>VZRH01008443.1:470138-534922 GCA_013397555.1 Urocynchramus pylzowi | reverse complement strand
CCCGGGCGGGGGGAAGCGCCGGGGTCCGCGGCGCGGGGGCCACCCCAAGGTCAGCGGGGGGCCGGGGGCGCCCCCGGGGGCGCATCCGGGCCGGAGCTGGTGCATGCGGTTTGTTGTTCGTACGCCCCGTGGAATTAAATAATGCGGGGAGCAGAGACCACCGCAGTCGGCGAGGCCCGCGGGGAAATGCCCCGTGTGCGGGGCTGCCCTCGAGAGCCGTGCCCGCTCCGCCGTGAGAGGTTCTGCTTTCCGTGGATTACGATCTGCCTGGAGTGACACCCAGGCATCCCTTCGCCTACGTGGTTGTGCTCTTTTGTTGGCTTATTTTGTATACAAATACAGCTGAACGACTTTGCTGCTTTTGCAATATGTTGCAATTTGCCAGTTGGCTGAATGTGTCATATTACCTGAGGCCTCCTGGCTTTTAAGGTTGTTTCTGGGTATATCAAAGGAGGATGAGCTCGTAACACACAGAGAAACAATACAATCGCATTTAAGCTAAAGTAGAGATTAGTCCATTAGAAAGATAGTTGTGTCTAAGTATGGATCTAATAATTTTTTTTATATCCATTCCACCTCCACGTCACTTGGCTTCCTGAGCACTGTGCCCTGGATTCAGAGGTCGTTGCATTTGCTTGAAAATAGAGGATACATGTTGTTTATGGTTTTGACTTGTGCTCCCGGTTTCAGTGGTTGCTTTTTGGATAGTCTGACCCCAGATAGTTATGACATAATTATTTCCGTGACAAGAAAAGTAAGCCAGCCATGGAACTATGACTTAATTACAGTACCTGGCAGAAGATGCTATATTAGGAGTAAGAGGTCTGTTTTACAAATACCAATTTTGCAATGAGCTTTTTTTAATCATTTTTCTACTTAACTTTAGTGAAAACCTTCATAAAATTAATTTTGTGATAAAATTACCTTTTCCCAGAACATATATTGGGATATGTTCCCAGAAGATACACACAGAGGGATCAGAAAGTTCCTCCTGTGTTCTGTTCTTGCTCAGAGGACAGCTGGGACTTTCTTCTCATACCTCAGCTTGCAGTGCTAAATGCCCCGGGACATCTGCACTGTGCAGGGCATTTATCTGGTTCTTCCTCTGAAGGGAATTGCTGCAGTGAGGAGAAAGAAAGAGGGGGAAGGATTTTCCTGTGTTGTACTTAAAAGCAAGATATTCCTGGGGAGCTCCTCTTAACTGTCTTGTGGATCTGCTTGTCAGTCACAGTTCGGGATTGTTAAATTCATGTTGATACCATAAGGCAGTTTGACTGTCTGAGAGTATGTTCTGTGTTCAAGTTGCAATCCTGGCTTTTTAAACTTTACAAAGCATTTCTACTACATTGTTTATTTTTTGTCACTATTTTAGTGAAATAATGCAGTACTGGTGCTGACTTGTACTGAGAACTCATAGAAAGAAGGATCCTGCAATTTGCTTAGTGGATTAATTTGCACAATGGAAGCAATCCAGTGGAAGTCAACATTTCTTGTGCTTTTGGCACATTAAGACTATTTTGTATATTGCTTGATAAATTATTTAACTTAGAAGTACAAAAAAACTAAATTTTGTAACAATGCACATGAATTTATTTTTTGCTTTTTTTTTATTTTCACAGAAGTACATGCATACATGCATGTGTACTCATACTGTATCTTTGTTTTGTAACTTTGGTTCTAAGGTTTCAGCAAATCTTTGGAAAAAAAACAATTTATGAGATGTTCTTAGATTTTATATTAATTTCTGTTGATGCATGAAATACTTCTGCCAACAAGAAGTAACTTTCAGATTTTAAGTTTTCAGTGTCAGCAAAGCTTGACACAGGAGTCTGGAATCAGTTTTGTGTTACAAACGATTGTGACTCAGTCCTCTGAGTGTGGCTGTGTTCTTGACAGCTTTCCTGAAGTTGTGATTTTCGGCATGTTTCTTCCAGTAGGGAAAGTGTTGGATGCTGGTGAGCAGGCATAAGGGTACTGGTAGATCTGTTTGCTTTTGCTGTGGTTTGTGAACTGGTTTGCAGCTGGTGTGAAGCAGTTCAAAGACCATCTCTTCCTCAAGGATTCCAGTTTGGGTGAAGGGTTCACTGTTGCTTAAATACAAGATCCAGATAAGCTTCTGTGCCACAATACATGCTGCTGTATTGTCATTTAGCATAGCACTGAGCATAAGTGGAGGTTAAGATCAAGGTGAAAAAATTGGTTTTGGTGTGTGGCTGCCATTTAAACCAGTTTTGTGATCATTTGAGGCCTCTTGGAAGCCTCTGAAAGGCTCTAAACCAGTGCAGCATTGTGCTTCCCCAGCCTCCTCCCGGGTACTTGGACTGATGTGTGTGTTTGGTTTTGAAGTTAGAGCTCCCTTGTATATTCCTGCTCTGCTCTCAGCATGAACGGTGCAGCCTTTGGGAGATTTGGGGCAGCTGCTGCCCCTCTTCTGGCTTCAAGGTTTGCTGCAGTTGGGTCTGAGGTGTAAAGGACAGTTGCAGTAAAATGTAGGATCAGAACCAAAATGTGCAAAAGCATGAGGAGCCTGTATGAAATGGAGGGGTGGAGGAGACTGTTGTAACTCAGCTGGTGTGGCTGAGAGAGGGCAGCCAGGGGGGCAGCAGCAGTAGTAGGGTCAGAAAGAGGTAGTTCTTGGTGTTGGGTGACGTTAGTTTTTCTCACCTTCTCAGTGAGTCATCCAGTGCTGTAGAAAAAACAGTGAGTCAATGCAGAGTAATCTATAACAAGCATATCCCTCATGGATCTCCTATCCAGCATATTTTGCTCACTTCAAAATTGAATTGTAAGATATTTGCACTTGCATATGTTACTATGTTTTGTATCAGCCAAAGCCTTTCTTGTTACATTATTTATTCACCAGTACTTCTGTAAATCGGATACCATCCTGTTACAGTGTTATATATTTTTACATATGTATGTACACACTGTTATTTATCTAATGATGACTCCTTAGAAGTTTTCAATCTTCCACATTGTAAATACAGCATCAGAGCTTCCTATCTTCACTGAGCCCAGAGTGCCAGTTTTGTTGCATCCTTGATTTATGTGTTAAAGTTTATGTGCACTGTGCTGACTTCCTTCTGGATAGATTTTGGCAGTATTATCCCTACCAGGATAAATTCTATAACCTGTAGTAAGAGGGAGTTCTGGAACACCATGTTGCACTTGTGTTTGTTACTAAGAATATCAATGGGTTTAGTGCTGGTGGAGTCTGAAGCGCTTTAGTGGCCAGTAATCTCTGATAGTTTTAGTTTTAAGTACTTTGGAAAAACATCAAGCATGGGTAGTAGGTTGTACTAAGTTATGTCTAATTCATCATAAACCAAACATAAATGTGTGATAATTTTTTTAAACTATTGACAGAGAAGATGGGAGAGGTTTGAATGATTTCTAGAAGTTCTCAGACAGAAAAATGGGCCTAAGGCTGTAAACAGTCAGAAAAGACCCCCCCCCACCCCAGCACATTAGGGCTGTCCTTAGACATCACCTGTGCTGCACTCTGAGCAGAGTGCAGAAGACAACCTTTCCTATTGTTCCTGACTGTGGCTGTAACCTTTGTTTGCAGAATTTCCTTTTATTTTTGTTGAGGAAGTTCAGCTGGGCTATATTGGTAGTGAGGTGAGGGGGGCACTGAGGTTAATCACCCCACTTAGTGTTGGAAGGCTGGCTGGGAGATTTGAGCTTAAGGACAGTCATAATGGGAGAGATAAAAGCAGGTCTTGGATAAAATACAAGTCTCCCTATCTCAAAGGAGGGAATGCTTTATAGAAACAGGGTGATAGCACTTATGTTTGTAGTACTTTCTGTGTTTATATTTTATCTAGTACTCCCCAGGGAAACAAAACTTAAAAGCCTGTTCTCTTTCCCTTTAGTTGCCTTTCTACACTGTAGTCCCTACTTTTGGACATTTCAGCCAGTTGGGACCACATTTTAGAACATATTCGAAGTAATGTCAAAGGGTCATTGAGTTTCTATCTGTTTTCTGGAACAATTATGCCTCAACAGAGGTGAGGTCTCTGCTGAGGGGGAAGTAGGAGGAAGTTCCATTTCCTTGTAGGGAGTAGCTACAACAGACAGGGCTCCAGCAGGTCTGCTCTGCTTGCCCAAGGGGCTGTGATAGAGAGTGTGTCAGAGGAGCACAAAATGAACGTGTAGGAAACCAGGTAGAGTCAGTTCTGCTGTTAATGAAATTATTTAAAAAAGCTTTGCAAAAGAGCAATTCAGAATGCAAGAGCTCACTCAAGCTCACTCAAGTTTAACTTGGCCTTCATCTTTGAAGAGGCCTTGTTATGTCAAATTCTGACTCCAGATGTATGTGTTTGAGGGAGTTGAATACCGTGGAACAACTTGAGAGGAAGAAGTGGTAGAAGAGGTAGAAATATCTTCTTGAAAGTTTTTTGGTGGTTTTCTTTTTCCCCCTGTTTGGAAGTAAGCCTTACTCTGATTCTTTGCAATTCAAATGCAGTTTTCTAATGCTAGTCTGTCTGCAAGGTGGAGGGAACAAAAGAAACCGGCAAAAACGAAAGTGAAACATTCTCATTTCTTCATTTCATGAGCCTAAAAGGAATTCTAACCAAAGCTGATTTTAAACATTTTTAATTTGGTTGCTGTAAGTATGTATAGATTTTTATACTTTTCTGTAGTTTAAAGTCAGATGGTATCTTGTCTGACCTCAAGCTGTTGTATTTCAGCCAGATGATTTTTCTGAAAAGAGCCAAGAGCTGAGCTACATTTCAGAGGAGTAATTGGCACTGTACCCTCAGAAAGCAGGGGAAACTGAGTCCCATGTAACACTGGGATATTGAATTATTGAAATATGCTGAACTGGTTTCAACAGGTTAATCATACCCCACCTTGCAGACGCAGGAAAAATGCTCTGGTTTTGTTGTCAGCCTGGCTGGGAGAAAATTCTGCTTTGATTCCATGTCTGGCAATTTGGTATGAGCCTGAGCTTGTGCATAAGACGTGCCATCCAGGTTTCTACAAAGATGCCACCTCAGCACTGATTCACTCCACTCCAGTGTTTTGTTTCCAACCAACTTATTTTTTTTTAGGGCCACTCCTTTCCCCATTTCCCTCTCTCCCTCTGTCATATGTAGATGGCAGATATCTGACAGAGGATGATCTTTTTGTGTCTGTCCTGTGTTCAGGAGAGATCTCTTTGTTTTTCATACTGAGTTTTATTAGTTGGTTTATTTTGCAGTTTGTTGTGAGATGGTAATTTGGTTACTATTGAACATGTTGCAGCAGTTAACATTATTTTTTGTTTGCTAAATCATTTCCGTATTAAAGAGAAAAAAGAAAGAAAAAGAAATCCCAAAGTTCAACAGCATTATTACTACACTTGCATTTCAGATTCTGCATTTCATTGTGGAACTCCTAACTTCTATTTTGCACAGAGTATTCTTGTCTTATGAAATGTCATGACCTCTCTTAATTCATATTTCTTAGGAATAAAGAGTATATCTGCTTTTTAACATTGACTACTTACATTTGATAACATTCTTGATATCTAACACTATCACAGTACTCAAATCATTAGCTGGGTTCTAGTTTTTAGTAGCGGCTTCTTTAGTTACTTTTTCCCATCACATTTGTACATTTGATTAAAGATTATATATTCTCTTTGAATATATAATTGTGTATTTAATGGAATGGACAAGATCAAATAATTTGAATAATTTTTGCAGGTTTTTTTAAAACCTGCTTTCAAAATTTCACTCAAACAACGTGACACGTAAAAAACCAAAATGCAGCCCCAAATCTCCTCCAATGCCGGAGTTTCACGGTAGCTTTAATCTGGAAGCGGTGCCAACAGGAGTTGTCCCCACCCTACGAGTTGTTTGTTATTGCCAGGCGTGCTCCTCCTCCTCCTGCCTGGTGCCAGCTTTATGTTAAGCTGTTTTGGTTTTCCGGTTTGGTTGCCGGCAGAGCTGCCCAGGGCAGGGAGCAGCCCCGGCGTGGCGGGGAAGGGCGCTGTGCCTCCGGCCGGAGCGGGGCTGCCCCGCGCCGCTTCCTCAGAGCCTGGAGCCGGCCTCGGTGTGCCCGCGGCCCGAGCTCGGGGGCAATCGCTGCGTGTCTTTGTGGTTTGGGTTGGTTTGTTGGTATGGGGAGTTTTTCTCCCCTCTTCAGGTTGAACGAGTAAAGAATGATTAATTTAGAATTTCAAAAATCATGTTCCCGTTTCTCTTCTGGTTACACGGGATTAAAAACCAAACCCACCGAAGAGGTTAAAGACAGTGCCGTGTACAGAGCTCCCCAGTCTCTAGAGCAGAGCTTTGCACTGGTGCTCAGGGACTGGAGTAACTTGAATTTAGCTAACCTGGGGAGACCCTGGGCTCTCCTTACTGCCCTGAGTCTTCAGCAGTGCTGTACAGCTGGGCAGGAGAGCCTGCTGCTTTTTGGTTAGAATTGCTGTGGGAAAGACTGGCTACAATCCTAAGGCAAATATTATTTAATCTTTGTGACTTTGATCTAGAAGTAAGAACCAGGTACAATCAGTATTTAATAGAAAATAGTTGCAATATTAACTGAATGTATTTGTGAGTTAAAATACTTAGCCATTGGAACAAATTTAGGAATGGAGATTTGTTTCTTCTTCAGTTTTTATATTTTACTAAAGCATATGATGCTAACAGCATCTTCAAGAAAAATCTTGTGGATTTTGTTTTTTTCTTTGATTTTTCACCTTTGAAAGATATGTATTTTCAATTATATCAATAGAGACTTAAGATAACCATTTTTAGTACGTGTTTTCCGTCCTGAAGTATTTTCTGATTTGTGTCTCTTTAAAATGAGATAGTAAATGTATTCTATAACTGAAAAAAAATTACTGTACTTCATACTGATAATATTCAGAAAGGGTTTTTTTGTTTGTTTGTTTTTAAAGCAGATTTTAATCTGATCCTTCATTCTGGTTCTTGTTTTTAAAGTACAGAAGTATGCTGTGGCACTTTTAATAGCTATAATTCCTAGACTTTTCTATTATTTATTTTCTTCACTAAATGATAAGTGATGGGTTCTCTAAAACCCAGGAATTTCCATGGGTCATGCATTTACCTAGCAAATATGCAGCTGGAAAGGAAAGAAAGAAACTTTGCACTCCATACTTTGTTATAGTTTTACAAAAATAATTTTCTTCTTTGTCTAATGCTTCATTCTCATAGTTTTCAATTGCTGTCTAAATGTTGTTACAAGAAAAAAAATCCAAGTCTTTGTTGCAGATTCTTGCCTTCATTTTCTATATTAGTAAGACTAATTCCTTACAAACAGACCCACTTGTGCTGAACCTCCTCCCACTGGAAACACAACCTTTGAGTTGTCTCCAGCATAAATCTCAGATGATCATATACCACCTAAAGGCCTGAGGTTTAGATGAGGAAAGTTAATCTGTAGCTAATCAAAATATTTACTATTTGTGAGGGCTTTTTTTAAAAATCTTACTTAATTGCTGGCAGTTAATTTATATGAGAATAGGAGGTGTGGGTGATCGGTCAGTTTTATTATTAATACTTTGAGCTATATCTCTAAATGCTTTTTTAAATCAGTTAATAAAATGGAGCTTGCTTGCTAGAAACTGAATTAGTTTCCTCTAGTGGCTAATTTGAGCTGTGTGTTTATTGAGTGGTACTTTTTAGATGTGTTAATTTTTTTCTTTTTTTTCCCAGTGTAGTTGCAGACATCTTGGTTCTTGTTTTTGTTCAGAAAGCCAGAAATAGGAAGGAAAGAAAAAAGCAAGCTGTTGGCAGGTTTATCACTGGGTGTTTTTTAGCATGTTCTGCCATTTTTTTGTCTCTTCATAGCCCTCGTCTTTTAAATACAAATCAAAATGATCAAAATTTTCTTGATTTTTTTTAAAGTAAAGTTTTACTTTAATACTGGAATGTATTGTGAAGATATACTTATGCCTGTGGGGGGAATATGCTTCCTATAATAATTTGTATTAACACCTTCCTTTAGAGAGGTTTTTAATGTGCTGTCTACATAGAGATTTAGTCTTTTTCCTTCATTTTAAAAATGTCTTATCATTATTTCTTCAGTAGACAATCAGCTACGATCCTTGCCTGCACAGAGGATTTAAAATCAACGGCAAATTGCTGAAGAATTGCACTTCAAGTGGTCTCGAGACAGGAGAAGCAGGTCTTCACTATAATGGAAGAGGCCAAGAGCTCAAAGAATGGAAATCATGACCCAAGGAAGTCTGTCCGTCTTGTCTGTGAGGAAGGCAAAACAGTCAAAGTTACAATTAATCAAAATTATAAATATAATAGAAATGACAAATCTGTGAAGGATGTTGGGAGAAGTTCTCCAAGTGGGAATAGCAGCAGAAAAAGTAAACAAAATGATGTTTGTTCTGAAAAACAAGGAGAAAATAAATCATGCAAAGTAAATAGTTGTATTCCTGGAACTAAAGATTTGGGATCAAGCGTTCAGGATCGAAGTCATGGAAAAGCAAAAAAATTTTCGAATTTATCAGCAATGGAAAACCTGAAACAGACAAAATCCCAGCCAGTGGGAGAAAACGCTCCAGGCTCCCATGTTTCAGGGAATGGGGTCAGTATGGAAAGCTTAACAGCTACTCAGAAAGGGAAACTGGTGCTGGAAAATCCAGTGGGAGTTCATACTTTGAAAACTGGTGTTGATCAGGCTGGTGATCCTGGTAAGACTGCTGCAGATCAAAGAAAAATGGAACATAAGCCTGATGACTTCAGTGAGTATTAGTTAACACTGCCTTATTCCATTTTCTTCTGGTGCAATTGCTGATAGTCTGAAATGGGCTTTGAAATGTTTCTGTTCGTGTTATTTTTTCACATGTACGAAGTTGCTGGTTGCATTTAGAGAGAACATGATGTTCATACAAGCATATTGCTTAGAGAACAAGAGATTATGATAATAGCTGTCCTTTTTTCTTATGCCTAAGACCTAAACATCTTTGTAAGCTACTTAGTGTGCGTGGGTTTTAGGCAATTTTGTGAATATAGTGTCTTAGGAAAGGGGAACCCTTTGTAATATTATTGCCACTCAGGGAAATGCCAGTTATTACTGTTTTTCATAAAGATCAGGGGAAAAAGGGGCAAGAAAAGTTCTAATTATACGTAGAGAGGAAATATTTACTTATTTTCTGTGACCATTGTGCTCTTTTTGTTACTAAAAATGTTTTGAGTAGGCTTTGGTGGGTGGCTTTTTGATTTAGAGAGCTCTGGAATACCTGTCATCCATCAGTGGTTACCCTTATGAGCATTTCTTACGTATATTTTTCAATGTCAAAATTAAATATATTGATCAAGCTTTGTCTCACCAGGCTAATTCCATAGCTCAGGATTTGTCATACTTCTTTAGAATGCTTTTTTTCTTTAATGAAAATGCTGTTTTAAGATGCCAGCCAGTGTAGACCTTCTGTTTGAAGTATTTCCCACAGCTACAGCAGTTGCTTGTATGGAAATACAAGGAAAATAACAAAGTGTGTAGTTTTTTAGCTGTCTTAATAGTGTTTAACAGGAAAAACAAGTTCAAGTGGCAGCATCCTGTGATCAGTCAGCTCTTTGTAGACCCCCATTATGTACTGTGGAGACCATCTGTCACTGAGAAACCAGGACTTGAAAACTTACTAGGGTTTTTTTCCTTGCTAGTCTGGGGGCACCGATCTCATTTGAAAGGAAAGGAAAAGACAAAGCACAAATAACCCTCTCTTTAGCTTATGTAAAAGCAACTGGAACAATTTGCTGTAGATGTTTGCAGAGATGAGTGGCCTGTGACCAATGCATAGGCATGTGGAGGAACTGGCCCTGTGGCACTGGGCTGAGTTTGGGAGCAGCAGCGTTGCAGAGCTCAGCGGCTGCTGCCTGTGGGCGAGAGGTGTCACGGAGCGTTCAGGTGTGACTCCAGCAGCTTCCAGGCTGAGGGCTGGGATTGCCTGCTGCCTGGCTCTGTAGGGTCATTCAGGTGAACGTCTTTGAGGCAGTTCTCTGACTTACTTATTTAACAAAATGTGTTGTGTGCAATAATTTTATGCCTAATATTTATTGTTTCTTTTACAGTAGGGCATCGGGATCTTGTTTACTCTGTTGTTTGGCAAAACCCTTTCTTGCTTTGAACAATTTAAGAGACTGTGAATTTGACTGAAACACAGAATTAAACTAGCTTTTTATTTTGTGTTTTTGACAGCACTCTTAGTAGCAGATTAGTCTCTGAAGTCCTTTTAAAATACTGGTTAACGTACTGGAACTATTTTAATGTTTAAGGTGATCTTTGCCAGTGTTTGGATGAAAAACTGGAATGTAGCTCTAATTTGTGTCTGGTTCTTAGCTGCTCTGTACTCTTAATTTTCACTTTTCCTCTCCTTGAATTACTCTGAAGAAAGTAACTGTTTCTTGCTTTAGGTAAAATAAAGAATTCTGAATCAACAAAAGAACATACATTGGAAGTGGATTATTTAGAAAACACTGGTGTTATTGATGAATCTAATCTGACAGTTGAACAGCAACTAGGATTGAAACAAGCTGAAGAACGTCTGGAAAGAGATTATATCTCCCGACTTGAAAAAGTAGGTTGGGTTATTTATCAGATAAAAAAGAAAATGTGTGTCCTCTTTCATTATCATCACCATATTTCTGGTTGGGTGGTATTTCTACTACAGCCTGCTGCCTCTGTTTCTTTCTTCTTAATAATGAGTCACTTTCTGATCTAAGATACTGTCTCCAGTAGTTGACTAGTTGCTCGTCCTGGCAGATGATATGGATTGGAAACTTAGTGTTCCTTTTGTGGCACATGTAGCCTTTGCAGAACAGTATTTTTTAAATTTTCTAGATCTGAAGGTTTGTAGTTCCAGTATTTAAATAATATTTTATCATACAAGATTTAAGTCTGGTTCTCTGGAGATTCAGAATGCAGAACTAAAAAGAACCTTGAGCTTTCTTTAGTGTCTCTCACCAGTCCCAGTCCCTATTGGAGATGACTGCTTAAAAATGTTCACCTAAATTGTTCTTAATATTATCTCTAGTGGCACAAATGTTGAAGTCAGTGTAGGTAACCCAGAAGATTTTGTTAATATCTTGCAGAAGCATTTTAATCCCTCATATGTTGTTGTAGGAAGATAACCAAAAGTTTATGACTTCTTTTTCACACCATTCTGCACATGGGAAAATCATTTCCATTCCTGTAGTCAAACCTTCTTTAGGCTCTCTTTGTTCATTAGTCTTGAGGGTTTTTATAGTTCCTGGTTCATTCTTGTTGCTTTTCTCTAGACAGCCATTGTGTAAGCAGTTTTCAAAATTGGACATGCAATTTCAGTTGAAGTCTTACATATAAAGAGGAAAGCTGACTTCTTCTCTCTGAAATATGGCATTTTCGTTTAGGATCTCTGCTTTTTTAGTAGCAGTAGGATGTTGGCTTAATGTTGGAGCAGCAGTGATTCCCATAGCCTTTCCTTAAGAATTGGTCCATCAGGTGTTCCCAGCCCTGTATGTTTTGCAGTTGATAATACCTAAGGAATGATACTTCACTGTGATATTATTTAGTTGCAGATTATTTATTCCATTTCTCTAACTTTTTGTGATCTCTGAATTTTTGTCATTTTACATTTTCTGTATTCTTTTCCAAGTCAATATCTTCTACATTTATAGTCAGCACACTTTCTGTTGCATTTCCTACCTCTTCAACAAAAGTGTGGATATTTCTGCCCCCACAAGGTCCCCTGCTGAAGAATACTTGGCACATGCTTCTAGGTACAAGTGCTCTGAGGACAGTTCTCTCTGCAGTTTTGCTCCCACCTTACTGTTCTTTATTTAGATACTATTTATGGTCTCCTTTTGAGACTGATACTATGACAAGTGACAAAGACTGTAGAATTCAAATACAACGTCTGCTGCTGCTGCTTCTTCAAGAGCTATGACTGATCTTTAAAAAAACCAACCCTAAGATTGGGTTAGTGCAATTGTTTGTAGCAGATCAGGTTGTCACCTCTGACCTGTTTTTTCCCTATGAGCTTATTAAAAATTTATTACAGTATTTTTCTGAATGCTAATTCTGACTGGTGTCTAATTCCTTGGCTCATCTTATTTAGCCCTTTAAAGATATTCTTAAGTTTCTCTTTCCTGATGATCTGGAACTTTCCCATTCTCTGTGAGTTCCTTAAAATAAGCCAGCTCTTTTATAGATTAACTCCTTGAGTATCCAAGGACAAATTTCATGAGACCTGGCTTATTTGGGTGCATCTATCTTACACAAGTAGTGGTCTGTAACTTTTCTGTCTTGTTATTTTGAGTTTTTGCCCTTTTCATTGGAGTTAAGCATAATTAGATTATTTTAAAAGTCTTCACAATAAAGGCAAAATAAAAGTTATTACATGATTCAGCCTTCCTGGCAACATCTATTAGCATAATACTGCCGGCCAATATTGTAAAGAAACACAAAATTTTTCAAAAACACTTTTACTGCTGATACTCACTTTATTATAAAAGAATGGTAAAATATTTTTTATCTACTTCAGTCATCAGGCATCAAATACTTGACTCTTCCCATGTCACCAGTGTAACTCTCTGTAGGTTGTTTTCCAAATGGATGTTTAATTTCATCTTACTAGGTACCTGTCTTAGAGAAAATAAGGTTAAAGAGGATTGGTAATTAAAGCAATATTTTAAATTGATATTTACCCTGTAGTTGGAGGGTATCAGACTGGGTTTTTTTCCAAAAGCAAAAGGTCAAACTCAGTAAGCGGTGAGTGGAAAAACTTGCCCAAATTTAACAGTGGTTTAGGTCTCTGTATGGTAAGTCAAATTTGTTTAACTGATCTATCATCCACCTCAGTGTCTTAAAATGGTGTTCATTCATTGTTGTGTCAGTGTTTAAACATCTGGTGTTTTCAGTATACTTTTTGGGTTTAGTAAATATAGATAATTATAAATATAGTATTAGAATTAGGATGAAAATGTTAAGGTGTTTTCCAGTTATTGGAAAAGTCTAACAGATCTGGAGAAAAACTAAAGTGGTTTTCTTTGAACCCTTTTGTCTCTACAGTGAGCTTTTCAAAAGGTTTCCCATCTCTGTAGCTGTGATCTGTTAGAGCAAGAAGATAAAATTGCAGGATGAGACAGATAAAGTGGAGTATTTGGGAACAGCCCCTTCTCTTTGCAGAGTCCTTTCTGCCTTTGAGTCCAGCAGGTGTTAATGGTTTCCTGGCTGAATAAACTTCCCTCGTGGTATCCCCTCGTGGACCCTGGGAAAACAGGTTCCCTTCTTCCCCATCATCTCTGGATGTTTGGCTGCTTCTTGTCCACTTGGGGATCTCCCAGGCAGCCACTCTCTATTTGTGAGCCCCATCTCTGCCAGCCCGTGTGTACAAAAAGGTGCTTGTTCTGCAGGTGTCTCCAATTCTGAGCACCCCAGAGCATCCATCAGAGTGGAATAGCATCAGCCCTTGCCAGAGGATCCCACCTTGGCTGAGCACAGTGATTGGGAAGTGGCTGTGTTCCCCCAGGCTGCCCAGCCACACCCTTCCTAGCAGGGCAGAGCCGCTGCCCTTGCTGGTGCAGCCAGCGCCTGTGCCACAGCAGGGCAGGACGGGCTGAGCTGCTGCCATTTCCTCATCAGGGAAAGGCGGGGAGATGCTCAGATTTAGCCAGTAATTAAAAGCTTCACCTGACAGGGGAATGGCTTACTGGTCTTTAGGTCAGCCTTAAGAAGCATAAACTCTTCAGCCTTAATCTTACCTCTCTAAATTTACAGAGAAATGTAATATTCAAGTCATCTCACTTCCTTCCCCACTTGTCATACAGGTAAAAATCCATTTCTGCTTGTTTTTTGAAGATTGCTTAATGTTTGCAAAGCACCTTTATGTTAAAAGTGTTACATAATAGTTAAATACAGTTTATTAATCAAAGAATTGAGTTTTTTCATGCACTACTGGTAGAAATATTTGTTTTGATCTATGGCAATTTTTCCTCAGCGCTCCCCAGAATACACCAACTGTCAGTATCTATGCAAGCTCTGCTTAGTCCACATTGAAAATATCCAGGGAGCCCACAAGCATATTAAGGAAAAACGTCATAAGAAAAATATAATGGTAAGTTAACAAAATTATGGCTACTTTTTTCTTTCTTATACTCCTCTGGTTTTTTATTTTATTTTTGAAATCAAAATTTTTTTGTTGCGTGGTTTGTTTTCTTTGATCATGTTCATATAGGTGAAAGTTTGTGTGCTGAGCAGAGATCCACAAATTTCTGTTTTCTGTTTAAGAGGAAGGGCTTGATGATTTGTCCAGGTGGAGAGGAAAGGACAGTTTTGGTCATTGCTTCTGAATTAGTATCTCTGAGTAGTGAGCAGTTCATCATACTTTTAGTAACAGAATGCAAGGTAACTTAGGTGAGAAATATATATTACACAAAAATATATTTAGTTTTTCTATTCTCTGAAAATAATGCCATTGGTAGCAAGACCTCCAGGGATTGGAAGGGGGGTTGGGATGTTGTTTTTATGGTTTTTTTTTACTTTGGCTGACTTGTGAAGTTTAGAAGAGTTACAGGAGGGAAGGATTCAGTTCATTCATCATCACCCTGGGTTTGTTAATGTAGTTAATATGAAAAACAGTTCTAAGGCTTACAAAGAGAAAACCAGTTTCCTTATCAGATACCATGGTGCTATAGCTTGCTCTAAAGAACTGTTACATGTAAGAAATCCAATAAAAGGTGCAGAGATTTTCTTGCCAGCCCATTTTTGTAAATGCTGGTGAAGAGCTACAGATTACCCAGTATGTTGGATTTTGTGATTTAGATGGTTAAAATTACTCTTTCTATAACCGTTCCCAAAATTCAGTCAAATTACTTTCACATGTTTCCATGGATTTCTTGCCATACTTCTGTTTTTCATTAATGCTCTAATTCTAAAATGTGTGCAAGTCATCACCTGGAAGACTCCAAATGCCATAAATCTATCAAATCTTAGAAAGTAACATTTTTACATTATGGTCAGTGATTATTTGTAAAGGATTCTTGTTCTCTCACTGTCTCCTAAATTGCATCATGCGTAAAAAAATGAGCCAGCCCTATGATTGATCTATAAATGCTTCCTTACCATGCTTTTCATCTGGGCATGAAGATGAGAATTGAGCAGTGAGGTTTCTTTAGATCTGAATGGAATTCTGGAGGACAGGGAGCAGTTTCACTTTTTAACACTTACCCCAGATAGCTTGATGTGTAGCATCATGGTGATACTTTGTAACTGTCTTAAATGTTACTGCGTAAAATGCTCCTGTTTACAGCTCTGTGAGATACATGACAATCAAATAAGCTCAGCAGCAGTTGTGGCTTCCCAACTCAAGAAAAATCCTAACATGGTGACATAAAAAAAATCCCATACTACTTTAAAAATGCTCATATTCTTTCTTACACTTAATGTGCTCAGATAAGAGCAGAAGAGTTGAGAGATGCAGCCTAGAACTAAAGAAACATTTTCATACTGTACTGTACTTTCTTAGTGCATATTTATTTTATAGTTATTATTTATTTCAGTTATATCTTTCATGTAGTTGATGAATTCATGGAACAAGGGGTTGTTGTGCTTAGTCCCAAATGACTTGATGCATCTGACGTGTTCTTGCTGTTGGATGGGTGCACTAAATCCAGTACTTTCTGGAACCAGCTGTTTAAGCAGTAATGGAACTCAACTTATAAAATTATCTTGGAGCTAGGAATACTTTTTCTGCCTCTGATATCTTTCCTTCAAGTACAATCCACTCTGAAAAAATCCATGTGACTTTTCCAGCTCAGTTACTTTTATGATGTAGGAACAATTACAGCTTTTTATTTTCTTGGATGAATTCTGCTTCAGAACTGTCAGAAAATGTGGTTCAGGAATGGAATATAGAAGATTCCCTCTCCAGTTGCCAGCTGTGAAATGACATTTTCTGTTTTAAACACTGAGCATCTGCTGTCATTCCTGGGACCACACTATTGAATTTGCCAGTTAGGCTAGGCAGAGTTCCTCCTTTGGAAGTGCTTGGTCAGGACACAAATAGCAAACAGCGTGTTCCAATACAGCAGTAAGAGATAGCCTTTTTCTCTTAAAATACCAGTTTTTAATGACATCATCCACCAATTATTCAGGAAAAGCAAGAAGAAAACGAGCTGCGGGCGCTCCCGCCGCCCTCGTCTGCGCAGTTGGCTGCTCTGAGTTTCACTCTCATCGAGGCAGCAAATGAGCAAGGCATCTCAGATGAGGACTTCAGAATTCGGCAAGAGATCGTAAATGAGATGGAGAAAATTATTCAACAGCCCTTACCAGGTATTCATAACATTCTCCATTTGCTCTAGGTGAAAATTATTCTTTACTTTTATATATTTTTTGATACCTTCATTAATGGTGAATGAGTGCATTTGGGGTTAAATTATCTTGATAGTGTACAATATTAATATATACAGACTTTTTAATACAGGCTGGCAGTTGATTTTTAAAGAATTAACAAATATACAGAAAGAGGAAAATATGATTGTGCTTATTTGTCCTTCTCTTTGATGTGTTTATTGATCCTCTTTAAAGTGGTGGGATAACATAACAAGAAGGATAATATTTGACATTTGCTTCTTTGCATTGATTTCCCATCAGCTCCTATAGTTAATGAACTGGGAGTTTGAAATCAGATTTTTGGACCTGCAGTGATGTTTACTTCATGCTAACAGTGGTTTGGTGTTCAGTGCATCTGAACAGAAGAAAATATTAATCTCATTCCCAAAAAAAAATTTAAATTTTTAATTTCATCTGTGTTGGAATCGGATGTTGTTCTATATGGTCCATTTGTTTTAGAAATACTTTTTTCCCCTTTGCTCTATAAAAATGCAGCTGTAAGAAAGATTCTGCTATGTGCAGTTGATCAGCTTTAGTTTTAGATGCTCTATGAAGAATCTGCTTAAACATAAGGTGCTGAATAGAACAGGGGTTTGTAGGGTGGAGGTTTGCGAATCTGTTTGCTCTATAGTAAGTGGCTCCTAGTGCAAACTTCTGTTCTGGCACTCTGGGGAGTTTTCCACTGATAGTGGGAAGCATAAGACAAAGCTTTTTCACATAACATTTTCTACATAAATGCTCAGGAAAACTATTGTTACTTTGTCTGGCTGACTTGTTTGGACTGATGAGCTTCTGTGGAGATGTAGGAGTAGTGGAAGGGAGTCTGTAATAGTAAATGACAGTTTGTTATTCTCCTTTTCAAAGCTAGCTATGTTCTAGTGAATGTGTTTTCCGAAGTTGTAAATTCAGAAAAATTTAACTCATGCACTGTGTAGAAAACATCAGATCTTCTGGCATGATTTTCTCTTGAGCTCACATTAGAACTATGCAAAAATTCTTACTATTGTGATAAGCCATTGGAAGGAATTGCAAATTATTATTATTATTAACCATTCAGACTTTCATTCTGAGAGGGCTGGTTTCTCAGCAGTGAAAATAGGCTTGAAGCTACGTATGTGTAAGATCTATTTTCTCTTTTAATAGTTGTTTTGTTGATGTTTCTGATTGAATGAGTTTGGTCAGAAAACACATAAAGGAAGATAAATACAAGAAGAACCCTCTTTGCTGTGAGGGTGGTTGAACACTGGCACAGGTTGCCTGGAGAGGTTGTTGTCTCTCCACCCATGAATATTTTCAAAACCCAACTGGACACAGTCTGGGCAACCTGCTCTAGGTGACCCTGCTTGAACAAGTGTTGGATTTGGGAAGGATTGAGAACACTCATTTTTCAGCTGATTTAAGTATGGGAGACCCTAATTTCTATTACAGGAAAGTTTTCATCTGCAAAAATTTCATTGTGAATTGGGATAAATTATTGTTTATGGAATGGGATAGCATTTCTCATATTGTTGCTGAGTAGGTACTTCCTAGTTATTTTAGATCTGTTCTGCATCTTTGCAGGTAACTGCATTAACTAAAACACTGAATGGACACTGTACTCTGTGCCTTGGATTACATTGAAGTTATGCTTTATATACATATTTTGTAAGGAACTGCATATTGGAACTTGTTGATGGAATCAACAGATTGCTGCCTCATACAGAAGTCTGTGAGGCATCAAAGAATTTTATAATTGGCTAAGAGCTGCAGTGAAATCAAGCTGTAGTTAACCAAAGCTGTTACATAAAATCCTACTCTGAGATGGTGACAGTTATTGTTACTTCATATTTAATTTTATATTAAAAACAAACAGAACTATTGCAAAAAGTCTTTAAGACAGCTTGGAAAATGTTGGACATTTGGTGGTTACAATATTTGAATGATTTGTTTTCCTGTGACGCTGTGTTATGGAAATGCCTGCCCTTCACAAGAGTGAGAAAGGGGTTCAGGTTCATTAATCTGGGAGTGCCACTTGTGAGGTGCAGTATCTAAAGCAAGGTATGTATCATCCACTAAAGAAAAATTTATTTACTAACTGTTAAATAATTATGTTTCTCTCTCTCTCCAGACTGTTCCCTGAGGATGTATGGCTCCTGTTTAACTAGATTTGCTTTTAAGACCAGCGATGTTAACATTGATATCAAATTCCCCCCTAAGGTGTGTGGATATTATCTTGTATTAACTAAGACTGGTTTTTAAATCAAGCCCATCCACATTTAGTTCTATTCCATTGCCTTCATCTTCTTTTGGGGCACATGGTGTTAGAATAGCACAAAGCATCTAATCTTTGATTTTATGTCAGCTGTGTTGTGGAGGAAATTTTCATTTCTCTTTAGATAACTTTAATTCTTGAGGTTTTTTTTTTTTGTTTTGATTGGACAACCTTATGCTAGGCTTTTTCTTAATTTTTTTTGAGTAAGCACTGAAGCAGCATGAAAATGGTTGGCTTGGCTAAGTGTGCTTCCATGAGCTCAAGATTCAGACTGTAAACTCTTGTAGGTTTTGATTCCCCCCCACTTTTAAAATTTGGGATAAAAGTGACATTCTTTAGATAATGAAATTGTTGGTTCATGTTTACTGATATTAGCAGCACATTCTTGATAGACACTCAACTGCTGCACTTGAACGTGTTTCAAAATGATAACCTTTAAAAACTCCTGGGAAAGTCCTGACATTAAATCCTTTATTGCTGTCCATTTCTAGTAGTAATCATTGAGAATGAAATTGTTGAATACATAGCAAGTGCTTTTATTTATCCTGTTAATGCAGAACTAGAACAGAAGTGTTCACTAGAGCTGTAGGCTAAAGGAAAGCTGGCTGTGAGGTTTACTGGCCCCTGTTTCCATGGTACAGACAGGTACAGTTAACTTTTTCATTAATACTGACAAATTATTTCACTTTTTTGAGGAACACAGAGTTACTAGTTGTGCAACCCAAGTAGTTTAAAACAAAATGTAAAATGAAATATTAGCCTCAGTAATGCGACCTGCTCTAATTTTGTCATTGTAGATGAGTCAACCAGATGTTCTGATCCAGGTGCTTGAGATCTTGAAGAACAGTGGTGAGTTTTGGTTGCATCTCATTTCTATTTAATGTTCCATCTGCTGCTTAGTTGTTTATGCTTAAATTTTCTGTAAATGTGGAAAACTTGATGGGTTTTCAACCAAAGTATCTGGGCTCTTTTTATGAATGTGGTTTTTATGAACACCAGTGCTTGTGTGAATGAGGGATGAGAAGCTGCAGCAAGAGAGTGCTCCAGTTCAGATTGCCAGAAGTTGGGGCAGTAGTGTCAGATGCCAGAGCAAAAAGTTTTAACTTTTTGTAGGATGATTTATAAGCAGTAAACTCAAAAGCTGCTTTCCACTTGCATGAGTGAGAGCTGTTCCAAGACTTTTAAAACCTGTAGCCTCATGGTTCTGTCAGGAACACAGCATGGCTGTCTGATACTAGTGGTGAGCATCAAAAGTAACCAGAAAATATTGGTACTGCTTAGCTATGCAGCACTTAATTTGAGTTGTTCTGAAAAATCATGATATAAATATAATAATTTTAAAAACAGAATTGGGAAAACTGTAAGAAACTTTGAAACAAAGTGTGTATTATTTCCTTCACTGCTTAGCTGTCTACTCAGATGTGGAGTCGGATTTCCATGCCAAAGTTCCTGTTGTCTTTTGCAAAGATGTTAAAAGGTATGTGTGACTGAAAAAAGTTTTTAATGAGCTGCTATGCTTGTTCATAGTAGTTGCTTGCCTGCACTCCTGACAAGAAGTATTACTGTAACATTCAGCTAACATTTGTATTAAAAGGGAATTGCTTATACACAGAACTGTAACCTAGAAAGAAAGCTACTTCTGTGTCTGTGCTACACAGAACTCACTGGGTGTAGGAATCTGACATTACCTTTTAGTTAACTGGGGGAAAAGTGGAGTGGTTTTCAGTTATTTAAAATTTTTGCCAGCAGTTTTAAGCCAAGGCTTTAAAAACATTTTATAAGATACACATTGCCAGAAAGGACACATCATCTGACAGTTTCAGTAAATTCCTAAGAAGCAGCAACCTCCAAAATGAAACATGATTTCTTGACTGGCCAGAGGTATGGACTGGAACTCTGGGGACGTAAATGCTACAAGAATGGGCCTTTCTTTTCCTGTGTTTGTAACAGAATAGAAATAATTGTTCTGAGAAGCTAAAGGAAAGTTTTTAGAGAAGCTGTTTTGTGGGTTTACCTTAATGGAACTCTTAATGTGCAGATCTGGGTTATTAATTAATTTATTAATTTAAGTGTTTGGAATGTAGACGATATACTTGGCAATTGAATTGTGCAAGATAACGTTATTAAGTAATGGCAGAACTTGAGAGCAAATTCTTAATACTGTTTTGTATTTTTCACTGTCATGAACTTCTGCAAGTTCTAGATGCAGTCAATAAGCTAATAGTAGAGAAAATGAAATTATCTTCTGCAGCTTTTTGTTAAAAAAATTCAAGTTCTTACATAGGGAGACAGTGATGGATGTTTTTATTGCAGAGGGTGTGATGCCCCACCTCCCCCTGCCCCAAGCATCATCTGTATCACAAAGTGATAACCCTTTATCTGTTCTGCATTTGTGATTGCAGTGGTTTGACATGCAAAGTGAGTGCTAGGAATGATGTGGCTTGCCTTACAACTGACCTGCTGGCTGCACTTGGTAAACTGGAGCCTGTTCTGATTCCCTTGGTTCTGGCTTTCCGCTACTGGGCTAGAGTAAGTGATTTAATTATCCTCAACAGTTCTTTGTAAGCACTGTGTACAGTGTACTGTATAATCTGCCATGAATGTTTGTAGGAAGGACTTCATGCCACTGCTTCACCTCACCTGCAATGCCACTCTTCAATAGCACATTTCAGTGTTGTCTGAAATTTTAGACAGAAGCGTAAATATGTCCCACAATAACAAAATGTGGTGAAACTGAAAAGAATAATATATGATAAGATAGTATTCCTTAATGCACTGTATGAATTGCTAGTTTGTATTCTGTCTGTATGTGACATGGCATGACCACTGCAGTTTCTGAGATACAGCATTTTGGATTTCACTCTCATGTGTTTCTCACATTTCTTTAGTATTTGCCCTTTTGCAATAGATTATAAACTAAAATTCTGGTGTTACATCAGAAAAGTAATTATTTCTTCTCTTACAGCTCTGTCACATTGACTGTCAGGCTGAAGGTGGAATTCCTTCATATTCTTTTGCCTTAATGGTGATATTTTTTCTTCAACAAAGGAAACCACGTATTTTACCATCCTATTTGGGCAATTGGGTAAGTGATTTGGTAATATAGTAATTTTATTATTAAATTGTTGGCATTCTTTCTGTGTTCTGCAACCTCATAAAAATGCAGAATTTGATTGCCAAAGAAAATTATCAATAAAATGCATTGGTACTTAATGCTCACACAGATGATGCTTGATGATTCTGAAGACTTTTTTAAAGGGCACTTGTAGCAGCCTGTATAGTTGTGTCATCTGTGTTTTGGAGAAAAGGCAATTATTTTCTTCTTTATTTCTCTGAATTTCTGTCTCTGACATCTGTTAATCTTGAGGGGTATGAATACCACAGTAGTCAGTGTTACATTTGCTGAAAACTGTTGGTTGTATGTATTATATGCAGTCTTGTTTCAGAGCCACTTTAATTGTTGTTAGATTGAAGGCTTTGATTCAAAGAGGCCAGATGACCACCAGCTGAAAGGGGTGGAAGATGAAGAGTTTGTAAGGTGGGAGTACAAACCACCCACAAATGGTGCAGCAAAAAACTCTGTTGGAGCAGAAAGCAAAGCTAAAGTTGAACAACAAAAAGGTGGTGGCAAGAAGGCAACAAGCTCAGAAGTGGACAACCAAAACAATGCAAAAGAGAAACATGGGATTGTAAGTCCTGACTTTGTTTAATTGAAAACCATTTGCTATCTCTCATCCCTATTTTTTTATTTTTAAACATTGGTGTTAAATGGAATCAGGACAAAAAAAAAAGGGGAATATTCATTTCTTATTGCAGTTGAGCACTTGTGTCTGTGTTTTTCAGTCTCTCTTGGCATTCAAAACCCCTCACCAAGTTTCACTGGGGCAGCTGTGGTTGGAACTTCTGAAGTTTTACACACTGGAGTTTGCTTTGGAGGAATATGTCATCAGCATACGGGTACAAGAGCTCTTAACCAGAGAGAATAAAAACTGGCCTAAGAGGCGAATAGCCATCGAAGGTAGGCTGATCCCTTCCCACTTCTGTAGTCATCCTGCATTAGCATCTTTATTTGCCTAACTTGCAAATCTGTTACAAGAATCTGGACAATAAGTCTTTTAAATATATATTTTGTCAGCTATTTAGTCTCTTTAAACACAAGTTTTCTCTGTCTAAAAAGCAGGGAAAGTCACTGAGTTACAGAGCAATGTGTGGCATTCTGAATTGACCTTAAGAATAGAGAAATTGGGTATTTGAGGAAGGCTAAGAAACCATGTAAGGTGATATTTTTATAAAAGCATGAATAATGACTTTTGAACACTTTCTAGAGATGTTGCTGAAGTGGCTTATCTGTAACACTTGAGGCGATGGAGAGGACAAAGAGAATCATACAGACAGAGAATGAGGTACAGAGGTACATTGAAGGATGAGTCAATAAGGTACAAGAAGAGTGAGAAGGAAAGTAGAACAGATAAACAAGCAATGAATTCTCAAGGCACAGGTTGAGTAGTGGATGTTGAGATCACTCCTGTGACTTTTAATTTCCTCTCCCAATTCTGTTCTTCAGTCACATTTAGCCAGAGTGTAGAAAAAGTAAGGAAGTGTTTATTCAACATGTGGGATGTAAGGTGGCAGGACAAATCATTGAGGAAGAAATGAGAAATAATTTCAAAAAACCAGATTGTATTCTGGTTCTGACACCTGCTGTTATTGGGCTAATTGTGTTGTTGTTTGCTTTATGTTTTTTTACTTCTCATTTTTGCCTTTTTTCTTTTTTCCAATGTTGAGTTTGTAGCTGATGTTATGAAGTAACAGAATCTCAGTTTGGTACTATCTTCCAGGCAAACTTATAGCAACTATGCAGGAGCTCTTTTTGCTTGGAAAACATGTTTGATCTAGAAATCGTTAGGAAGGACTAAGAATGGATCCTGGTGAGATTGGTTCATACAATCCTTACATCTTTAATGTTGCTCTTAGACAAATTAATTTCTTAAGGGAAATGAAAATCCTTCTTCACTGGAGGAAAAAAGGTTCTGGCTGGCTTCTATTTATTTTGCCTTTGTATATTTATTGTTATTTCTAGTTTAGAAATTTGCCATAGTATAATGGTGCAATATACCCATGGTTTTCTTTTTGAGTAACACTATTTAGAATTGTTTGATAGTCAGCCATTCATGGCTGCACATGGGTATGTTTTGTATGGAAGAATTCTGAAAAAACTTGCGGGTCTTTAATTCTCTAAGTATATCCAGATAAATTCTGGATTATAAGATAAGAATCTCTTTAACTGCCCTGTAATAACTTAGGGATTTCATCTGCTTTGTGAAATGTGAAAGTTAAAGATTACTAATTAAATTGTTCTTTTTCTTCCCAGATCCTTTTGCACTAAAGAGGAATGTTGCACGAAGTCTAAATAGCCAGATGGTATTTGAGTACATCCTGGAACGATTTAGGACAGCATATAAATATTTTGCATGTCCACAAAGTAAAGATGGGATTAAATCCAAGCCAGATACCAAGAAAAAAGAAAAAGCGAAAATGAATAATAAGAAATCCACAAGATCTGAAGAGCCTGTAGCAAACTGTTGCCTTCCACAAGGGGAAAACGTTGTAGATAAAGAAGTTACAGGAAGTGGATGTAACATACCAGAGGATGAAGCTGAATGTAATAAAGTAGTAGAAGCTGTAGCCAAAAGATGTACTTCCCAGAACATGGACCCTTTGCTACTTTCAACATTGGACTCTAGCTATGATGAAGACAAAGAAGAAGCTTTATCCCTTATTTCCAATGAATGCTGTGAATTAAAGGAAAAATCACCTAAAGAGAGGGATGATTTAGAAATTTCTGTGTGTCTAAGTGAGGGTGAACTCAGCCACCACTGTAACTGCAGTGCACATCAGCCTGATGACACAAATTCCAGTAATGAGTTTTCTGATGCTGAGAGCAGGCAGAGTTTGGTACCGGAGTCGTCTCCGCAGACGAAGTGCACTGGCACCCCAGCTACCTCGGCCAGCTGCAAAGCAGTGCTGGAAACCCAGGATCTCAAAGAGGAAGGCAGACTCTCAACAGAAGAAATGCATTATGTGTTTGATAAGTTTATTTTTACTTCAGGAAAGGTAAGCAGTGCTGGTCATGTATTGCTGGGCCATTACTTTGAAGTCATTAAATCTAAGAGTGGATGGATGGCGGGATTGCCACAGTGATTGTTCAGTCTGGGTTATGGGTGGGAGCTCTGGCCTTTATAGGGTACCTGTTATTCAGGACTGGAGATATCACCCTGTGTGACATTTGCATTAAATGATCTGTTTCCCACATCTTAAGCTTTTGATTTTCACACAAAAAATCTGGGTTTCTTTATGGCTATTTGTGGGTTATTTCTGCCTTTCCTCTCCTACTTTCATGTAGAATTTAGGTGCTTTTAGGCACTGTGAGAACTAAATGCAGCTTGTTGAGAGGTGTTCCACTCTTTGTAGAGGCTCTGTTATTGTTCATATGTTAAATGTTCTTGGTTGCTTGGAAATACTTGGTCTGCTGAACTGTCCTAAGTGCACAAATAGAATTTTCCTTTTTTTTTCCTCAAAAAAGCCACCAACTATAGTATGCAGCATCTGCAAACGGGATGGACATTCCAAAAATGATTGCCCAGAGGATTTCAAGAAAATTGATCTAAAACCACTACCACCAATGACAGACAGATTTCGGGAAATACTTGATATAGTGTGTAAAAGATGTTTTGGTAAGTTCAAAAAGTGTTTGTGCTCCACTATATACTGTGATCTGTAACCTGGAAGAATTAAAAACTCTAGGGTTATATTACTTATATACAATTATTCACAATTCAGTAGGAAGAAGCTCTTTCAGGTGCCATAGGCTACAAATGGATCAATACTTTAATTTTCAGATAATCCATGGCTGTGATAACTTATAACAGATTTGAGAAACTGATGTTATATGGGATTTTTCACTGGGTTTGTAAAAGGCTACCAGTTTGTAAAAGGTTCCCAGGAATCAGACTCTGGGCAAAACTAATTTTTTGTGCTTATCAAATTCTATGGCATCTTTTGGGGGTGCTATGGTGGGTTAACTTTGGCTGGATGCCAGGTGTCCACCAGAACACTTTGTGGTTGAAAAATTGGATGTCTTGAAATAAAATCAGGAAGACTCTAATGGTATAAAAAGAAACCCACAGATTTAAGCAAAGCAAATGCAACAAAAAAACCCCCATCCAATCTTTTAATTAGCTGAAAAAGATTCTTGAGGTGCTGAATGTCATGTCTGACTGTGTTTTAATTTGTTTTTACTTAGATGAATTATCCCCTCCTTTATCTGAGCAACAAAACAGAGAACAAATACTGGCAAGTTTGGAGAGATTTATTCGAAAAGAGTATAATGGTATGTAACCTTAGGTAGTGATTCTTGAGAATGCTTTCTTCAGTCATGTTGTCCAGAGCATAAAGGTGTGGTTTGTCTCATTTTATTTTCCTTGCTTGAAGCAGGGGCATCTCTTTTCCTTCCATTTGTAAAGCTGTCTTGCAGACTTCAACATTGAACATCCCTTCATGCTATTTCATGGAAATGTCCCTAGAGTGGAGGAAGAGCTGCCAGAATAGTAATGCAAGCACAGGACTGCTCCAGTCAGGCCAAGAAGAAAGTTTGGTTGGATTTAGCGTTAGCTTTGGTTGTGGGCCAAGGACTTTTGTTGCCTAGTCACCAGTGCTTGAGTATCTTAGAATTCCTAATGAGTTTATTGTCACATCCCTTACATAAAACAAGCAGAAGTGTTTTACTACAGTGATGGAAGTCAAGGCACAGAGATGCCAAGTGATATTTTTATAGGAGGTGTAAAATAGTGCTAGAGCCAGGTACCAAACCCAGGTCTCCTGAATTCCAGTCCATGGAAGGCCATTCTGCTGTAGCTGACCTGTGATCAAGGAATTGGGAATTCCATCCACTGGCTGTGTCTCCACTTACTGGCAGCAGCTGAGGATTGAGACCTGTTACAAAGCCTTGAAAAACTTAAGGTTTCCAATTCTATCAAAGTTTAGGAAAAAGAGCTGTGAATAGGTGTTAGATCTATTTTCCTAGCATTAATTTCAGTTGAACAGATCAATGTATTCTTTGCAGTTAGGAAAGAATTTGTTTTAACAACATAATTTTGCCATCCAAGAATGAAAATACTTAGTAATATCGTGTTTCAAACAAAAATGTAAACAAAGCAATTGGGAAAAAATGTTCCACAAAGTATTGTAATCTTACTGCTTGTGTCTTCTTGAAGAATATGTTATAATTACAAAAACTCATTGGCCAAATTTACCTAGTCATAGGAGAAATATGCAACCTAGATAAACTCTTAATGGAACCAGAAATATTACTTTGGCTACCCTAGGAGTAGCTCTGTCTTATCTATGGAGTAAAGCTGTACTGGTGACTGGGTTTGCACATTATTTTGATTTATTAAAATCAGGAAAATGCAGTTGCATACCACAAAACATTGCACCACATTTAGAGATGCCATTTAATGATTATAGTAACTGTAATGTGCTTCAGTCATAAAAAAATATATTAAGAAAGTCTTTATCCTGCCTTACTTTTTGTAAATAATTTCTGAAGTGTTGTGCTTCCTCTTTTATCAAAGCTGAGGTCTTTGAAGTGACAGTCTAAGCTCTCTTTGAGCTCATTTTTATGGGCACCTGCACATCGCAGTTAAGCAATATTTAATACTAAGCACTTATCATTCCACTGTAAAACAATTTACCTTTTTCTTGTCTATTCTTTTGATCAGACAAAGCTAGGCTTTGCTTATTTGGCTCCTCAAAGAATGGATTTGGATTTCGGGACAGTGATCTGGATATCTGCATGACATTGGAAGGTCATGAAAATGCAGAGGTAAGAGTTTTGAAATTGATAAATCCGCTATTTTAAATTCAAAGATTCTTTAAGGTTTTTTAATTCAGTTAAAAAGAAAAGGTAGGATTTGCTAGTTGCACATTGGCTTGTTGCACTCTGCACAACTGAAGCAAGATCCAGCCTGTTTTACTTTTAATGCCTTATGGACACTCAGTGTGCTATAGATGTCCACACAGAGCATATGAGTTTGTGTAAATTTATATGCTGGCTTAATGCTTGCTCCTTTTTGTACACAGACTTTTCATCTATGAAATATATGTGATAGTAAATGTGCTTGTTGTAATAGGATAATGTTTTAACATCTGAAGCTGTGATCTTTGTTTTCCTAGAAATTAAACTGTAAAGAAATAATAGAAGGTTTGGCAAAAGTTCTAAAGAAGCATCCAGGTATGTGCTTTAAATTATTATTTGTTTTGCAGTTAGATTTTCTGTAAATGTTGTTAATGGAAATGTTTTATGTACTAAAGTGTTGGTTCCCCAGGTTTGAGGAACATCTTGCCTATAACAACAGCCAAAGTGCCTATAGTAAAGTTTGAACACAGGCGGAGTGGCTTGGAAGGAGATATCAGTTTGTACAATACACTGGTGAGCATCTGCTTGTGTCCTTTTGTGTTCAAAGAAAGCTTTTAATTCTTTCTATCTTACTCAAATAACCATTTGAGGGAATAATTTTGAAACCAGAATGAAACTGTTTTTATGTGTTTTTCTTCTACATTATTTGAATTCAGTGGCCCACACTCTCAGCCTGACCTGGGTAGCTGTGTATGACCTGATGGCAGAGCAGGGTACAGCACAGGAAGTCTTGTTTTGGGCATATTCCTGAAATGCCACTACATCCACCATGGCCTGTGTGCCATCATGAATAGTACAGCTCGTTCCAGCTTTCACCTGACACTGTGAAATTCCATAATTGCTTACATAATTGGCTCACCCTGGCACCAGTTTAATTTTTTTCCTTTTTCCAGGCACAGCATAACACAAGGATGCTGGCTACCTACGCAGCTATTGATCCTAGGGTGCAATATCTGGGCTACACAATGAAAGTTTTTGCAAAGGTAATATAAAAAGAAGGTACTTATTTGTACAATACAGTGTTTTCTGCTGCAGCCACTGAGTTTGCCTTTTAGCAATACCAACTGGAATGGAGACAGTAGAATGCTGTTGATATGAAGTGCACTTTCTTAAGCTTACTGTGTTCCCTCAGACTGTGTGTGTCAAAATCAAATCCTGGTACCTTCTGCTATCTGTTGGAAGATTTCTGTGTAAGAGGAGACTGATGAAAGGAAAACTTTCCTTTTTTTCTTTAATTTCAAACCAGCTGCAATTATAACAAACAAAAAGCCCCACCCAAACCCCAAGCAAAACTGGAAAAAGTGGTAACTGTAAGATGTAGGGGCATGTGGATGTGCATGGACTTCCCAAGTTTTCAATCTGGGAGCAGCCCAGAGACTGCTGCTTTCTTCTGGCACACTTGCCTTGTTTGACTTAGTATGAAAATCAGGAATAGGTAGGTATGGGGTGATGAATGAATGCCTGAGTCTCAATGTGCCTAGGACACACACTTTAAGAGTTTGGAAGTGTCAGATCTCCTGCATCTTTTGCTGTGGTATTCTATCAAAATGTTATATTACACAGCCTTTGATAATTGAGACGTGGTGGTGCTTTTTATTCAAGTTGCAGTATTAAACACAGCATATCCAAAGAAAGCTTAGTGGAACTGGGGCAAATAAAAAATGGCTTACAGAGATAGTGAATCCTGCTACCAGATGTTCATGTAATAAAATACATCAAGATGAATAAAATAACTTTGTGCCAGAATGGAATGGACACATTCATTATACTGTCACTGAGACTAGCAATGATTTTTTTTTCTTGATGTGGTCACAGCAGTGCACAATATTGCCATGTCTCTTCTGTGTCCAGATTAAAAATGCCTTGTATTGATAATAACGAATCTTACATTTTTTTGGTAGCATTGCATACTGTTGTGCATGTTCTAAAAATATTACTGTAAAGATGAAATATACAAGTTGTGGGATATACACTCCTGAATGTAAATGTATGGAAGTGACTTCGTAGCTATACAAATACTCTTTTTTTAAGCAAAATGCCTCCTCCTCTGTTTGCATTGGCAGAAAACCCAGGAACAGCTGTCACTGCTGCTGCTAATGTGAAAGTAATTTGCGAATCCCTGTTTTTTCCAGCCCTAGGAGGTTAAAAATGCCTTGTTTGATATGACACAGGCTCGAAACACAGGATAGCTTAGAAGCAGGTGCTGTGGAAAGGTTATACTGTAATGAGATACTCAAGCATAGTAAGGTAATTCACTGATCAGAGTCACAGAAAGGCTTGGGTTGGAAGGGACCTTGAGCTCATCTGGTTCCAACTCCCTGACTTGGTCAGGGATGTTTGTTTTGCACTGTGTTGTGCAGGCTGCACCATGGTTTAATTAGGTATGTGTATGTTTGCTAGCAAAATGCCACGTATGGCCTGCACTGCCAGCACAACATGGAAATACTTGCTGTTAATGAATTATTTTTTTAAAAGGGGAGGGGGAACCAAAATAATAAAGAATCATAGAAACAGCTCTTGCAGCATGATTTAAAGAAAATTAAATTTTATAGTATTGAAACCTGGGATTTATATTTTAGGAGTTTTGATTTGGGTTGTTTTTTTTTTTTTTTTTCAGTTTGGCACATTATAAATTTTTAAAAAGTATTTTGGCTATGAAAAGCTTTTCTGTTTTTATGTTAGACAAATTATGCTGTGGATTTGCCAGATGGCAGTTGACTCTTGGGTGCATTTATTTTTCAGGCTTCATAAAACAATTTTTAATTATGAGGTGAATGTATTTGCTGTTACTTATGGTGTTTCTGTTTGCTCTCTGACATAGTTGTTAGTCTTGAACAGTAAAATGTATATTCAGCATTTTTTTTAAAATGTATTTTTTCAGCGCTGCGATATTGGTGATGCATCCCGTGGTAGTCTGTCTTCGTATGCCTATATTCTTATGGTTTTGTACTTTCTACAGCAGAGAAATCCACCAGTTATTCCAGTTCTTCAGGAGGTAGGTTTAGAAAATGAGGGTATGAAAATAGATGCACTTTTTCTTCGAGCCAAATATGAGAAGTCTGGGATTTTAGGATCAGAGGGGATAAATGAAATATGGGGCCCTTCTCATCAGCAGGTTCTTAACTCCCTCTTGGTTTTAGTAGGTAAAACTGACCAAGAAAATTAGATCAAACCTGGGAGTCTGTTGTGCCTAAGTTCTGCTATTACATTTACTTTGGGATTTTGGTCTTATGATGATATTTATATGCTGAACAGGATAGAAAAAAGTTGGCAGGTGGTATGGAGAGAAGGGAATTGTAATTATGAGACTGCACCAGATGCTCTTGAAATGTGAGTCCAGTTCTTCAACCAGTTATTGTCAGAAGCATTATTTATTGCTCAAAACTTTATCTGTAAGAGAAGAAGTTTATTTTATTATTTGGTGAGGGTAAAATAAGATAATTGATGCTTTGGTGCAACTTTAAAGAAATATTTCATGTGTGCCAGGAAACTTTATTAAGAAAATAATGTTCTGCACCCCCATTGTATGGGTGGGGAGAATATAATTATTCGTCTATCTGCCTCTTCCTGAATACACTCTGGAACTCCCAAGCACATCTGAAAATGATCCCTTTCTGCCTCTTTTGGTTTCTTTGTGCAAGAGGGAAATTGGCTTAAGCATTGCAGTAGAGACTCATAGACTTTCTTGCTGATCCTTTAGTATCTGATACTTTAGTAGTGGTTGGGGGTTTTTATTTTACTGCTACCCCGGGAGTGCATTTAAATAACTGGAATTTCCTCTTGGCTGTGCTAAAGTCAAAATGTAATAGAAATCATATAAAGTCTCCTTAGAGAATCTGTGGGCAAGAGAGATGTTGGAATCTTGACAAGGTAATTCAGTCATATTTTCTTAGTTGCAAAGAACAAGTAAAAATTAAACATCTAAATAATTTGAGAGGTACAGCAACAATGCAAAAAGTCTTTCCAACTTTTTACCAATGGGAAATTCTGTCTGTATAAGAAGGAATTGTTAAAATTAAAGTATTTATATTTTTATATGATTTTTTTACCAAAAGAACTGCAAGTATTTTACAGCGACTTTGAATTAGAGCAGTAACTGTCACTCTCTGTTCTGGCAGATATTTGATGGCAAACAGATTCCACAAAGAATGGTGGATGGATGGAATGCATTTTTCTTTGATGACATGGAAGAATTGGTAATATTCTAATTCCAGAACACTAACTAAAATTTGAACCTTGCTTTTAAGGAAAAGTAATAAATTTGTAACAGTGTAATAGATAAAAGATTTATTTTATTAATTAGTTAAACTTCCATATCCATAGTGTTGCAACTTCCCAACTGAGTCCTGTTTTTAGGAGGAGTTTCTACTTCTGCTTGGTTTATTTAAAGTCTTTTCTAAGTAACATAAATCAGGAAAAATACTTTTTATTCTTAAAAATAGTCCAGGTTTAGTCTTAACTGTAGTGATTTAACCTTACTTTAACCGTAAGAAGCCATTCATAGTAGACAAACTTATACTTAGAGAGGTGTTTCAGGAGAAGCAGTGCTGCAGTAACTGTAGCTGAATAAATTGTCTTCACCTGCATGCAGAAGAAGCGTCTGCCTTCTCTTGGGAAGAACACTGAGTCTCTTGGAGAGCTCTGGCTGGGGCTGCTGCGGTTCTACACCGAGGAGTTTGACTTCAAGGAATACGTGATCAGCATCCGGCAGAAGAAGCTGTTGACCACCTTTGAGAAGCAGTGGACCTCCAAGTGTATTGCCATTGAAGGTACTCCTCTGCTGAACTGAGTTTCCATTCATGAGGAGTAGGAAACTCTGTTGCTTGAGAGGCTCTTCTCTTTGTACAGGATCTTTGTGTGAGGAAACTACAGTCATTGTTTCAAAAAGAAACATTGTTTGCAAATCCTACAGCTCACAAAATTGATGAGACTCATAACTTTTACTAAATGTCAGTGAATTGTTCTTCTTACTGTTATTATGGTTGACTAACATAACAATTTTAAAACTCTCAGTATTGCTTTGCTATAATCTACTCTGTGAATGCATTTAAAATGGAATTCTCTGCATTAAAATAAAAAATTCTATTGCAGCAAAGTTTTTCCAATTCTGATTTTTTTTTTCTCCCTTCTTTGTGCAGATCCTTTTGACTTGAATCATAATCTGGGTGCTGGAGTCTCTAGGAAAAGTAAGCTATTAATGTCTGCTAATGATGAATGTTCACTGAGTTGTGCCTTTTCTATTTCCAATAACTTTGTCTTTCTCCAATAGTGACCAATTTCATAATGAAGGCATTTATCAATGGGAGAAAATTATTTGGTACCCCATTCTACCCAGCTGTTGGAAGAGAAGCTGTAAGTTATCAGAGGTTTTAGTATGTTTTTTCATTTTCTTTGTCCACTGAATTGATGCAAATCTCTTGTATGTATTTATCCACTTGGTATGCACAATATGTGTAATTATACTTTGTCTGCATTAAATGTATAGCTTAGTATTTAGCTCCTGGAATATAAAAATTCAGAGGAGTAGTTGGATGGGTGATGGGTATTACTGGCAGGTTTGGGGAAAGTAAGCTTAATTTGTGTTTTGTTTTTTATAAAGCCTCCCACTGTATGATGTTAAGTATGGCAGAAAACTGCAAATTTGGCTGTAAAACCCAGAAATGGCTCCAGGAACCTTACTGGCTCTTCATGTAGCTGAAGAAAACAGATCCAGGAGATGTTCCATTCTATTTATTTTTCCATGTGGTGGAGATAGTAAGGGTTGCTGCTTAAACAAGGAAAAGGATGATGACTGATTTTTTTAACAAGTTGACCTTTAAAATTTGCATAGTGAGTCAGGGTTAGTAATGTGTTCATGCAATATCATTTTGGAGAAAGTACTGCTCTGTGCTAGAGGGTCCAGTCATTGATGTGTAGAGACATCTATTTTTTTTAATATGAGCGAATAAAATACTGTAATTAGTATTTTAAAGATCAACTTAGAAAGGCTTTTTCTAAAACAGTTTAGAGGACTGTTCTCCCAGTGGCTTTTAACAAAACTTGAGTTTCTAAAGGAACTTTAAAATCTTTTGAGAGTTTTTAATTCCCTTCATCCTTCCCTATCTTGTCTTTTCCATTTGCTTGCTTTATCTGTGGGTTTTTTCTGAGTTTGTACTTCTGTTTCAGTACTTTCACAATATTTGTGTTGCTCAGAGGCTGTAAACTGGGCCTTTGTGCTGACACACATCAGAACTGCAGCTGTCCTGAGCAAATTCCAGGGGAGGGGAGTGATACAGGTCAGTCTGCAGATGCTCCATCTGTTTCCCACCTGAGCTGTGTTCTGTCTAAAGGGATGTAATCATGTCATCTGGGAAGGGACTTTGGCTGCTTTGGAAAGCACACAAGCAGTGACTCAGATACCAAAATAGATCGTATGCAAAAAAATTGCTCCGTGAAGAGCCTTTGGGGAGGTGAAAGGTGGGCAGCAGGCTGGAGCCTGGATAAGCTGTTCTGCAAATTCAGCCTCTGTCCCTAAGGCCAAATAGCCCTTTTTAGCCCAAACTGCTCCATATCTCTGAAAAAGCTGCCATTATCTAGGGGAAGAAAAGGAACAGGTGTAACCTCATAAACTCTGAAGTAGTAACATTCAGGGAGCAATAAGAGGTGAAAGCTGTCAGTTTGACTTTCATTCCTCAGTCTTGTAAGGGAATGGTTTATATATTTTATCTGTCTGATGTGTTTTGATAGGAATACTTTTTTGACTCAAAAGTGCTGACAGATGGGGAATTGGCACCCAATGACAGATGTTGTCGTGTCTGTGGAAAAATTGGTCACTACATGAAAGACTGTCCAAAGAGGAGGAGGTAAGTAATACACAAAACTATAATGAAATCTTTAAGATTAAATCATGAGGGATTTGGATATTTGAAGATTTAATGGAAATGAAAAATTGCTAAATTGCAGAGGAAATCAAAGCTTCATATCTGATCCTCAATTTCCCATCTTATTTTTTCTTTTCTTAAAACAGTTTATGATCACCTCTTTAAATCTGAAGTGTATATGGAAGCACACAGGGTAATATCAACTGTCTATGGTGTGTTAATAGTAGTTAAACTTGAATTAAAACTTGGATCACTAAAATACCTTTTTTGTAGTGTAAACATTCAGATGGAGAACATGTTACCTGGCTGCAAAATATATTGTGTTAAAATGGATTTCCTGTAGCGATCATGTTCAGAGGACAGTGTTGAATTTGAATTGTTCTGTAGATCTGATAACATACATCTGCAAGGCAGGTCAAAGTTCATTTAGTAAATTCTAGGATTAGTTAAAATGTACATAGTTAAAGTGCATTTCTAGAACATCATTTTAGTGCCAGAATGTTACAGAATCACCATATCTCTTGGTGATCCTGCACTTGTACATTAATTTCACTTAGGAATTTTGGGTCCAGGAATTTTGGGTCCTGCAAAAGGAGTACTTGGACATGCAGGTCAATGTCTCAAAAGAGAGTTTAGTAGGAAGTGACTGAACATGTGCACTCCTCACTTTTTATAGCTTTGGCTATTTAATGACCCACTCAGCCTAGGACTCCTCCTAAAACTGTAAAAGCCCTTAAAATGCAAATTAATCTGGGTTCTTTCATATGCTCCTTATGTTCAGTTGTGTGCTTCATAATTCTTCAAAGGATTCTTGGTCTCTTCCTGCTACAAAATCTTTATTTACAGCCTTTTGTTCAGTCAGCAGAGTTCAAGATACATGAAAGTGCACCGGAACCCTGTGGTCACAGGTGGACTATTTCTTTCAGATGCTCTCTGTACTACTAGCACATGGAATTCCATCACCTCTTTCCCTCTGTCTGCCTCAGGAAAAGTTGTGATCTGCTCTTCACACAAACTGCTACTACAGCATGGCCACACAGAGTCTCTCTCAGATTGTATATACAGCTCAAATAATAATATTATTATTTAACAATCCTGCAGATAGCTTGTGGAAAAAGACCTTTACTTCTTGTCTTGGTTCCTGATCACTAGTTCTCCTGCTGTATTAGAGCTGAGTGTTTGAAAGAGCCTCAGTACTTTGTTGCACATCCTGTCTGGGCTCAGAGAGTGACAGAGAAATGTGCCCTGTCCAGTGAGGGGGAGATTGGATGAACGAGGTGCAGCTCACTTGTTTTGGGTATATTCTGACTCAGTGGGATTGCTGCATAGAACTGCTCCCCAGCTACCTGGCAGGCTGAGCCTGTTTAACTGCAGGCATAGTTCTGCCCTTATACAGTCAGACAGCTTTTGGACAAGTCTGGGGAGCTTCTAACTTCATTAAGTGTATACAGGCTGTTAACCAGCCCAGAATCTGAAAGTGTTATTTGGGATTCCTGAGATATTTGTATTCTGATACAGCTGTTGGTTATGTAACCATTCCCTTTGAACACAGCAGTACAACAGCTCGACAGAGATTATGTGTTTGTGTGTGTGGTTTTGTGATATTGCTAATAAAAATTGTTGTTCAGGTTGAAGAAAAAGGAGAATGAGAAAGATGATGAAAAAGAGGTTAAAGAAGATGACAGAGAAACAAGAGAGAAAAGGTGTTTCATCTGTGGGGATGTGGGTCATGTTAGGAGAGATTGTCCTGAATTCAAGCAAACCCGTCAGAGAAATAATAGTGTGCCAGGTAAGTTAGTTTATGTGTTAGGATAATTTGAAAACTCTGAGATCCCTTTTCTCTAGGTTTCTCTAAAGACTTGGTAATTATCTTCAAAAAATAATCCTGCAAGTAATGTTTCAGTCACTGAAAATACAGCTTTTAGACTGTGTTGCTTTTCTGCAAGGGGAGTAATGCCTCCTGAAGTACAGTCTTTGCATGGGTGGTAAAAATGTACTCAGCAGTAAAATACAGTGTACTTTCAGAGTATTGCATTATTTGTCTTCCACTCACAGTTGGTGCATTTCAAAGTAGTAATAGTAGTAATAGTAATAATAATAATATTGAATGCATTTCCTCTTCCAAATGTTTCTCAAATGTTAGCTAACCCTCCATCATCTGTGAGAGGTAAGTAAATGTATTTTCAGCAAAAATCAGCGCTCTTTCAGTGACACTTCAAAAAAGCATACAGATGAATTAGGCTAAATCCAGCTTTCAAATTACTGCTGGTACTTAGAGAAGATTAATTGCAAACTCATTTAAATTAGGCCCTTGGGTGCCTGTGGTAGTTGAAAAAGTAGAGGAAGCATTCATAAGTGAACTTCAGAAGAACCATGCTTCTGTGTTCTGTTATCCTTTAGTCTTTTTTTTAGCTTACTTTCTTTGCCCAGAAGTTTCTGCTGTCACTATGGCTATTTAAAATGGCACTGCTTACAGCAGTAATATGGAAACCTATATAAAGTAGAGCTCCAGCCTGTTAGCAAGGTGAGCCTTGTTGCTGCTAGACTTTGTATTACTCAAAAATAGACTTTGTGTTTAGCTCCTGTACCTATTAAAGTTGTCTGCTGCCAGTAGAGGGAAAAGTTTCCACTTAAAGGAGTGGAGAGGTGGAAGCAATTTATCTCCTCTGTGTCACATGGGAGTTAAGGTATTGCTGACTCCCAGTTCTGCTCATTATTCTGTCACTCTGTGGGTTTTATTAACACTTGTGTTCCTTGATCAGGCACGCAGCTGGTCCGGAGCATGGTCAATTCCCAGCTGGTGGCTGTGGGCCAGCAGCAGGTGGAGCGACCCCTGCGCACCAGGCAGTCATCAGAATGTGTAAGTTCTGGGAGGGGGGACTGCAGGGAGCAAAGCTGTAGCAAACCAGCCATGCTGGAACAGGTTTGCATGTTTTTTCTCAACAAATTCTGGACTTGGTAATGACAACGTTGCACTCTGCCAGTTAGTGGAGCTTTGATTTATGATGTACTGTGTCTTGGGGAGCACTTATGGTTTTTCAGTGTGGAAACCTCATAGTCAAGTTTGAGATGAGATACCTTGTGATTTTGAAAGGGCAGATTAAGCTAGGGTGCCTTTCAAATTCTCATTATTCTGGCAGTGTTCTGGAGTTACTAAGGGAGATAAAGCATAGCTCATTGTTAACATGCTGGAGACTTAGGTTAGTGACAACCGTGACTTTTTGTGGTTTGAGAGATCTCTCTTAAGGGACTGTCATGTACAGACACAGCACACAGCTGAGTCATACTTCAGTGAAAAGTCTGCCAGAGCACACTAGAAGCACAAGGAGAACAATGGGGAAATTTTTGATAGTCTTGTCCTAGAATTTTTTCAAGTCTCTATAGAGCTACATAAAATATGTTTAATCTTCTGAGTGGAGATGGGTAGCAGAGGGTATTTGAGCAAATACAACTGCTGGCATTTAATATTTTTGGAGCAGACAGTACAGCAGAAATTAATTTATTTTAAGCTGTTAGTCTGAGAAGTGTGTGCCTGCTAATGAAGCTGGCAAGTAAGCAAATATAGTAATCAGTGCTGCTGATCACTAATGCTCTTTGTTCAGTTTGCTCCTTTGCTAACTGATCAGCAAGCATTTATTGGAATGCTGGCTCCAGTAACAGAGATTTTATGACTTAAAATGTGCTGCTAAAGAGGGCCTGATAGAGCCCTAATCCAAGTGAAGGGCTGAACAAGCCACAGGAGTATTTTTTAGGAGCATTACATTTCTGCCTGAGGAATTGAAGCTGGATGTGTGGGTGCACTCAGAGCACACATCACGTGCTCATTCTTGCGTCACCTGGATGTCATGGACTCTCTGTGTGGTGCATGGTTGTCATTTGGCCAGGATTTCTTGGTGAATATGTTCTGTCAAGGAATTGGTTGAGAAGAATGGGAAGGAGGAATATTGGTGGAGTAAGAGGGAGAGAGTGGGAAGCAGATCAAGAGGCTGGAGTGTAATAAGCCTCCTCTCCTGCTGCTGGCACATTCAGTACATGCTTTGTGGTGGGTTAATGTTTGCAGGAATGTTTGTAGCCAGTGCTGCAAAGCAAATGTGCTTTATTTTTATAACATTTAAACTGTTAAACTAGTGATCATCTTTCAAATCCCAGGTTTTACCTTCTCTTTCTGGTTTGGTAGAAAGGTATAGGAGGCACTCATACAGGCACAGCTGGAATAGCAGCAGGGAGCAATCCCAGCTTCTGGCCTCCAGCTTTTGCCCAGGCCAGACACTCAGCATGCTGCTGGAGAGGATGCTCTGGCATGGGCAGGTCCTGCAGACACCTCTGGTTATTTGAGACAAGTGACTGCCAGTTGAAATGGACAGGTGAGCAGTCAGGGACAGTGACAAGCTGGAGAGACCTTTAACTCCACGTGTTCAGCAGCAGTTGAAGCTCTTGGAGCTTGCTGGCTGCTGTAGTCTGTGGAGAGAGGAGTCAGTCTCAGGGGGAAAATCAGATCTGAGATTCAGGTTCTCCTCTCTGCTTTAGATACCTGTCTCATTTGAATGTCTCTGAGGCACTTATTCCATCAGCATCTTGTCACAGTGCTTAAAACCAGACTGGGGAATCCAGATACTGGCATTAGTAGCACATAAACTGAGTAACTCTTTTTCCAACCACTCAATTCCTTGAAGTGCTTCTCTGTTCAGTTGCAATTCCAAACAGATAAAATAGCTTCATGCTTGTTTCTGTTGTTGAGGCTGTAATAATTACTATTACTGTGCCTTTAGCCATGGCCTAACACCAGGATATGAAGATTGAAACTGGGTTTTTGGAATTTGCATTTCTTGTTTAACAGATTTTTAAAAATGAAAGAAATATTAGGAGCTTACTTTGGAATTACTTTAAAAAATGTGCAGTAATAAGAACCACTCTAGAAGTAAGGCAATTAGCTAATGAGATACTGGGCTGTATGTAAGTAGGGTAGGAAAGACACTGATTAAAGATCAGAAACTAGTGTGTGAGGAGTCTAATGAAGAGCTTGGGACTAATATTCACTCAGAATGGTGTTTCTGATGGTGGGATGTGCCACATTAACAGACCAAATTATTTGTTGGTGAAAGTCAGTGTCAGTTGAACTGCAGTTACTGAAGCCAACTGGAACTTGGGTGCAGTGCTAGGGGTGTTGCTGGGCAGTGCTTTGCTGTTTTATAAATAGTCTAATACAGTGGGTGCTTATTAAAGAAAACAGCATTAAATAGCCAGTGAACTAATCAGAAATAAATACTTTTTTTTTTTCCTCCAGTCTGATTCGCATCAGTCATCTTACTCTCCACAACCTCAGCAATTCCCACAGAATTCCTCTCAGCCAGCCTCCATTAACCAGACTCAGCCACAATCAATATCCCAGTCTAAGCACGTTCCTCAGCCACAGCAGGGTGCACAGCCACCCCATCAGGTCCAGCTGCCTTTGTTTAACTTTCCCCAATCTCCCCCAGGTCAGTATTCCACCTTGCATAACCTGGGACTACTTCAGATGCACCATCACCACCAAATTCAGCTTCCCAACACTTCTTGGCCTATTCATGGGCCTGTTATTCACTCTGCACCGGGTAACCCTCCTCATTCTACAAATGTTCCATTTTCTGTGAGATCTGGCAGCAGCAGCACCACAAATAACCAGAGCAGTGTAAGCTTGAACGATCCCAGTATCATCTTTGCACAGCCTGCTGCCAGGCCCATGGGAATCCCCAGCACTTCTCATGAGGGACACTGGCACAATCCTGTGACTCCAAACTCACTGGTGAACAATGGCACTGTGGGGAATTCAGGTAACTCTTCTCTGTTGTATCAAACCTCTCGCACTTTGTGTACAAGTGTTAAGTGTTACAGGAACAGCTAACTCTTTCAGCTTGTTTGATAAAAATACAATGCTTAAGAAACCAAATCATGACTCTCACCTGTCTTAACACTTTCATAGGAAAAAAAATTAGAATTGATCACCGTAACTTTTAGGCATTGGTCCTGTCTGCCATTAATGGCTGTGCAACAATGAGAAATCCTGCATTCAACTGAGAAACCTCCTCATCATTGTTTGAATTACTCACATTTCTGTGAATGTGCTGAAAAATAATGGATTCCTTAGACAATCATGGAAACGTTAAGGTTGGAAAAGACCTCTAAGATCAACACATCGTTACATCATTTATTAGACAAATGCTGAGGCTGCAGCCGTGAACTTAGAGACTGGCAGAATTACAGTTGTGCAAGTTGAATATTGTCTCCTCACCTTTAGTACAATATACTATGATCTTACCTATTCTGTTTTTTCCTGGGGCTTGTCCTGCCACGTGTAACTTCCATAATCTCAATGTTGATTCCTGGCAATACGTTTTCCTGTGACAAGTGGGCAACAGCCTCTTGCCTCATAGCAAAGCCAAGTACATTGGTATGTTTGAGGCTGAGAAAAAGCAGTATGTAATGATTAAAGCCCATTCAGTTTTCTCTGCAACATGAACTGTGGCAGCCCCTAAATTTTAACTGTTAACCTTTACATCATTAATCATGGTGGTGGTCTTCTGATTTATTCTGAGTGTGTAAGTCCTTCTTTGTTTAAAAAAATAAATGCATAATATAATGTACTGGTGCAGTTGTTCATTCTAAGATGGAAATTCTGAATCTCCTGCCCAGCCTTTCTCTGCACTAATAATGTGATTGTCAGTAACGGTAGATTTTCAGGTGCTGGAGATACATGATTTTCTATTTAAAGCTTTGTGGGGAACATGTTGTAAAAGATACAGGAACTTCTACCTGTGTGTTTTCTGTGTCTCTAGTGTGCTCTGTCCCTACCTCTCCATTTCTGATCTTCTCATCTGTCCCCTTCTTCAGCTTTGTCTTTCCCTCAAGCAGCTCCTTCCAATCCACGTGCCCTTACTAAGGTAGCTGCCTTCTTTCAGACAAGCTCCATGAATTCTAATTCCTTCTCCATGTGCTGTCAGTCACAGTATTTTTTTCCCATCCCTCATCTTCCATCAATTTCCAACCTCATCACACCCCTTTTCCTAGTTCCCAATCATAGTGATTTTCCTCTTTGAAATTGAATCAGTTTTATTTCTTTTTTGGCTTAAATGCCATTAAAGTGAGTGCACAGTAGATATGAGCTGTCTCCTGTCTGTTTGAAGCATGGTTTCACACCTCCTCAGGACAATTTGAGAACAGTAACTTTGAGGAAACTTTGTCCTGGCTCACATAACCTTGACTTGAAAGGGGCTACTTTAATTTTCTTTTCAATAGATAACTGATCAGAAGTAGGATCATTAGAAGTTTCAAGACAGACAACTCTTTTTCATGCATACTCCAGAGCTGTGCCTCATGTTGTGGGTCCTGCCTCCTTGGATGCTTGATTTCTCATCCTTAATGTTGCAGTGGTATCAGAATTGTAAATGGAGTAGCTTTACAATTTGTATATTTATTTCAAAAGTTTGTATTTTTCTCTCTAAAAATATTTTTTTAAGTCAGTCCAGTGAGCTAGATTGCAAGTTTCTTAAGCATGTAAGTACTAGTGGAATTTCAGTGTACATCTGAGAGTTATTTCTTGCAGTAGGATAATAGCTTTCCTGTCACAGCTCTGTCAGTGGTAGTGGATATTTATGTGGGATCAGACAGTAGTTCTGAACATTATTCAGACCTTGTATTTTTCACCATGAGAAAGTCATAAAAATAGTGAAATCATAGCTCTTGATTTTAATGTTGATTCATCCTCTCTTCCCAATAATTCTATTATAGTGAATAATAAAGTAATTTAGATGGTTATTTTTACTGATGTATATTTAAAAAAAAAAAGTAGCACATCAGACTGATCACATTAAGTCCCCTGCAAACTGTTATTTAAGATGTAAATTGTATTTGTGACTTACTGTTTAATTATTTCAACTTGCAATGTGCTTTTCCCTTTCAATTGAAAAATAGATCAGGGTTTCCAAGGACAGTTTGGTAAAATGAACCCTCCTTCTGTCCCTTGGGACCATGGGACCCCTACCCATTTTCCTCTCCTCCGAGGAGCGTGGCCTTACAATATGCCTCAGAACTACATGCAGCAGGGAAATGCCAGCTACCCACCGAACAAACCTTTCTACCCTCAAGGTACTAGAACCAGTATGTCAATCAACAGCTCATGCACCATGTCTGTACTGTCTCAAAGGCTTTAAAAGCCAAGCAATCATGTGTCACTCGTAGGCTCCCTGGAAACATAACCAATCCCAGAGTCAAATCAGTGCTTCAGCTTCCTCTGTGGATGAATGAAAATCTTTGTGGGAGGGAAGGGTTAAAATAAAATTCTGAAATCCGAGCCAGTTGCAGCCTGTTGTGCTGCTTTTTCTTTGCTGCTGCTGCTGGCTCACCTAGAGCTGCCTCTGCTTCAGTAGAGGTTAAGATGATTGGCCCATGAGCATGTTCAGAATGTGAAGAAATTTTTGTCATAATTCACTTATTTGGCTTTTGTACTTTGCTTTGTGAAATGACTTACATAGATAAAAACTTGCAAGACCATAGAATAATTGAGGTTGGAAGGGGCCTCTGGAGGTTTAGTCCAGCCCATCCACAGTCAGAGCAGCAGTGACTGCAAAGTTAGGGCAGGTTCAATTCATCAGGGAACTGGAAAGGATTGACTTGATTTCAGCTCTGATGTTCATGAAAGGTGAAGGTGTTCAGCATCTGGCAGGATGGGGAAAGGCTGTAGAAAAAAGACCTCCACTACCAGAGAAACAATGCTCAAATTTGACTTGGAGGATGTGCAGCTTCCATGCTGCAGGGGGTCACCTGGTGTAAAATGAGAGATATGGCCACCAAATCCTTTCTCAAAATCCAATCTGTTGGCTCTAGCAGGGTTTCCAAGTGAAAACTGAATTTACTTAAAATCCTGAAATTACTTTTGTTAAGTAACTGAAGTAATGCAACAAAACAATGTGTTTGTGATTGTTAGGGAATTTTGGAGACAGGATTAAAGTAATTCTGCATTGTCCCATTAAATGGGTTAGCTGTACAGATAGCATTTGTGTCAGTCTAGTACATGGCTTTATTTCTAAGTTAGATTAGTACACTGAATATAGCCAAGCACTGTTAAATATGTGATTTGCTGAAGTAATTGTAATCCATTTTCTTTTAGCTGGTCCACTGATGCAGAGTAACCAGCGGTTCTCACTTCTGTCTCAAGGACACCCACACTTGAATCTGAATTACATTCAACAGAAAAAGTGAAATTGGATGGGCTTGTGGGTGGGTGGGGGGAGGGGAGGAAGAAATTCAGGTTCTGATTTAAAATCTTAATGCAACATGTTTAGATACAAGATTATTTAAGACTGTTTTTAAACTGTATCATTTGTACATAGATATGAACTATAGTTTTTACTAGTATCACAAAACTGAGTGATACAAATTTCATCTATTTTATTACCCTATTTTTAAGGGGAATTGTGTTTTGTTTTATCTTGATAAACTGTAAAGAGAGAGAATTTTTAAAATTAAGTTCTTTATTTTCTATTAGCTGTATTCATACTTTGGTTGCTTCAGACTTTATATATATTGTTCTAAAAAAAAATAAAATTAGAAGGGGATTTCATGTGTTTAAAAATTTGTCACTTCTATTCTTTACAGAACTATGTAGTGCCAAAAAACTTTTTAAAAAGAAAAATAAAACTGCAAAAAAAGGACAGATTTTTTCCTCTTTTCTATTTGTATGCATGCTCATTCTAACAGGAATAATAGAAATGGCTTTAATGTGGACATCTTGGAAAAATGAGCAGTTTTAGTAAGTGGCACAAGCACCAGACCTGTTTTTTTCCACAAACTGTGCTCAAAGTAGTGGTGTACTATCTTTAAATATATTGAACTTCTTACTCCACAAGAATTAAGTAGTGCTTTGTACTACTTTAACTTGTGCTTGTTACTTCTTTAACCTTCTGAACTCTCTGAAGGCATCACCAGAAGCAGCAGATTACACTGAAGGATAATTTTTACAAAGCACCCAATGACAACCATGTGTTGGAGAGCACTGTCAAGTGAGCTCCTAGTAAACACACTGGGTTGTGACAGCCTGGCTTCCTCTCCTGTACTGGAGCTCTGAGAGGCCAGGGCTGGGAGCCCTGCAGTGTTTGTGACTGCATACAGACTTCCTTTGGCACCTGACTGCAGGGTCAGTTTGACAAAACAAAGCCCTGATTTGAGAGTGAAGCCAGCTTCAACCAGGGGACATCTCAGCAAGTTATTATGAAGGAAACAGCCAGGAGCCTTTAAAGACAAACCTTCCTTTTTTTATTGCTCTCCTTAAGTTTTTACAGGCTTCAAGAAAAACGATTAAAAAACAACCTTCAAATTCCATCACAAGGATGAGTAACTAACTACATAAAAAGTATCCTTAGCTTACCTTTAATAAAAAAATTCAAGACAACAAAATGAGAAAAATGACGAAAGAAAGGGACTGCTACAGCAGCCAGTAGAGAGCCAGCTGTCCTGTGGAGCAAACAGAACAGCATCAGACTGCAGCTCAAGGTCCTTAAAAGGTGGGCTGGGTTTTGTTTGTTATTCATTCCCTCGCCGACTCTTTTTGTGACTTTTCTTAGATCTGAAACAGAAAAAACAAAAAGCCAATACTGTAAAACCTATCTAATTCCCAAATTGCACTTCAGAAATAAGCTAAGCCTTTACCTTTCAGGTGATTTGGAATGACTTCTGTGTCTGTGACTACGGTGATGCCCTGTGAGATAAAAAGGCAGTAGTTATTTCCATTGCCACTGGAATTCTTTGTTGTTTTGCTAACGCAATCTGCTTCTAGTGACCAAGTGTGCTAGATATTGCCAGAACAACCCTAGCTTTAACCAGGCACTCAAATTAACCTCCTGGCAAGTACCTGAAAACTTACTCAAGACAATTTTGCAGCTATTAAAGGAGTTCCCCAGCTCTGCTTTCGCATGAGCAGCAGTTTTATCAGCCAGATTTAACACTTGTGCTACCATCTCGATACGGTGACACAGATTTTTCTTGCAGTGGATGTGCTGCTGATATAGACTTGCCAGAGTTATTGTGGAAGTGGCAGAAGTACCTGGAGATTTAGATCTCGATCTGTGGCGCCTCTCCCGGGATCTGCTCCGGTGCCGTCTCGGGCTCTTGCTGCGGTGCCGCTCCCGGCGCGGGGATGGGCTGAGGGAAAGGCAGCTTCTAAGAGAGCTGTACCACAAATGCACACAGTGCTCACTGAAATAACAGAATTAAAGAGTACCTTCTTCTTTTTGGAGAGCGGCTGCGCCTGCAATTGGGGGAGAAAAGCAAGAATCACTAAAAGTCATTAGCAGAACAGCTGTTTCATTTCCCACACCCTTCAGCAACAACACCAGGGTGTGTTGTTTTTTACTTCCCATGAGTGGTTTTGGCCTGCTACACATGGACCTGCTTAGACTGGACATACAGTGAGCAAGAGTTCAGTGATGAAATTTTCCTGATTTAATAACAGTAAGAGCAATTAATAGGATTTTCTCTGCAGCCTCTGCCTTACATGAAAACAAAGCACTTGGTTCTCCTTCTCTGTATTGTCAAATTTAGCTGAAGTTGGCCAGCAAGTTCAAGAATTAGAGAATGACTGGAGCAACAGGCAGAGGGGTTGACTGTGGCTGTGCACTGCAACTCCTCACTTCAGGAAGTGCTAAAGGAACATGGAGGCGTGGGAGGTTCTGGCTGAACTGCCACCTTCACTGCTGGGCTCTGGCTGTCTGCAGCACAACAGGTAACAATGGTGGTGAAGGAAGGTGGTCCTCACCTCCTTGGGGACCTGCTCCGGCTCCGCCGGTACCGCACCACCGGAGACCTGCGCGGCTTGTCCAGGTCCCTGTAGCCCCTTCTGCGGTGGTCAGGAGATGGGATCCGTTCCAGCTGTGAACAAGTGGGGGGAGATCTGTAAGTCCTGTTTCAGCAAAGTCCTGTTTTATGCTATCAATGAAGATTTCTGAACTATGAATATAAATTGCAAAAGTCAGGCAGCGAAGCTTCCTCATCCCCAAGTATTTCTTATTCAGGAGTGAGTGGTGCTGCCCAAAACTGCCAACTGGAAATCAAACAACCACTTCTCGTAGTGTTGGTTCATGTTTGTTCAGTACAGCAGCACTAACTGATGGTCACAGGAACTTCCATCATTACCTTTAATTCTCTCCATTACATATGCATATAAATCTATTGATCTAAATATGCTTAACACAGAGCAGATACAGATCTGTGGAATTCAAGAGACAGGAACACATGGCAACCTGAGAGTTGCTTCAGAGTCCAAGTCCTCACAAGCTGTTTATATGAAACTACATTATGAGGGGAGGTAAGAGTTGCCAGCAGCCTCCTGGTGCCTCCCCTCAAATATCTGTCATAGACTATGAAGTGTCCTAAAGAGGTTCGGCTTCAAATATTCATTTCCAATACAGTTCATCAAACAATTCACCAACCTTTTCATCTTCTTCTTCCTCCTCCTCACTAGATTCTACATCATCCATGTCTTCTTCCAGAGCACTAACACGAGGCTCAAGTTGCTCAGCTTCTTCCAGAACATACCGTTTCTAGAAGAAATTGCAACTTTATTCAACATAACCCAAGTAAGAGCAAACACCTAAGGAGACAACCATAGGTTACTCAACAAGCCAGCAGCCAATCCAGCTACTGGACTTGGTGCAGTTAGGAATTCCATAACCATCCACATTTCCCAACCTGCAGTCGAGGCAGGATGATATCACAAACACGTTCCTCATGGAGTAGCTCATCAATAAATTCGTCCACATGCATCAGCTCAAATTCTGGGGGTGAAAAATAGCATTTAAAAGACAAAATTAACATAGAGGCTAAAGCAAAGGTGAAACACTTCAGACAACTCATGTCAACAGGTTACACCACAACTTTAAAGATTTCTATTGCTAAATAAATGTAAGAGCTTTTACCCCCATTTCTGTTCTGACTTTTAATTTTCCGATAGTCGTTGTACAGCGGTTCCAGGTACTTATAGCAGTCGATGGCAGTGCCTGTCAGTCTCATGTACAGCGCTCCAAGCATTCGGACATACCTGGAAAGGAAACCTTTCCATGGATCTCGGCTTCCTGCACACTTAGAAGTTTGGATAAAAAAAGAGTTTTTTCCCACAAGTTTCTGAAGAAAATCAGTACACTGACCAGAATACACAACCATTTAGATTTACTCTATCACTTCCTCGACACTATCAAAACCATACATGCACTTTACATACATATTGTCTGTAAGGGGGCATTATCACCAACAAAAATGGAAAAAATACTGAAGAAAAAGCAGATTAACATGAATCTCTTAATGCAGCTCATTCCAAGTACTTCAGGCAAAGGTTTATTATCACAGAGAGCACATGCCACAAAGATGAGCCCTTCCAACAGGCCAGGTGACAAGGACAGCAGTCTTAAAAGCAAGAAGAAAAGCTTGGTTTTGAGCAAGCCCAGTTTGTCAGGGCGCACTGAGAGCTAAACCCTGCACTGAGGTTTCCCTGGCTGTTTTGGGCACTTCCCCTCGGTACAACAACCTCAACAAGGGAAAAACCCCACTACGACTTACTTGAAGTCTTCATTTTTTATGAACTCCACGATGATGTCCTTCTCGGGCTGGATCTGCAGCATCTTCAGCGTCAGGCACAAGAAGGGCGTGGGTTTAATGTTGCCTCCATAGACGCCCCCCACGTACTTCAGCTCCATGGCTTTGTCCACCACCAGCTCGGCTGCGAGAGGGACGGGCCGGGCCGTCAGCGCGGGCTCCCCGCGGCCCGGCCCGGCCCGGCCTCCCGCCCGCCATACCCGTGAGGCCGAAGCACTCCTCCTTCCAGTACTTGGACTCGTAGATACGCGTGCGGATGATCTTCTCCACCAGGTACTGCGGGTTGGTGCCGTGGATGCTGTGCGCGTCCTTCACCGTGCGGTTGGCCATGGCGGCCCCTACGCAGCCCCGCTCGCCGCTCCGAGCTCGGACCCCTCGGCCCCGCTCCCGTGAGGGCCGCGCCGCCTTCGCCTTCCCCTTCCGCCNCCCCCTGCGCGCGCGCCGCCGGGGGCGGGGCTCCGCTCGCGCTTTGGCGCGAAGTTCCATCGCGGCGCTGAGGGGACACGGTGAGCTGGGGCTGTGAGGGGGCACGGGCGGCTGAGCGCTCCCGGTGCGGGTGGTGACCGCGCACTGGCATGGGCTGCCCAGGGAGGCTGGGCACTCTCCCTCGCTAGAGATATCCCAGAACGGTCCGGACGCGATCCTGTGTAGTGTCCTCTGGGGCGACCCTGCTGGAGCGGGGAAGCGGGACCGGATAGACCGCTGTGGTCTGTTCCAGCCTCACTCGCTCTGTGAGGGGATCGGGCCGGTCAGGGGCTGTGCGAGGGCTGAGTGAGGACTGGGGGGGTCAATGGCTCTGCGGTGCCGCCGAAGCCCCTCGGTGTCCCGCAGCGTGTCCCGCCCGGCCCCTCAGCCGCCATGTGCCGCCCGCGCTGGGGCGGTGAACGGCACTGGGGGCTGTGTGTGGCTTTCCCCCGACTTTCCGGACGAAAATTCTTACTTGGGAGGAAAAAAAAAAAAAAGAAAATTAAAAACCATAACCAGAAGAATTGAGCGAAAGTGAAACGTCGGTGACGGTCTCAGCCAGCTCGCAGCCAGGCTCGGTGTCCCCAGGGCGGGCAGCCGGCCCCGCCATGGCGGTGAGAGCCGCGGGCAATGGAAAAGGAATTGGAGAACAACTCACTACTAAATATCTTCCTTTTTTCCTCATCCCTCGGGGTCTGGGCCTTTGGGGAAGGTGGGTTTCTCTGTGTCAACCACTGTTCTTAATGTACAACAAAAGAATTGATAGCAGTTCAATGTATTTTCCTATCTTTCCTTATTTTTGGTTTTAAATAATAATCAAAAAGTATTTGTGTGTTTGTTTTAGCTTTTCCTTGGGAATCATGAACACCAGGCAGCAAAGCAAACTTATCTACTCCTGGTATGGAAAACGCTTGAGTTCAGACAGAAAGCTGAGGACTTCCCATTACGAGTAAATAACATTTATTTCTGTTTTGCTAAGGGAAACTTAATGGTTGTTTCTTTACCTTCCTGACATGGTTTAGGTTAACATGGCAGTCAGTGACAATATGAGTAAGGTTTTGAGCATTTTATTGTGACACTGTATGTGTGTAACAAAAGCATTAAGCTCTTGAATTATAAACTGGATAGTGTATAAACAAAAACATTTAACCAAATCTGTGAATAAGTTTTAACTGACTGAGCAACATAGGAAAGCTTCTAATCAGGGAATTAAATTGTAAGCATTGCAAGAAGAGGCATAACTAACTGTAAAGTTGACAGGACATTGGGCTTAATGATATATGAATTATGAAGACTATGAAATTCTCTTAATCTTCTTGTGTCTATCACTTTCTAGGGGGATCCTTATTACATCAGAAAGCAGCAAAACAGAAACCTGTATACAGCTTGGTGACTTTATTTTAGTAGAAGGGGTGAATGCAGATCAGCCTTATGTGGCACAGCTCGTGGATTTATATGAAGATGGTAAGAGAACTAAAAACTTACATTCTGTGTGAGAAATTTTAAAATGTTTTAAAGTTACCTTTTTCATAGGGATGCAGTTAGCATTAACAGTATGTCACTGGTCTAATTTATTAAGAAAATCAAGTTTTGGTAATCATTGCATCTGTATTCACATGCTCCCCCAAATATTTGGGACTGATGGCTAATTTCAGTTAAATTTGATACATAAATGGAAATTTAAGCACATTGTAATTTTTACAGTCTTTTTATGTAATTGTCTAATTTAAAAACAGTGGTTCTTGAGGAAGGCAGTGTGAGCTCATGCTTTATTTAGAGATTGGAGAATCCAAATGGAGCAAGAGCACTGCAGCCCTGAAATTTGCATCTCATTACACATCAGGCAATTTAACAATAAAGTACAAGGCTGAATAAATGGGACTTGTTACTTCTGTCCCTTGCAGAACTGCTTGTTTATACAGAGATAAATATGAAAAGATAAATCATGGGAGGTGGGCGATACAAAAATTGTCTGAGTCTGAATTGGCAGCCACTCATTTGCTATATCTGATTCTTTTGAGCAGCTTTTGTTCTTTTTTGTGCTGTAATAATAAAGCTTTGAGGGCTTTTAATATTTTTTACCTTTTTTGAAACATAAATACACATAATTCCATTTTATTTATTTACTAATGCACTTTTTTTGTAGCACAGCTGAATATTCTTTTCATGTTGGAACAAAACCCATGAAACTTTCTTAAAAACAAGATATTTCATCAGCAATATTCCCTGGTTTGTCAGCCAGTGAAAAAAAGTGTTTCTGGCTTCTGAAAGTACAATGGCACTACAAATAACGTCCTGAAATTTCTCACTTCTCCTTTTATGTCACTGCTTTTAGTTAGGGTTTGAGGAGATCACATCTGTGCAAATAAGGAACCTCTTTGTCTGTGATAGGGAGCTGGTGGTCTGGAGCTGCTCTCCAGGTATTCTTGTGATTGAGACCCTGTGCAGGTGTTACCTTAGCCCTCAAAATTCTCAACTCAGACATTTTAATTTAGCTTAGAAAATGGGACTTGCAATCTCTTTCCAGATGCTTTCTCACCTGTGTAATCCAGGGAGGATTTCTACCCTTGCTGGCATTTCAGCTAAAGTCTGGCAGGATTCACAGTAAAATTCTGGTGTTCCCTGACTTCCTGTCCTTGTTGCAGGTGCCCAGCACAAACGTGCAGTTGTGCAGTGGTTCTGTCGTTTGGAGGAGATACCTCAGAACAAACGCAAGCTGCTTAAAAGAGAGATTTCTGCCCAGGAGGTGTTTTTTGATCAAGTTCTTGGCTATGACACTGATATAGCTGCAGAGACCATTATTAAAAGCACCATGGTATGTACTGCAACCCTTCTGCAGAGAGGGAAGAAAGAGACAGCAGCAGCCCTGTCGTGCACATTGGAAACTAAGGATTGCATGAGTTGCAGTAATAAGATCTGTGAATAGAAAATAGCTAAATTCCAAACTAACAGTAAACATTAATGTATGAGTGTTTTGATGTGTGTATTTTGATATCCTGTTGTTGCAGGTATTGCCACTACATCTGGGTGAGGAGCTGCCTATCATTACATTAAACAAGGAACAAACTTTCTATGTCAGACAGTCTTGGGATGGGAAGTGCTTTAAGGTTTTGTCCCTGGACACTTTCTCTAAGCTGAAAGAAGCTAACAAGAAACGAGGTGTCATCACAAACTCTTCAAAAGCATTCATTCCTTCAGACATCCTTACACCTGTGAAAAAAGAGACTGAGAGCGTTGTTCGGAGTGCAACAAAACCAAAAAACGCTGATATGGAAATAGAATCCAAACATTCTACTTCCAAGTCCTCCCTTGCTAAGGAGAGGCATTCTCAAAGGGTGGCTAATAATGACATCAAAACCCCAACAGCAAGGAAGAAGCTGGAGTTAAACAGTATGTATATGGCAATATTGTGTCCATTCAGTAGTTCTGTATATGTTTTGTGCTTCTCCCTTTTGGCTAATTCAGGCTATTGTAACATTCAACATCAATATTTTTAACTGCCTTGTTCAGGCTTTGGGATCAGCCCAAGCCTTGTAGGCACATCACTTGTTCTTGTCTGTTGTTTGAAGCACTCTACTCCTTATGTCCAACTGCTGCTGCAAATGCTTTATTTGTATCTGATAAATCTAAATGAAAGTGCTTGTTGACTGGAATGCTACCAATCAGCCTCACTTGACCTCAGAATGTCCCACTTTCTTTAATCTTCTGACTAATTGTGTTCTGAAACGTTTACATTGAGCTGGTTGAATAACCACGTTTGATTCTGTGTAACATGCAGTATTTTCAATATGGAACCTGACTAAAGTTGTAAGTGATAGAGGTGAGTTGGAAAACTGAAAAAATCTGTTTGTCTTCCTTCTGTTTAGTATTTTTTTGGGGGAAGTGCCTTCTAGTGATCCAGTTCCTTGTTCCTGGAGTATAATGTCCATCTGCTTTCATTTAAACAACAGTCACTGGGCCAGCTGTACCATGTCTTCTGAAAGTTAACCAAACCAGCCATATTGAAGCCTGACCAAAGTTCATTTTGCTTTTCATTTCTAGGTCCCACAAGATCCAAAGGCAGGCTGCTGGGATGTGAAGTTTTGGGTCTTTTGGATGATGACTACGATGCCATAGCACCATTTAAACCATCAGCCACTAAAAGAAAAGTGAAATTCACAAGCGAAATTTCAGGCTCACCACCAAAGATCCCCTGCAGCAATGATAAGTCCAAGTTAACATCTGAGACTTCAGAGTGCCGTCAGAGGTCCAGTGACATAATATTGTCCCCCTACACTAAGGTCAAAGATTTCAGTGAAAAAGACAATAATCTTCATGAGAAAGACGACATTCTACCGTAAGTGACAGCATTTTTATCGTTGTTTTTGCATGGGATTTCTGTTTGTATGAAGATCTCTTAAAACACATTTATGGAAGATTTCTGGAGAGAAAAGTAGGTGAAGTCTCTGCATGTGCCATGTTTTGCTTGTTGAGAGCAAGGAGAGAAGGGGGACAGCCTCAGCAGTGACAAGTGCACTGTGATGAAGCATTAGGAAATGTTTCTTGGAGGTGAATGAATGATCAGGGAGATCCAAAGAGCACTTGACTTTCCAGATGGAAAAGCAGTTCATGGTTCTAAGAACAGAGAGATGATGTTGGAAGTGGGAATGGTAGGATGATATGAAAGCAAGCTGAAGCCATGTTGATTGTTGTTCTTGTGATGATTGTACCCACCAACATGGATGAAAATCCATTTCCCTGCACTCCATAATCAAGGCTCAAATGTGCCTGACTTGTGACAAGTGTTAAGGGATGCTGGACTGTAGAAAGTGGTTTGATTGGCCTCAGGAGAGTCTTCATGAGAATTGTATGTATACTTCCATGCTAATTTTTATGCAGAAAAGAAATCAAAGCCCAAAAAGCACAACTATGCAAGTATATCTTCACACAGTCTTTAAAAATGGCGTAAAGTGGGGGAGGAGAAGAATGGAACAGACTTTCTTGTGCAAAATGTTGCAAGAAGCCAGAAACCAGTCCTTTTCCGACTTTCCAAGAGTAAAGATGTGGATGCAACAATGGAATTTCCACCTCTTTTTTTGTCCCTAATTATATATAGCATAAAAATGTTTACCTTTCATTGATAAGGTAGTGAGTGGCATTTCAGTAGTATTTATAGATCTTAATAAATTCCAAGAACTGTCAACAAATAATAAAAGCATCTGTAATTCATCTCCTTTTGTACTTTGAACCAGTAGGGAAGTTGTGTAGTAACAGTAAAATGTTTCAGTGGCAGGGATGAAGAAGGACCCAGGAAGACAACCAAGAAATATCAAAACAGAAACACAAAGAGAAAAATACATTCCAAAGAGCAAATCTAAGAGATGCCCAAATAAAATAATTTTTTTCTTATATTTCTCTTTAAAAAATAGGCAAAAAAAACCCCACTTCTCAATAAAATAAAACCACAGCTGTTCTGAGCCTCTGTCCCTTCAGTTTGGCAGTGCAAAATACAGCAAATATTTTGTTTTCCTTTGCAAAGATGTATTGAAGACACAGTGCAAGAGGGGGGAAATTGTGCTGCCAGCATCCATGCCATTGCCAATCTGTAAACAACAAACAGGAATTCATGCTGGATGGACAGTGGTAACAATTGAGCCTGAAGTTTGAAAGGCCTTCTCTGTGTCTTTACAAGTGTGATGCAAAGAGAGGGAAAACAACCAGCTTTGTTTTCTTTCTTTCCAGTTTAGTTGGCTATCAGAAACCGAGCAGCCAGATCCCTGTGCTGACCCCTCGTTCTCGCAGAACATGTGCACAGAAAACCAGTGCTCTCATTGCAGAGCAGATCAGGTAAACCCTGCAGCCATGATCTCCTGTTCACATTGCTGTTGAGAGCTGCAAGCCTTGAGAGCTTGAACCTTGAGAGCTTGTCTGGCTTAATATTGAAATGCAAGTGGTTCTAGAAGCACAGCTTAATTGCAGCTTGAGTAAAAACTGGTTTGTGTTCAGAAACATACAGCTGACTCATGGTGTTCTTCAGAAAACTGACTTCCTTTAAACCAGTCTGTTAAAAAGCCATGGAAAATCAGCAGCTGAAGTGGAAAATCTCTTGGCTTCCTGATTACAAGAACTCCAGAAAAAGCTAAAAGTGTAGAAATGTTGCTCTGTTAATTGTAGACTTGTATGTATTTTTTTTAAGCTTAAATAATTTCTGTTTCTCATAGCATGTTGGACGAGGAAGATTTTCTGTCTAGCTCTGACAGTTCCTACTCTTCAAGTAGTGAGGAAGAGGATGATGATGATGATATGCCCTGTACTCCAGAAAAAAAACCCAAATCCAGCAGAATATTCAGCACCCCAAACTCTTCAAGGAAGTCAGCAGTTCACACTCCTGCAAAGACACTGAAGAAAACTGTAAGGTTCCACATGTATTATTTCTAAGCCAGTTACTTGAATGCTTAATGCCTGTGTACCAGAGTAAAGTATCTGAACCCCTTAGCTTTTAATGAGGCATTATCTGGATTAATGTAATCTTTGATATGAGTAGGTTATGGAAATATATAAACCATTTGCATGTTGTGAATATGGTTAAAATATTGATCAGAAAACTGTAGCCTGAACAGGGAAATTACTGGCTTGGATGCTGTTTCTTATGAACCAGATCATTCTGCTGTTATGCAGCACTTCAGAAAAGGACTAACAACTCAAAAATTCTTCAGACAGTTAAAAGGTGTAATTGTCACCACCCCCTTTGCAGTTTCCTTTTTCTCTTAGGAAGAAAACACCATAAGGCTTGTTTGGTAATTCCCTGTGTAAATACTGTTTCTCAGTTCATCTTGTACTCTGGCATAAGTAATGCTTGGGAAACTCACATCAATGATTTGTTCCCAACAGAAATTGCTGTTAGTAGAAAATCTGCTTGAGGTTGTAATTTCTCTTTGCAGCCTTTACAGGGAACACCCAGAACACCCCGGACACCCCGGAATGCAACTCCAGAAATTCCCAGGCGCATCCAGGCAGCCCAGGAACCAGCCAGTGTACTGGAAGAAGCCAGATTAAGGTAACCTGTACTCAGGAAAATCATCTTTATTTTACATCAGGTGTGCAGAGCAGTAGGCTGTGCTGAAATGGGGAATGTCATCTTTAGAATAAAATAGGTAAAAATGCATGGTGTTCTGATCCAAGAAGAGTATTTAATAATTTACAGTACAATATTAGATTTACAAATAATGGTAGTATTCACAATACTACTTTAGCAATTTCAAGTTATTTTAACCAGTCCAACCAAGCTAAGTTCTTCAGAATCAGTTATCTTTATTTTGTGCAACATTAGAGAAACAAAGGTCCTCTCTGATTAGCTTTAGGTTGTAAAGGTACAATATTTGTTTCTTCTTGGTGTGTGAAAAAGCTTTACAGGTATCACTGTAGATCTTCACAGTGGAAAAAAAAAGCATTCAGGACTGACTATCTTTCAAACTGCATTTTAGTTCTGTTTGCTATAAGCTGTCTCTCCTGTTTTATCCTACCTCTGCACTGACTTACAAATAGTTTGTGAATTAAAACAGATGGATCTTTATTGCTGCATAAATTAAGAGCACATAGAGAGAGACTAGGCTGTTTCTTTTGGGATACTTGACATTGATGCTCAGACTTAAACATATGTTAGAGAGATTTGGAAAACTCTGTACAGGAGGAAGGTGAGCATCTGCCTGTTTATTTGCATCAGTTCTTCAGAGAGAACAGGAATTTTAATTTTCTTTCTCTTTTTTTAATTCAAAGGCTGCATGTTTCTGCTATCCCAGAATCTCTGCCTTGTCGTGAGGAAGAATTCCAGGATATCTACAACTTTGTGGAAAGCAAACTTATTGATGGTACAGGAGGGTGAGTTTGGCAATGCTGTGACCAAGATCACATCTGCTTATGGCATAACAGTCAGATGATATATTTTTACTTTATTACTTATATTTAAAAAGTTATTATAATTTAAAGATCCTCATTCAATTTTCCTGGTATTTTTCTTCCTTAAGCGGTGTTGTGTGTAGAAATAATGTGGGCTTCTTTATTCTACACATTCAAATTAAAGACCAAATTATAACTGGTCAGTTTTAGAAGTCTGGAAAACTGGGTTTTTTTTAAAGGTAAATTACATTTATAAATTGTTTTAGGTTGTTAATTGCTTCAATAATAATAAAAATCCTCATGATCCTCCAAGGTGTTATGTGTCCCAGATTGCAAATAAAGTAAGATGTAGGCAGTTGCCTGAAGAGTCAGTATTCAAGACTGGTGTCATAGGTCAGGAATTCCAGTTTATTAATCCCAAGAGTGTTACTGTTTTGCTCAGGCTGCTGAAGAGGTGCTCTCCTTTTGCAGGTGCATGTACATTTCTGGAGTGCCTGGAACAGGTAAAACTGCAACTGTTCATGAAGTAATTCGGTGTCTTCAGCAAGCTGCAGAAAATGAGGAGCTGCCACCATTCCAGTTTGTGGAGATCAATGGCATGAAGCTGACAGACCCTCACCAAGCCTATGTGCAGATATTGGAGGTAAGTAGAGCGTTTTCAGCGGCTCCTGGGTTTGAAAGAAGAGATCTCACACTTTATCATCACATCCTTGATATGTTACAGTGTTCAAGGCACTTATCAGTACTTCCCAGTCCCTCCAAGGGACTGTGTGCTTTTATCTTAGAACACGTTAGAAAATAATTAACTTAAGGCCTTAGCCAACTTCTTGAACTGTTCTACTGTGTAAGGGTAGTGGCTGAGAAATAGCCTGGTTTATTGCATCTACTCATCTAAAAAAAATCTAAACCAGCTTTTTATATTTTCCTATGGTGTAACTTTTTCTGCATGTCTGCTTAAACAGCTACTAAGGTGACAACTCTGAAAGTCAGTGTAGCAACAGAATAATTACTGAGAGGGTCTTAATGGTTAATTGGTCAGTCATAATAGTAATTCAGCTAAAGAGAGGCCATCTCTGTCAACAAAAGTGTATTTCTGATATCCATGACAAACCAGTCTGCAGTATCCATCTGGGACTGCTAACTGTGCTTGTGTTGTATGGGTGGGAATTAATCTTCTGAGGACTGGATTAAGATCACCCAGTAGGCATTAGACAGTAACTGCTCAAAAGCTTTCTCAGTCTAGGCTAACTTTAAACCAGTGACCTGGAAGCTAAATGGTTTCCTGAAGCATCTGTTCCATTTTTATATAAACTTCTGCTCCATTTATTTAAGTTTGACATCATCTTTCTGAGCAGGGAGTAACATACATTAGTGTTCTAGTGTCCCAGTCCTTATAGCTGGGAGTTAAATTTGCATATTTGCATCCTTTCCTCCAACCAGCTTAGACAGTGTCTTGCTGAGGGATTTGCTGAGGCCAGGCCTCTGTGTTTCTTTAGCATAGTGAGAGGCTTCCTGACAATTACCTTATTTCATGGTAGTGTGAATGTGTTTTAACATCCTTTGTTCCTATCCCATTCAGCATAAAATCTAAAAATGAATAAAGAATAGGCCTTTGGAAGTACAATCTGTTGCCCCCTACTAGTCCTGAACTCTAAGACAGCCCAGTGAAATATCTTTTAGAGGTGTAAAAAGTCACATGAACCACGTACTTCTCCAATTCCTTCTGCCTCAGCTACTGTGAAAGAACACTTAATAAGAGCTAGGCTGCTGCTGCTCTCCTGATTGCTGCAGGTTGAGATCCATTTTGCTGATGTTTCTTTTCATGACTGAAGCAAATTCTTCCCTTCTGCAGTTACCTCACTGCTGTAGGGAATTTTAGAGATGGGACAGGGACTGGAAGCCCTGGACAGATGAAAGAGATGAGGTTAAATACCTGGGTACAGTAAGAGTCCATTTCCACTACAGGAGCTCAGCTCTGTGGTATACTGGATACTCAGCTCCAGAGCTGTAGAATCAGGGTTCTCTGGGATTCAGCTCCTTTCTGTGGCTGATTTGGACATTCCTGATTGAATTGGAAACATGAAACAAGTAGAGGTTATACATTAATCTTGTGCTTTGGCTTGTTTAGTAATTATCAAATCTTAGGCTTATACAGGATTTTAGAAAATAAATACAGTTTTCAAATGCAGTCTCCATTTGGCTTTATTGCTGGACTTTGCACTATGATGAACAATTGATTCAGCATCTGCAATGTAATTTTGAAATGTCATGCTTTGATTTCTGGGTATCTTTGGACTTGCAAGGGAAGAGGTAATATACAGTCAGCTGATCTGTTCTGCCACATAGTTGCAAAAGGTATTGCAGATATTTTTTTAGTTCACAGTTGAATAAATTTAATTATAGATCCTGCTGATGATTCATTAGAGTTTTAATAGCAGTCCAGGATTACTCAAGTCAGGCTATTCTCAGCTGACTTAAGTTTTCAGTAGCTGTGTGTATTCAGAGATACCCTGGAGATATGCTGGGTTTAGAGCCCTCTAGACTGGGTGGGTTCAGGATTTCTTAATGATTCTAAGACAGATTGCAGAGAATTCTGTGGGCCTTTCTTTTTAGCTATGCACTTTTTGTTTCTCTTCTCCTTTATGGGCAGTTCTTGGTAGACCAGAGTGTCTTAAGATTTACTTTCTCCTCTTTTTTACTCCCCTGTGGAAAAAATAACCACCATGTGGTTGGTGTTGATTATTAAGGAAAGGCAAACTTTAATGGAGTCAAACTTTGTATTTCCAGGGGTTTGGTGTGATTAACCTGCAATATTTATTCAATCCTTGTGCAGTTCTTGACAGGTCAGAAGGTGACAGCAACCCATGCTGCAGTACTGCTGGCAAAGCTGTTCAGTACACCTGGACCAAAGAGGAAGACCACAGTGCTGATAGTGGATGAGGTGAGACAAAGAATTGTTTGTTTTCTTTCCTTCAAGGATTGTAAGAAGTGAGTTTTTGGTGGACGGAAAATTATGCATGCTTTGAGTGCATCACATGTGATGTAACAGGAATAGACTTAGGAGAGAGGAGACGCAAGTATTTAAATTCAGTTTCCTAAAAAGGCTGAGTATCCTGTTGCCATGTTGTTCTCTGCCTTGGATTTCATACTGGTTTTATGTTTTGTTATTCCAAGACGTGGAGTAAGTTGTTTGTCAGTTCTAAATACCAGAGGATTCAATTGTATTTTGTCTGGAAGCTGCTGCTTTTCCAGTGGGAAAACTCACAGAGAAACAAGTCACACCCAATTTTGAAAAACCTTTAATGTGCTATGTTCAGTAATAATCATATGCACTCTTATTTTTTGCTGTAAGCTAATTCAGGTTCTCACTTGGAGGGTCTTTGAATCTTGTTGATGTATTAGTATCACAGTACTGTTTTAAAACTCCAGCTGTTTAACATTTACTGTTCAAGCATCCAGTAGGACTGTGCTTTTCCAAAAGAGACTAGAGCCCTAATTCAGCAAATGCAGTCCTATTAGTAGATGGATAAAGGAAAGGCAACAGAGACAGCTTGTTCAGAATCACGTGAGAAATCTTCTGTGGCAGAGTTGGTTTTCAAACCTCCATCAGGTACTGTCAATAAGAGGCCATTCCTTTTTCCAGTCTGATTCTTATCTTTTTATCTCTGCAGCTTGATCTGCTGTGGACCCGGAAGCAGAATGTGATGTACAACTTATTTGACTGGCCAACCCAAAAGCACTCCAAGCTAATCATCCTGGCCATTGCCAACACCATGGACCTGCCAGAGAGAATCATGATGAACAGAGTAGCAAGCAGGCTGGTATGTTCTGGCAGTTCTCTTGCTATGCCATAAAAGGAGAACATATTAAAATACTGGATGCAATCAAAAGCAACCCAGGAGAAAAGTAGTATTGGTTATATCAGAAGCTGAACAATGTTTTTTCTAATTCCCTCTCCAGAGGACTGATGATGAACATATAAATCTAAGTTCAGGAGCCAGTTTGCTAATCAGGTATTATGTTGTGTATGTACACAATGTTCTTGTAAGAATGAAGTAAATATATGGATGCCTTTTAAAATACATTAAGATCTGGATAATCAAATGCTGTGCTTCATCGTTAAGCTGCTTACTCTGGAGAGTTCTGAAGAAATCTCTCCTGGTTTCCCCTCCTCTTTCCCCTTTCATTTCAGGCTCCTACTTACTTCTCTGTTTGCCATCATCAGCTGGTAGATTATGTAAAGGTATCCAACAAAGAAAATTTGATGCACTCTCCACTTGTTTTGAATATATTTACTTAGGTCATCTCACCACGGCTCTGAAAAGTGATTTGCAAAAACAGTGCTCTGTGCCTCTATCCTTCCATGACTCAAAAACAGCTCCACAGGGTGTGAATTGCTTTCCCCCACCCACTAAACCCACTGTAGATCAGCTGAGTCCATACAGTCACAAGAGAAGTTTTGCATAAGAAATTCAAAACTCAGGTCTCCTGTAGGATGAAAGGCAGTGCACCATCTGTAACATTGACTGTCCTCATCTGAGGGCTGTTCTTACTGGCTTGAGCCAGAAGAGGGTTTTAATTCTTGGCTGATGGCTAACTTGAAGTCAACACAGATTAGCTAAAGGGAACATTAATATTTTTCCACAGCTGTTGCTGTTATTGTATTAAAAAATAACATGTAGACAGATGTAATCGAGATATTTTTGTATTGGGGAGCTCTGATTTGTTTTAAAAGTTTTTTATAAGAGAAATCTGAATTCTGATAGCAGCTTCACTTGCTCCTCGGGCCTTTCAGCAGGGAGATCAACCAGTGGTCCTCTCTGAGTCACAGTTTTGTGGATTTGTACATTTGTTTCACAAATATGATTGATTAAATTGTGTCACTAGGAGGGAAAGGATGTGAAAAACTAATTGCTCCTACCTGAAAAAGTAAAAGTAACCACACAGGCCATGCCTCAGCAGTTGAGGTTTTCTAACACCATCAAACACTTCTCACTGTGTTGTGTCATTTGTTGTAGGGCCTCACCAGAATGTCCTTCCAGCCCTACACCTACAAACAGTTACAGCAAATTGTTTCATCCAGACTGAAGGGTGTGAAGGCATTTGAGGAGGATGCAGTTCAGCTGGTTTCCAGAAAGGTGAGCACAGAGCAGATAAACATCCTTCATGTTGCACCGGGTGAAAAGTGTGGGGACAGCAGGAACAGTTTTGTAACAGCTGTTGGACCTGGTTCTGTGGTTGTGTTCTGTATTGGGACACAATTTGGTCATACATTATCCAGGGTATTTTCTCAGAAGACATTGCTAGAGCAGTGTCCTTGCTTTTTCCACCTACTCTGAGAAGGCAGCAGCCTATTCCAGGAGCTGAAGGCATGACAAGAGTCGTGATGATAAGATGTCAACTGTCTCCACTGTTTAGCATAACATGAGTCATTGGAGAATCCTGAAAAAGATAACATGCCAGTGGCAGTGGGAATAGCCTTATAAATTTTATTTCTCAAGATGTTCAGTGCCCTGTCATAATAGATAATACCCATTATGTTTGCATGTCTTAATACTCAGTTGTACAACATGTAAGTAATGCATTGGGGATCAGCAGCTTCTCAAATTGAGATATGTGCACTGCTGATGTGTTAAATTAGCAGCTCTATATTAAAGTAATCTATTAAAATTATGACAAAACATCCTACATCATTGTAGGATTAAAAAAGAGTGCTCATAAATATGTCAGAAGTAAATACAAGCCTGTGTTTTGTTGTGAAGGAGCCACCTCTCTGTAAGAATAAGAGTGAGGGTTTTAAGAGGGAATAATTGCAGTGTTTTTCTAGTATGAGTTTTCTTCAGAAATACAGAAATATACCTTGCAATTAGATTTTCTACAGGGTTTCTTATTCTTGGCCCCAGCTGAGTTCTAGGGCTTTTTGTATATTACCAGCATCTGCTGGGAAAACTAGGTCAGTACTATATGTGTTGAATGTTCATAGCTTTATTAAAACTGTAAAGCACAATTGGGGTTTTAACAAGTATTTCGTTTCAGAAATTTCAGACACCTAAAAATTTTCAGGCACTGGTAACAGTAAATCAACTATTCTGGATATTTCTTTGAGACTTCCTAAAATTACTACTATACTCTTAAAATCAGTACTTTAATGAGTATAGGAAAACTGAGGTTTTTTTTGGTGTCATAGCCACTTCCCCTTTTTTTTTTTTCCTTTTTCATGAGCCTGGATTATGGTAAAGGTCTTCACTGATAATTAAACTGATACTTCTGAAAGCTTTTGGTGTTGAAGTGAACTGCTCACCTTTAATTTCTTTTTAACCTCTGTGTTACAGAAAAAGGTCAGCCTTGAATTTATGATGACCAGATCAGGGTGGGGGTGTGGGAGATGTGGAGAGTTGCTTCTGTTGGTTTTGGTCAGTAAGCTTTGTTGTTCAGGATTCTGGGATTCTAAGAGTCTAGAGATGTGTTGCTCTCCCGCTGGGTGCTCAGGGTGTTTGGAGTTGGTTTGTCTGTTGATTCTTGCTAAACTCTGTCCCCAGCTGTTTGGAAATGTTGTCACAAACGTGTCACGTTCCCTTGCAGGTGGCAGCGCTGTCTGGGGATGCGCGGCGGTGCCTGGATATCTGCAGAAGGGCCACGGAGATCTGCGAGCTCGCCAGGCAGAAGAGAGCCCCGGAGATTGTCAGGATGGCCCACGTGACTGAAGCCATAGATGAAATGTTCTCATCACCATATGTCAATGCAATCAGGTAAAAAAACTTCCTTTGCTTTTGTCTCTTTCACAGCACTAGCTTTTCAAAAACAAAAATGATGATGGCAGAGTTGCAGACTGTGATACAATGGCCACTTGTGACATAAACTGGCCACCCTGCAGTTTAAATATGTAGCTCCCAAGCAATTTCCCTTCCAGATTTCCTCCTGATGTTTCATGGGTTCTGAACTTCACAAATGGTTTTTTGTCTGTTTTATTTTTTGACTCAGGAATGCTTCGTTGCATGAACAAATCTTCTTGAAGGCAATTCTGGCAGAGTTTCGCAGGGCAGGAGTTGAGGAGGCAACAGTTCAAGAGGTACAGGGCTTTTTTGTACTGCCACCAGTGATCTGGTTGGATCACAAGGTGGCTTTATTTTTTTTTTTTTGGCCTGCATGTTAAAACATCTCATGCTTCTACCCTAACATGCTTTATATCAGGAAGAATCAAAGAGAAGCTGAAATTATCAGGCAACAGTCCAAGGAGGAAAACTGAAAGTTGATTCCAACTTGTGCATCACTGTTTTTTTTCATAGAGGCAGATATATCACTGGTAGCTTTGGTTTTTTTAGTAGACCCATGAAAGACTGGGTGCCAGCAGAGCTGTGAAGACTCTGGAGTAGTCATGAGTAGTGTGGAAGCTAAATGTTAATACTTACACAAAGATGTAGTTCTAAACATTTTTATGTAGAATTACAGCATCTAAACAGGCTGGAGCTATTTTATCTCCCCTCCCATGGATGTGGGGGGAAGGCAGCTTCTCACTATGTCACCTTGTCACTCAGTTGCAGCAGGCAGTAAACATAACCTGTGTCCTTTTTCTCAACAGATCTACCGCCACTACGTGGCCTTGTGCAGGGTGGAAGGCCTGCAGAGCCCCACGGTGTCAGAAATCATGGCAATTTGTTCAAGACTTGGTGCCTGCAGGCTCTTGCTGGTGGAGGCCAGCAATAAATATCTGCACATGCGGGTGCGACTGAACCTCAGCCAGGATGATGTCATGTATGCACTCAGGGAGGAATAAAGCAGAAGAGATTTTATTGCTTTTAATATGTATAAATATTTTAAATACCATCTATTTTAATTTTTTTTAATTATTGATAAAATGGAAATAGTGAAATGTATTTTTTTAAAAGGCTTTGCTTATTTTTTTGATGTATGAAAGCTCTCTTTTAATAATAAAGAATTAATTTCAAAGCATTTCAAGTGTTTCAAACTATTTGTTTTTAGAAGTATTTTTAAATGCTGATAGCTGGTCCACTTTTAATTGAGGTGCATGAACTTGGGATGGATTATTTGAAGATTATTTGCATCGCTGGTTTTTTTAAGGCTCATGGTGTCTTTAGCATTCTGTAGATTTTGCTCAGTGACTTTTATACACAATGAAAGGCACTGTTAAAATGTGCTTAAACTTTTCCTTACTGTCTTAATTAAAAGGAACTTCCAGTTTGCAAGGCAGGCTCGATGTTGGAATGGAAGAGACTGTAACAATACCGCGAACACGAACTGTGCCACTCAAATACCCAACTCCTTTGTCTGATCGATCTCTATCAAGGACTGCCCCTCCGCAGCCGGCCCGGTGCCGGGGACAGTCCGGGCAGAGCCCGCGGGCCGTGGCTCCGGGCCGGGCCCGCCCCTCCGCGCAGCCGCG
>VZRH01008443.1:412075-469964 GCA_013397555.1 Urocynchramus pylzowi | reverse complement strand
TCCGTCCGGCGGTCTTTGCCTTGGCACAGGCAGGGCGCTGACTTTAAGTTCCGTGTGCTCTCAGTCCTATAGAGACACAGCCCTCTGAAATTCATGAACCAACATGCTTGGCAGAAGACCTAAAAAGAGCCCTCAGGCAAAGGGCCAGGGAGCTGCAGTTGCAAAGCAGGTAAGGAGGGCAGAGGGCCAGGGAGATGTGCTTGCAGAGCAGGCAGGGAGACCTCCCACTCCCACTGCTCCTCGGGATAGTCTCGTTGAGACCTCTCGCTGCTGTTTTCCTGCAGAACCTCCCATGTGGTAATAGCATTGCAGGATCATGAAAATTAGATTGTGTGGTGCCTGTTTTCCTTCCTTCTTTAATGCATTCTTTTTCAAGTAAATATCTGATAGGCAGCTGTGGAGGTCTTGCAGGGAAGGCACAGTGTTGTAATGCTGTAATCTTTGCATGAGACCTCATGACTCATGCTTACAGTATTTTCTTAGCCGAGCTATGTTGAGATTTAATAATAACTTCAGTGACTCTGTGAAGGTTTTCCTTACATCTCTAAGAAAACAGAAATAAGAACGGCAGAATATCAGGCAACAAATTAAGGGATATATATGGGGGAATATTAAGGTGCTAAACAAGAGACAGTTAATTTTGATTTCCCTTTGTATAGTCATTTTTTCATGTAACAGATAGACTGATAAGCCTATGCCTCTTTCCTGTAGATAAAAGTGAGTTTAGCTGTGTCTGTGTGTTGAGGTTTTTTTCCCATACTTATTTACCTTTGGGTAGAGTTTCAGAAGTCTTGTGGAGAGAAACGGTAATTAGTCATGGTTGGCAGGTATAGAAAGTCAGGTGACAGTGTCAAAATTAGAAATACAGTCAAGGCAAAATTCTGGGTAGAAAACTGAGGGGAAAACAGTGTAGTTAGAGTTAAAGAATGTGTTAGAACCAGAATGGAATTTCAGAAACCTTTGAAGGCAGAATAGAGGCAAGTAACAGGTGGAGTAACTGGTAAAAATATAGAGGAATGTGAAAAGGGATTGTAACAGACTATTAGAATAGAGAAAATAGCTAAGATGTTCTCTTTTGGTGATTTCTTAGGAACCAGTGTTCTCATACGGAAGACAGAATGCTGTAGTTAGTGATCCATAATGTCACCATGGCTCCAGTGTGAAAGTTTGCATTTCTCAGTGAGAGAGATAGTGTATAACTTAGTTCATCTGAGCAGGGGAGAAGATAAAAGGTGAAATATCTTTCTTCTGGGGAAAAAAAAGAAACTTCACTCTGAAAAGACAGAGAATAAATCAAGGATCTGATTAATGTATTTTACTAATTTCTAATTCGATAGAGTTAATTATTCAGCCTGTCTTAACAGCATGGATGAGTGTTTCTTGAAACAAATGGTTTGTTCACTTTCAAATTAATTAAATTTAAAATGTTTTTTGTTGTGTAGTGTATCAACTGCAAGCTTTTTATAACTTATTTTTTCTGTTTTATTAAACATTGCTTCAGTACTGCTGATTTCATTGGAAATGTTCCTTATTGAATGGGTTGGGACTTGGAGCTAGAACTGCTGAATTGTGTTCTTGACTTCCGTGGTTGCTGCAGTTGCTTCACTGTCCACGCTTGCAGTGTGGTAATGAACAGATCCTGTGTGCTCCTGATCTGTTCTGCACATTGATGAAAGGCCTGTGTGTGCTCCATAGAACTTAAATCTTTAGATCACCATTGTAAATATTTCCTGTTTAAATATTTCCTGTTTAAATCTTGTCCTCACCTTCTTTCTGTTCCAGCCAAGTGTGCAGATACTTTGGTTTTGCTTTACAGCTGGGAGATGCATAAGGCAGAGGGTGGCTGACTGATCTGCCCAGTGCCTTATGGATTATCAAGGGCAGGATCAGGGCTAAGAAATAAACTGCTGCTGATTTGGAGTATTGTTGCTGGTCCTTGGAACCAGTGTTTCTCAGCTATGTGTTTCACATTCTCTTTGGGATTATAAAATGGTCCAGAGAGGGGCACAGAATGTTTCAGGGCAGTAGCCACCAGCACTTTGATTCCTACTGGGTTTAAAAAAAAAAAAAATATTACTCACATTAATTTATAAACTGACAGACAGCTTCTTGCAGCACTTCAGATCCTCAGGACAGAAGGAGATTGCTGACCCTCACAATAATGACAGCTGATGGTTTTTCCTGTGCTGGAGAGAAGCTGAAGTGCTGCCTCCTTGGCCATGGGGGGATCAATAAGGGCTTGTGCTTTGGAAAAGTCTGAGGAAAGCTTCACCTGCCTCATAGGATGAGTCTAATTCTGTTCATTCATATTTGTAAAAAACATTAGCATACTTAAGATAATTTTTTTTTTTCCTGGGGCAGTTAGTATCGTAACTAGAAACACAAAACCAGTGATGAAATGGCATTTTAAAATAATACCTTTTGGACTAAGACCCCAGAGATTTCTTTGATGTACTTTGGAATGTTTTGCCACAAGAGAGTGCTAACCCCTACTGTCATATCCTGATTACTGTTATTAATGTAGTTCCCTGAGATGTTATCTCTCAGCTGATGATCTGTGCCAGCCAGTTCTATGGTTTTCTCCAGTGCAGTGTGGGCATTGCTGGGTTTTAATGGATGTGTTTGTTTCTGGGATTTAGAAACAGATGTAAGGAGAAGACAGAACAGTTCTGTGTTTATAAATGTAACTTCTTCAAGAGATAAGGGTGAAGTCTCTGCAGTGTGCACATGTCAGACCTGTTGTGTGTGAACCATGAGGGAATACTTTTTAGCTTAGCTGTTAGAGGCACTGCCCTGAACTTTCCTGATGCTATCTGCTCCATGAGGCTCAGTAAAACAAACATTTTACTCTACCTTGTTATGCCAGACTGTTAAACAGGATTGATTTTAAGAAATAGTTTGTGAGTTTTAAAGGGATACTTGTGGGATATTAAGATTTATGTACCATACACCAGTTGTGGGTGCCTGGTGTGCATTGTTGTGGTAATAGAAGTGTGTGACAGTGGGCTGTAAAAAAAATCAACAGGATTCAGAATGCATGAAAATGTCTAAGTAATCCATGCAGTGTGATGTTTTTGAGTGTCATCTTTGTTCCAACTGTAGGGTATTTTATTATTCTGTATTGTTATTTTCCCTTGGCTCCAGCTGGGGCTGTTTGTGGATTTCAATCCTGAAGAGATGCTGCTGGGTGCAGAGGAAGGTGAGGATGATGGGGACCTTGAAGCAGAGCTTGCTGCTATCACAGGAGCAAAAGTGAAAGAAGGAAAACCAAAACCAAAGGTGAAAAGTAAGTTAAAGTATCAGAATTTAATTTAACTTCATTAAATTTATCTAAAAAATCTTTAAATTTATCTAAAATGGTTCTTTTATCACTGGAAGAAGGTGAATTTGCAACTGCTTTTTCCTGTACTTTGAAAGGTTTAATTTGTTACTCCACAAACAATGTAAAAGTTGGGGGTTTTTTTGTTGATGCTCTTGTAGATATAGGAAAAAGATCTCTGGTGGCTGGCCCATTTAATGACTAAATTAAGACATGCTTTTTTAGCATATGAAGTCATAAAAAAGGTGTAGTAGGCGCTAGATGATTTTAGAAGGGAAATTATGTTTCTTGTGGAGGGTGGGTTGTTTGTCATGTGGTTGTTCTTCTGTTTTTGTTTGAAGAATGAATTTACATAATGAGCATTATATTTTTAGTTACTTGGAGTCTGTAACCAAAACTGAATCCCATTTTCAGAGGCAAATACTGATGCAATTACTTAGAGAATCCTGTAGCTTGTGTTATGGAGGTTAGAGTGTCTCTTGGAATGGACTGTTACCGTTCTTAATACTTGAAGTATCTGTTAATTTTGGTCTGGTGGTGTTTGCATGCAGCTCTGCAGTGGTTTACAGGCTGGCTGTCATCTGCCATAAACCAAGGCTGCTGCTGCTGCTGTGAGGGACACTCAGTGAGCATGCTCTGCCTCTGAGCACATTTGTGTTTGTGGAGCTGCTTCAGGAGCTCCTCTGCCAAAATAAACCTGGGTTCTTGTGGAAGCTTTTCAGCTGAACCAGGTTTGCTCCCTGCCTGTCTGAGAGCTGGAGTGGCAGCCAGGACTTGAGGTGGGAAAAGGAAAATGGGACCTACAAGTGTGTGAGCAGATGCAGGAAGGAAGGGCTAGTGCACCTACAGCCTTATTTGCAGCTCTGCAGTCATTTCCCTGTAATATTTGAAGGGGCTTCACACAGAGCAGCAGGGAAGTGAAGAATTTTGAAATGTTTAGGCAAGACAACTCTATAAACACGATGGCTGATGACAGACAAAGGACAGGTTTGTATCTGAAACTAAATTCTAAATGATTTCCACTCTCCACATTTCAAAATTTTGGTAAACTCTTAAAGCTAAATAAGCACAATTGTGCAAATAGGCACAACAGCAGAACTTCTGCCATTGGACATAGATTAGTTGTGGCTGAAACCTGCAGGATAATGTTTTGAGGGTGAAACTGTGTATCAGGAGCTCTTGAATTGTTCTCAGCTTTTCAAGATCTGACATCCCTCTCACCCTCATCATGTCACTTATTTTGTTGTTTCGGTCTTTTTATTCTTAAGAGGAAAATAAAACTTCAGGCAGTGCAAAATTAACATTTACTATGCCTAACATTTACTGTGCCTTCTAAATGTGTGGTTAAAAAAGGATTTTTCAAAGTAATGTGAAGCTATTCTGTTTTCCTGTTAGAATTGGAAGTGGGTGGGTTAGAAGCTCTTGCAGGGTGAGCAGCTGGGCTGCTGGCACTGGGACTGCTGAGACCTGGCCCAGTGCAGAGGTGGGGGCAGGATGCTGGGAAGGAGGAGCTACAGTGAGGGCTGGGGAGAAACAGATCTTGTCTGGGAAAGGACAGAAAAAAGGGATCCAGTGCGACTCATGTGCTTGGTTCTTGGCTGAGCACCAGGTGCAGTAATTCCCTCCTGGATTACATCCTAGAGCTCTGATGGGTGTGGGGGAATGGCCTCCTCCTCCTCCAGCAAAAGCTGCACTGTTGGAACATCTTAAGCACCAAGATCCCTGCTGTCTCTGATAAGTGCCAGCTGGGCAGCCACTCACGTGTTTGAAATTGTGGCTTCATCTTGCTGCACAGGATTAGAGCTGAAAAACCATCTGAGGAGGCTTGATTAGGTTTTTTGCCTCTACTGCAGTTTTCTGCACAGCCTTTGGATATGGCCTGCAGTCCAAGTTTTGCTGAGGGTCAAACTTATAAGCATCGTGTTTGATACAAATACTGAAGCACCGATGGGCTGAATTAGATTATTTGAACAGAAACAGTTTTGTACCTGGGTTAATTTTCAGCTGATTCAGCAAATGCAGGCAGTGAATGGGATCCATTTGAATTGACTGTAAAGCTCTGTCCTGGAGATCTGTATTTTCTGCAGCTTTTACTGCCACTGGTGAGTCACAGTCATGTGTCTGCACAGGGAAGTATCAGAGGCATTTACGTGGACCACTGGGATTTGTGGGCAAACAACCTCACCTTGGAGAGCATGTGGAGGAAGTTGATAGTTTAGGAAGATGTGGTTGGCACAGGATGAAGCACAGATGAGAACACAGCAATGAGGAGTTGAGTTTTCAGGATGAAGACTAGAAGCAAAATTGCAAAATGAAGGAGCCAAGAAAAATTTGGAAAAGGCTGAATCTCATCATCACGAGACAGCAGTGCAGAAAATGTGCAAGAGGCTTACTGCCTGCCTTGAGTGTCATAGCAGAAACACCACTGCTGCTTTTCCTGGCTGCTCACTTCCCAGTCCTTGCCCTTTATTCATCAATATACTCTGTTACCTACAACACTGTGCAATAAAAGGAGCACAAGGAGGGAGCTCACTGCTCTCTTTCAGCTGGTAGCAGCTCCTTCAGAATTTATACCCAGTGTTGTCTGGGTATAACTGTTCCTTAGGATTTATGGCTCCTTGGGATTTCCTTTTGCAGCTCCTCTGCCCATGGATCATATTGAAAAGATGGCTGCAGAGTGTATGAAGGACCTGAATGAAGAGGAAGATGCAGATGATGAAGACTTGGAGAAAGATACAGACCTGTTGGTATGCATAACTTGTAGCAAAGAGTTTTAGTATGTATTTTTTGTATTTTTTTTAACAGAACTGCATTTAGCAAAAATGTCTGTTAACTTTGTGGTGAGAAGCTAAAATACTGCAAAAGCACCATTAGATGCAAGTCTTTGCAGGATCCACCCTCCTGCACAGCAGAGTAAGAGAGTTTCCTAACATTTATAAGTGTGGGGGTCTTAGAGAATTGAGGGAAGAGCAGGAATCCCATTCCATGTCAGCTGATGAAGGACAGCCAGGGACAGTATCCTTAAAGTGATGTCTGCCACCATTTTGCTACTGCTTCAAGCAGTGCTTGGTCTGAGAGAACACCTTAGAAAGTCTTTGTTGTTTCAGTGACTCATCTAACTGGCAGGGTTTAGGGAAGGAGTGTTAAGCAGTGTTTTTGACTGCCATTGCTAGTAGAGGCTTTTTAGAAATTTGAAATTTAGGTTTGCATAATCTTTGTAAAAGTACTTCTCTGAACTTCTCCAGCTTCAGATCTCCAGCCACAAATTTGTGTGGTGATCCTGAGGCTGCAGTGTGGCTTTTCAGTGGTATCTGGTACCAGTCTAAATTAATAATAAAAACTAAAAGTGAATTTTAAAAAGACTGGAATAGATCATCTTCAGACCCTTCACTTAGGTTCAGGATTCATCCAAAGCTTTTGACACTTTAGATGCGATTTTATTTTTGTCTTTTGAGCACAGAAAAAATTTTGAGGAAAAGCCTTTTGTTGGGTCTTACTTTTACCTTAGGCAGAGTTGCAAGAAGTTCTGGGGGAAGAAGGTGAGGCGGGAAGCTGTGAGGATGAAATGACAGCAACAGAGCCATCCCCAGCTGAACCAGAAGCTGAACTACCTGAACTGCAGTCACAGGTAGGAATGAGCTTTGTGTTTCTGACAGTTTTGCTGAATCACTGTTGTCACATGGCTTGTGTGAGGGTCATTGTCAAGAATCTAGGGAGGTTTTGTCTTCCAAGGAAGAAAAACCTACACTATTGCTGCTTCCTCCAGGGAATGCAGTGCTGTATAGGTGCAGGTGATCATTTTGCTTTGTTCCAAGGATGAATTCTGATGTTAGCATGGAATTGAAGAGGTAAATAATTAGAGACAAGCACGTCTTGTCCCTCATTATACACAGGAGCATGCAGACTGCAGTGCAGGCTTCCAGAGTTCATATTTTCATCCTAAGAGTGTTGGGCAGTGTGCTGAAATTGTGAGACATGTTATAACTCAATAGTTTTGGATTTTTTCTCAGTACCATTTTCTGTCTCAGCTTAATTTGTCAGTCCTCATGCAGTCAAATCCTTTATTCAGTCACTGCATGTTTCTGTTGTGTGCCACAGATTCCAGTGCCTTTACACTGGGCCCATTAGTAAATGGGATTGAGAGGTTTCTATAGAGATAATGGCAATAATTACATCAGGAGCCATCTGCAGGGTCTCTGTGGCTGTGGAGAGTTTGTAAGTAGCTGCTCATGACTTTGCTTAGGCTTCTTTTATCACTGAACTAATTCCAGGCTGTAGGAGGAGGAAAAAGAGCTCTTGTTGTAAAACCAGGTTGAAGCCCAGAAGGGAGCAAGCTAGCATGGTTTTAAAATAAGAAAAGAATAAGTCAAGATTTGTGCCAAAATACCTCTTCACACCCTCTGTTGTGTGGGGTTTGAGAGGCTTCAGTGTTCTCCTCACCTACTCACCGACCACATGGCTCCAGTTACTCTGTGAGTGAGAGTTTCCCAAGTCTCTCCACCCATTCTTCTCTGTGAGGCTTTTGAGCGAGCCCAGAGGTGGATGCAGGGCCCGTTAGCCCAGCACAAACGCTCCTCTGTTTTAGGGGCTGTTCCTCCCTGCGCTCAGTTCACAGCAGGGTGTGTGTGTAGAAGAGGAGTGTTTGCTTTTCACTGTGGTGGGAAAACTCGTCTAGCTGGATGAAATAAGTTTTCTTGATTTGTTTTATTGTTTTTTCTGAGACCTCCTCACTTCCTGCTGTTACCAGTGAGCTCCAGCAGACACTGGAGGGGAGGATTGCTGACTACAGGACGGCCATTTCTAACGCCAGGGAGTCGGGGGAGAGCGCCAAAATCCGGCGGTACGAGAGAGGCCTGAAGGTGAGATGGGATCACCAGGGTGTGAGTGAGGGTGAGGCAAAGTCAGCTCTGAGGTGTTCTCTTCCCAGCTGGGTGAGTTTGTTGACAGGGGAGTGAAATTTTCATGTGCTGCCTGGTGTTACTTTAAAAACATTAGTTGTTACTGACTACCCACCCAATGCAACGAACACACAGATAAGGTGTGGCTTCAGCTGCCTTTTGAGCTTTGTTTCTGTTGAATGTGGCAGGTGGTAGCTGGAGGCAGGGTTTGTGATACATGCTGAAGTTAAACCCACCTGCCTGGATCTGAATTTGACCTGTAGTGACTGCTCAGTGTTACCTTAAAGCAAAGTTTAGGAGTTTTCCTAGCAGATACACCTTGCAGTTCATCACTGCTGTCTTCCCTTAGGTACTAACTTTCCACTCACTTCTGTCAGACAAAGGGATGAGGGGCCTTGGCCTGAGTGTATTGGCTGTTCTTGAAAAGGACTAGAGCAGGATTTTTGATGAAGGCAATTAAGAGCTGCAGCAAAGAGCAGTCTCTCCAGCCTCTCGTGGTTCCAGGCAGGTGGCGTGCTTGCAGTGAGCTGCAGTGCTTGTTTACTGCTGAGGAGGAGCTTTCTCTCCCCGTTTCTCTCCCCGTTGCTTTCAGCAGTTCTCCTGCATCACCTCAGGCAGCAGCAAAGCTGTACAGCTCAGGGCTGTGCACTGGGGCAGGATGTAGTGGCTCACTGGCTACCAGGTGTCTTGGGGTACAAATTGGTGCTAAACTTGGGGAAGAAAAAGCACAAGAAAGATGTCTGTCCTGCCAGCCCTGACAGGAATGTACATGAAAACACCTGGCCTTTCTGAGAGCCACAGGAATAGGCAAACCAGCTATTCCATCCAGTCACGAGCTTAGTGCACTGTGCCACTTCCTTTATTTTTCAGGGCAGGGAGTTTCCCTGTGCCTAAGCAGTGTAACTGAGGATAATAGACCAGATCTCACTTCACAGCTCACAGCTACTTTATTAACAAAATTCCATGTCAACAAACGGTGTAGAGTTCTCTCTTAAATGTAGTTCTTGGAACTGTGAACTTTAATCTCAGTCTGCCACCCCTGTGTGGAGAAGAGGGAGCTGCCTGTGGGTTGCTGGTCTGAACCCCAGTCTCACATGCACTCATTTCAAAGTATCTCTGCCACTGTTACTCAATAGGTCAAACAATGCCATGGCCAAAAAAAACCAGCAGTGATTCTGGCACTGATGAGATTTTGTTATTGTTGTCTTTCTGTGCTTCCATTTCAGTTTCTTTGGAAGATGAAAGAAGTAAAACTTTTGTTTTGGCTTGAAGTGCATGGTGGTCTGTTGTCTGAACCTCAAATTAAATTTAAAAAATAAAAATACTGAGGAAGGTAATACTTGAGGAGGAGGAGGGGTTTTAAAAAAATGAGCAGCAGTTAACCCAAGTTAGAGATGGTGAGAGCTCCTTACCATAGGTGGTGAGCTGAAGCTCCATTTCCTTTATTAGTATTTAATGGCTTTTCTCATTGCATTAAGTAGGTTTGCAGACCCCTTCCTTCCCTGGAGCCACGTAGGCAGTGACATTTCAGAATAGCATATTTTATTACATTGTAAAGATGCACAAAATCCATCTGCAGTTGGTATAAATGGCTTCCTTGGTGACTTTCTGTGACAAAGCTGAGTGGATCGCATCAGCTCTCCAATACTTCTGGGTGCTGAGGTACCTGCAGTTATCTGGTTTGAGTAACAAGGCCTTTGCACTGTGCTGCTCTGGTATCTGGACACCTTTCCAGAGAACTGGCACTGAAGTTCTCCTTGCAGAAGAACAGGGAGCTGAAGAGCTCTGTGGTGGTGTGTGTGACAAAGCCTGTCATGTATAAGGGGATGAATTTGTCTTTTAATGATGTTATGCTAGTAACATGTTTGATGAAAATGCCTGTTGACTCTGTTGTTCCTTCTGTGCCAGACTCTGGAAACCATGCTGGCTGCAGTGAAGAAAGGCAAAAATATCAATGAGGGAGAAATGCCACCTCCTGTTGCAACAGGAAAGAGTTCTTCTTATGTACCTCAAGCCATGGGAGTGGAGCTAGAGAATTCAGGAGATTCACCAGAGAATAAAGCTGGCTCTGCTGCAGATGATGAGCAGAAGGCTTCTCCTGAGGCAAGGGAGCATTTGGAATCAGAGTCTCTGCAGGGTCGTGCTGCTGCTGATCCTGCTGTGGAAACAGGTACTGTGATCTGGGAGGAGAAGCAGTTGCAGCCCTATTTTAATGTTGCATCTTCCCTGATGTTTGTGTTGTGTGTAGCAAAGCACTGCTTAAGTTGGAACTTCCCTGCTGAATGTCTCAGAGTTGTCCATGGAATGCTGAGTTTCTGGCAGTGGAATCAGTTACTGTTTTAGAGCTTTTCTGTGCACTGGATCAGTATCCTTAACTTCTCCTGTGCCTCAGTTTCTCCTTCATTATTTGACATGCGGAATTCCAGCCTTTAAAGAGTTTTGAGGCACTAGACTTAAAGACGTAATTTTTTTTTCTTTAATTGGGAAAAGAGGAATGGTTATGTTAGATGGAACTTCTGGAGACTGGAGAAAAAAGGATATTTGTAAGATGGCTGTTGTGACCTATAGCAAAAGAGGACAAATGGTGGGTTTGCATAGATGGATGTAGCAAGAGATGCAAATCTTGCATGCTCTGTGTCAGTCTCAGCATTGTCTCATTCTCCCAGATCCCCAGCACAGCAGCACACGAGCAATCCTACTTATGAGGCAGAAGGAGTATAAATTAGCAGCTCTAAAAGCCAAGCAGCAAGGGGACCTGGAGAAAGCAAAGGAATACATGAAGGCAGGCAAGGTATGCACTCAAGAAATCCCAAATGCTGAACATACCCTGTGCTGTACTCACATGCATTAAATGTCACATACTTACTGTGGCAGGTCTTGGACAGACCAGAATAAACCTTTTCTTTTTTCTGTGTTAGAAATTTAACGTGGTGTTGGAAGCTTTGGACAGTGGGCAGCCAGTAGACCTCCAGAATATGCCTCCATCTCCTCAGGGTAAGGCTTGTCTTCAGGAAACCTTTTCAGAAGTCTCTCTGTGCTGTAATGGAATGATTCTGCATTTGGTTGCACAGCTATTAAAAGAACTAGAGATTGTTTAGGACTGAGGCTCACTGCATGTTCACTGTCTAATCAAGACCAATGAAGAGAAATGAGGTATCATTACTTATATTGCAGTGATTCTCTGTGAATTACAAGTTCAAACAAGTATTGATGTCTGATATTCTGGGTTTTCTAAGTGTAGATAATAGCAGCCAGTATTTGAAGTGGAAGAGAAAGAAGGATAATGGCACATTCTTAAAATTTACTGTAATGTTTGATGGTGTTATGTGCTTCACCTAAAATTCGTGACATTCATATTAACAGATTGCAGTGCACTAAAGTCTAATTTTTAAAGCAAGTTATCAATATTAAAGATGCCTCAGTCCTGGTAAGAGACAGTTTGGTGGTTTTTTAAGTAGATGCAGTATTCCCACAATAATTAATACTTGGTCTTTGTAGCCCAGTGTTTTAAACAACTTACTTTAGTAGATTATTTTATTCTAAGACATTAAATGACAGATTATTTCAGTAAATCATGAGAGTCATTACTCAAGTTACTGATCACTAAATGGCATTGCAGAGGAACCTCACAAGGTTCCACACTTGCCTTAAAAAGTGCAAGATTTTTGCAGCAAATAATCTTGTAATTTTCTGTTATACAATACCAGAAACCGGAATTTCTGACTAGATTATATGAGTTTCTTCCCTTTTCCAGCACATCTTTTGTTACTAGAATATTTTAGTCAATTAGCAGACTTGTTCACTCTTTCCATCTGCCAAGATACCAAGTTATATTTTGAGGGGAGAATTCTTAGAATACTTGAACTACTTTTACTTTTTTTTTTCCCCCTCAAGCAGCCCTAACCAAAATTAAATCAGCATTTGAGATTTTCTCTTATAAAGCATGTTCTGTGGATAATGGGAACCTTGGACTTAACTAGCCATGGAGATTTCTGTTTGGAAGCCAGAAAGCTTTCAGGAAGATGATGTGATCAAATTGAAGGTTTTCTGAGTGACATGCAGCAGTAATTGCTGTGTATGGAACATGTTGTGAAACTTCCTGCTTTCCCTGCTTTGCAGATCTTGAAAGCTTAGGAAATGTACAAGATGCATCCAAGCAAAAAGTACCACCTCGGGTGGGAAGTTCCCAGGATCTTGCAACACCTGAACCTCAGACCCAAGAAGCTTCAGGTAAGACTTTTGCATTTCTCTAGTAAGTGATGAAAATAGCACAGCTGGGAAGCACGTTAAGGTCTGACCTCTGCCACTAAACTGAATTAGCCAGGAGTAAACCTGGCTAATGTTCCTGAGTATTGTTTGCTGCTGATCCAATCTACTTTTGTTCTGGATCAGTGATGGAAGTAAAAGTTAGTAAACTTACATTATAACAGCAGTGTTCATAGTGAAACTTTCCAGTGATGTTCTCTGAAGAAGGTGGGGAAGGAGAGGAGACAGGCAGCCTGTGTGCTTTGAATTCTTTATGATGTGGCATTGAATTGTCTGTGTGGTTTGCAGAGTCCCTGCAGCAGCCCAGGACGGTGCTGGAGGCGCTGCAGCAGCGGCTGGAGAAGTACAGGGCAGCAGCAGCTCAGGCTAAGGCCAGCGGCGACGATCGGAAGGGCAGGATGCACGACAGGATAGCCAAGGTAAAGCTAAAGTGTGGCTCTTTGCATCCAGCAAAGCCATTTGAATTAGTTCTCTTGCTGAAGACTTTTTCAAGGCTGAAATAATTTGTGTATTGTCTGTCTGTTTGAAAAGAGGTCCAGTGGGGAAGCTGGAAAGCATTAGGAGGAAGAAATAGAGACAATGCACATATTGTAGTAAAATACTGAGTCTTGTGCAGTGGTTATGCTGGTTAAATACAGAAGATTGCTAATTCACAGTCAGCTCTATTTTATGTCTTACTGAGTGCCTTTGATTGCAGCAATACCAAGATGCCATAAGAGCCCATAAGGCAGGGAGAAAAGTGAATTTTTCTGAGCTACCTGTTCCTCCTGGTAAGTGTGAACGTAAAACATCCTAATCCCCAAACTTCTGTACGCCTGCTAGGCTCTGAAGGGGCTGTGCAGGTATTGCCTGCTCATCCTGTGGAACGGCTCCTCCTTTTTCTCAGTGAGTAGCTGGCCTTGCTGTTTGATGGTATTACGAGATTTTTTATTAATATGCTCCCAAATGCTGACACTAGTGAATATTCCTGCATCTTGGCAGCCTGATTCCCAGTATGGGAACTTAAAACTGGCACTATTTGAAAAGTTCAACAATTTCACTATAGGCAGGTGCTAAAAATGTTGCTTGTTTATCCTCTGTGTCAGCCCTCCTAGAGGAAAGACTAAATTTGGGTTATATTGGCTTCTTAGTTTTGCTGGAAAGAGGTTTTTAAAAGTGAAAAAGTTTTCCTGATGTCCCCCATTCTGCTGATTCCTATCAGGAGCCTCAGAACTTGATATCTAATGAATATCCCCTTGTAACACCGTGTAACATCAAATCAGTATTGCAACTCTCCTGGGTGTTAAAAGCATCTGCAGAGATGAAGCAAATCATGCCCATGGTCACACTGAGACAGTGGCAGGGGCAGCAGCTGAGCCTGTTTCTTGAGACGCTGTGTCCTGTTTATCTTCTTCAGAGCACCAAGTGCTATGTCTGGAAAAGTTTGGGCAAGGTCATCTGTGAATGCTCTGCCTCTCATTTTCATGATACCATTTCTCCCCTAGAAACATCTTTGCTTTTATCTTGGGCCTGATGTGTTCTTCTGAAGGATACACTCAGCACTGCGAAGCAGTGCCTGGATTTTTTAAGTTAGAGGATAGAGATGGACCTGGTGGTGTTTTGTCACTGTCAAATGTGGCACTGGCAAGCACTGCAGTGGTAGTAGAGTAGGCACTGCCAGCTCTGTCAGGTCATGTGTGGCTTTGAAGGTTTCCTGCTTTGAAGCTGTCCCTGAAAGGCAGTTTAGCATCCCTTTTTGCAGAATGTGGTCCCTTTCTTGGTAAATAGCAGTTTCTGTAAGAGTGAGGTACTCCATATTTATACCTCTGGAAGCATGGAGACCTGCTCAGTGTCCTTGCACGTCAGCTGTGTTTTTCAGCCATCATTTAGGGGCCATGTGATTTACATTGAAGACAATTATCAGGCAGTCACTTAAACCACCAGGGACTTATCCTGGGATGGCAGTGCCCTTCATGGCATCTGGCTGGTGACGAGTACCAGCCTTGGACTCCCTGGAAACAGAAATGCTGCCGAGCAATGGATCAAATGTCACACGGGGCAGCAGCACAGGATTCTCTGTTCTGCCTGCCTGAGTACCTGAAACTTGTGCTGTAGCAGCCATCTCTAGGTTTAGAAGCAGTTTAGTCACTGTTTCTCAGCACTTCTCATGAGACTGGCAGCAAGAATACTTGCTATATATTAAATGAGAGAAGTCTTAACAGACATTTTATAGCAGTGGCTCTGGATCTCTGTTCTCTGAAGCTGACACTGAACTGGCCTTGTGGCAGTGAGAGTTTATCTTCCATCATCAAGTCTTCCTCCCATACTTAAAAGAATAACAAAACAATGAAAAGCATTATTCTTCATACACTTCTCATTTAACTCCTCTGATTCTGCCTTAGTTTGCTACCTCTGCATTGCAGTACCTTTACAGCAGAGGCTGAGTGTGTAACAACCCAGCTGTCAGCAGTGGATTGTTTATTACTCTGGGGGTAGCACTGATTTTCTGCTGGACTGTGTGCCTGCTAAAGTGGGGCAGCAGTGAGAGGGGAAAAAATGAGACTAAATTCTCTGGTTCTGGGGGCATCCCTAATACTGAAGTCTTGAGGTTGTGAGGTTGCTTGGCTGGCTGCCAGTTGCTCAGCTTGGAAAACTGCTCAGTTATTGCACCATTTTACTGTCATCCACTTAAGCTGGGTGTCTGTGGGAGATCTGATCTAAAGCCACCACTCAGACTTGATCTAGCAAGGCTTTTTGGCCTTGGCCTCAGTCTAGTTAGACTGAATACTAAAATACATTAGATAATAGGTATTTGGATAGAAACAGTTTCACAGTAAACAAGTAGTGTGGAAGACATACCACAGGGCTTGTGCAACTCTCTCTTGTGTGTTCCTTTCCTTCACAGGATTTCCCCCTCTTCCTGGTGTTGCAGCAACAGATGGTGGCAGCACAATCGCTGCTGTCCTGGAGAATGCCAGCAAGCTGGCAAACATGGAGGAGAATGATGAAGAGGAGGAGGTTAGTGTTGCCTGGTAGGATGTGTAAAAGTTCAATTGCTACCTCTTATGGCATGCAGAGATGAGGCCATTGGATTTCCAGGTAAGGGTACTGAGGTGAAATACATTTCCCAAAAGTCTGAGGAGTACAGGATCTCTGTAGTAATTTCAGTTTCCTTTTTAGAGTAGGAGAGACAGATGAGATGTTATTACAGTCAGTCCCACAGAGTCTGTGAGTGCAGGGTTTGGCTCTTCCATAGCTGTGTTGTATGCAGATTTTATTTTCAAAGCAAACACTTGAGATCCTCACCAGTCCTTTACATTGTTCTGAAGTACTTAAATCTGTACTTTTATCCTGCGTCCCAGTAGCTTCCTATGTTTGTTCTTTCCCAGGATGTTCAACTCTTACTGCTTTTTGTCAGGCTGCACCAGCATTTAGACTTTGGTTTGATTTCTGTTTCTCTCTGGATTTGCTTACTGATTGATTGTGCTTTCAACTGGAGTAGCTTTTAAAGGAGAGAATTCCTGGATGATATTTTTTCTGCATGCCTCTGCTTTTTTTAAAAATCACAGCCTTGTTGAACATTCCTTTTATTCCATCTATGGCTTGCATAGGTCAGCTACCTGCTGGTCTGGCATGGCTCATAAACCTCCAGAAGTTAAAATTTGCTGTCTGGAATGCAATGCTCCCCTCAGAAGGGATACCCAAAGGCTGATACAGTGATAACCATGGTTGTTGATGCTTGAGATGCTGTCTTCAACCCTGGAATAGATTTTATGCATTTAATATGCATTTCTTTTTGTTTTGCTAGAATGAGCCTCTTCCTCAGGCCCCAGTTGCCAAGAAGCCAACTCAGGTTGTTAAGCCAACTCCAGTTCTATCTACTGCAGCTCAGGAGAGCTCTCCTGAGCACCTGAAACGAGCTGCATCTCCCTCCACCCTGGACAAGACAGAGTCAATGGATCATCTCCCTCCAGCTGGTAAGTGAAGGGATCACCATTCCCAGTGCTCCACATGCAAGGTGTTTGCTCTAGTTTGGTGAAGACTTTGTAATTTAGGTGTGAGCCTGTGAATGTGTGCCATAGATTTCCTCTGACAGGAGCCTCAATATGTGTGTGCTGGAGGGCAGACCCAGACCAGCCACGCAGCTTTATTTCACAGAGGCAGCATGTATAATTATAAGGCTGATTAGGTTTTTTAATTAATTTTGATGTAACAAGTGTATCGATTCATAACGTTTAACTCTGCTCACAGCTGAACTCTCCATATACCCTCATTAAAGGGGACAGGTTGCCACTGTGAATTATTCATTGATCTAATGGAGCTCCCTGCATCACTCAGAGTTCTCTGGTGAAGAAGCACTCTGCCTGGTGCTTCACCCAAGGATCTCAGGCTGGCAGTGCAGGCAGGGCTTCATCAATCTCTATTCTTGCCTTGCTAAGGTCACTGAGCAGTTGTGTGTACAAGATGAGTTGTACAGATAGTAAGGGACAGCCACCACCTCACAGTGTGGTTTGTGCACACACTGGCAGTGCTCAGGCTCTCACTGATGCCTTGACTGTAATCTCATCCTCCTTCTCTTCTGCCCTGGGTAGTTCCCTCAGGATGAAGTAGAACTGCCTGGCTGACTGATGCACTAACCTGGTACAATGTAAAGCTGTCTTATTGGTGTCGTTGTCCTTAATGTTTTGGCAAGGAAAGGAGAGATTCAAGCAAGATAACAAGGGGTTACAAAGAAGCAGAGGTGATATATCTGAGTGGGGCTGCACATTGGTTCATCAGGGTTCTTTTCTGACAAATCAAGGAAGAGGAAGGAAATTACTCCAGAGGATGCTCATAATATTTGCTGGTTTTTTAGAAGTTAACATGGAGAGCTGAAAGTTTGGATTCAGCTTCTCCCTTGGACCAATCAGTTGTGCTGGAGTCTCTCTCAGGCCTGCAAATTAGGGGCTGTAATAACTCTTGTGACACTTGTGAAGTGCTGTGAGGTTTTTTTTCTGAAGGATGCTGTTCCAGAAGGAAGCTTGTTTCTTTTTTTAATGCTTGGAAGTGCCCAAGAAACAGTTGAGTGCAGTAAGGAAATCTGATTTGACATCTGTGCTTTCACTGCTCTTTTCCTGGCTGTGAACTGAACAGGGTAAACCTGTGTCAGGAGCATTGGCAGTGTCAGATGAGTGAGTGTTTCTGTACAACTGCTTTTCAGTTAGGGAACAGCTGGAATTTCTGGAGAACAGGAAGAAGCAATACCTGAAGGCAGCCATCAAAGCAAAGAGGGAAAACAACATCGAACAGGCGAAGACATATCTCAGAACAGCCAAGGGCCTTGACCTAAAGATTGAGCAGGCAAAATCTGGCAAAACTGTTGATATTTCCAAGGTTAGTAGGACTGTCAATATTCTGCTTTGTTTCATATTCTTGGACGTCCAAGTGCTTACTTTTCCCTATAAGGGCTCTGAAATGGGGTGTTCTTGTGTTACAGCTGCCATCACCTCCTACAGATGACGAGGGTGATTTTATCTTTGTACACCATGAAGATGTCAGGCTGTCTCAGAAAGCAGATGAAGTTTATGCACAGCTTGTAAAATTGCTGAAAGACCAACATGAGGTGACAATTTTATATTTTTTAGAAATGTTTTAGAGTTTCTTTTGTACATTTCTCTGGGGTTTATTAATAGTATAACCCCATCATTGTTTCAGTGGAGTCTTTTTTTTCCTTTTAAAATACTTTTGATATTGCATGTCTTAAAATGGAGAATTTTCAGAGTTGGATTCTATGGCTAGTTAAAGCCAGAGGGTGTGCTTGAAGGCTTGGGACTAGCAAATATTATAACTCTTAAATATGAGCACTCAAGTCTGAAAAAAGTACCTGAATATTAAGACTAGGCCTAAGGTGAACATCATATCTACAGATCAGATGATTAAAAAGTAATAGGGAGAACAGCTCAAACAGATACTGTGCTTTGGAGTTGAAGAATGGGGTGGTGAATGTTCTTGAGTGACTCAGGAAAATGTCTGGTTTTTCTTAAATTAGGTTATCATCAACCTCAGAACTGTGCCAGTCATGAATCTGTGTGTGAGCATCACTGAATGAATCTGTTTGGTTTTGTTTGTGTTGACAGAGGTGTTTGCAGTACTCCAAGCAATTCATGCATCTGGGAAACGTAGCAGAAACAACAAGGTCAGACCCAGTGCCTGCTTTCTATCATCCCCCAAAGCTGGTATTTCAGGTTTGAGTTGGTAAGTTTACCAACTAAAACTGGTAGTTTAGTTGGTAAACTTACCAACTCACCCCCTAAAGATGTTGGGGTTTGAGTTGGTAAGTTTATCCTTGTGAAATGTTTGGGACTGTGATTCCTGCATCTCCACATTGCTCTCAGCTCTTGGCTGAGGGTTACTCTGTGCTCTGTTTGATTTCTGACACTTGTGGTTTTTTTACTGGGTTTTTTTGCCTTTTTCTATAGGTTTGAGAAACTGGCACAAGGTTGTAAAAAGGATATGGAGATCCTGCAGCTTGCACGAGCACAAGGAATGGATCCTCCAAGCCATCACTTTGAAGAAAGAACCTTTAAAATGATAAGGTGTGGAAAACCAGAAGTATTTCTCAGGCAGGCTGGAATGACTTTCCTGTTTAGGGAATTCTGGGCTTCAGCAAACTTGGGTGGCATCCAGGTTTAGGCTCAGCATTCCTGAAAGGATACTCTCAACAACTTAAATACAAAGAAGTTCTCTCCCTTCTCTTGCTGATTCTTTTGTTTTCAAAATGCCTCCAGCTTCCCCTCTTTATATTCTGTTTCTTAGCCATTCCTCCTTCCTCTGTGTTTCTCCCTCAATCCTGTTGCCTCCTGGGCTTTGTTCCTGGCTGCAGGGATATTTTTAGCTCTGTTTGTGCTCTTCCCTTGCTCTGCTGTGTTTTGTGGAGATGATCTCTGTAGGAGTGCACTGTTGAAAAAGCTCTGACAAATAGCCATGGCATCCTGGTCTGGCAGTGGATCAGCTGATGGTGGGATGAATGTGCTTTTCTGTCTTTCTCTTTTCACAGGATATTTTCTGATCTCAACAGCACAGAAATGCATCTTCTTATTGTCAGGGGGATGAACCTACCAGCCCCACCAGGTGTGTACTCAAAAGGGCATGTGGGCTTTTTCCTCTGAGTAGATAAGGAAAGTAATGGGGGAACTAAATTTCTCTATCTTGAAGGCTGCTTTAGGAGCCAGCACTCATAAAACAAAGTAACCATGTTTTGGGCTCATGCCCCCCCAAAACCGTTAAACAGTACTTTAAAAAAAGCAGATGGGTGAATAAGGAGAATCTGGGCTCCATCTGGACAGAGAGAAGAACTTTAAATTTTCCTGGGTTCACTCATAACAGAGTGATAGTTAAGGTTTCATTTTTACCTCCCATTTTGTTACAAGTGCCTGCCTATGAGTTGCACCTCTTTGGTGTATTTTGACCCTTCAAAAGACAGGGTTTGCTCCTGCCAGTGTTACTGCTTTTAGCTCCTTGTTCCTGGGAGCTTGTAAACCATCTGTGCTAGACTGTCTTAGGACTAACAACATAAAAAAACCCAGGTGTTTTCCCTTGGATGCCAACTTTCCATGGATTTTGGTTTGATGGATGGGTTTTGTCAAGAGGCAGGTCATGAGTCCTGCTGTAAAACAGTTGGATGCTCTTGAGAATCCTGCTCAACATGACAGATGCAATGACAATGTCTGTACTGGCTGTTTGGATTGGCTGGTTGTTGTCTCACCCAGGTGTGTCACCAAGAGATTTGGATGCGTTTGTGAAGTTTGAATTTCAGTACCCGAGTGCGGTGAGTGTGTCGTGGCTCTTCTGCCCCTCAGTCTGTCCCCCCGCCACTGCATGAGCTTGTGAGGGCTCCAAGGAAAGGGAGAACACTTCTAGACATCCTGCCAGGACCTGCTTTTAAAGCAGATTTATTTTTCTGAGAAGCAGAGCTGCTGAGCACTTGGCTGCAGGTTTGAGCTGCACCTTTCTGTCAATGCTCTCCACACCTTACCCTCAGCAGGATGGTGTCTGCAGGTTCTGTGTCAGCAGCACTCTCAGTGCCAACCATGCCCACCTCTCCCTCCTGCAGGCACAATCAGGCTCCTTCCAATGTTGGCAAAATGTGTCAAAGTTCATTTCTTTCAGGGGTTCAAATACACCCAGCACCAGGGCACACAAAGTTGTTGCCAAGGGCCACCCACCTTAGATGTGACCTCCCTAAGTCCTCTTCCCTTAAAAAACCAAGCTTTTAAAGGCATTGCATTTGAGCCTCTCTTACAATTGTAGAAATGGATTGAAAGGGTTAATCTTTGTCATCAAATAAATGGTGATTTAATTAATAAATATATGTATATCTGGAGATAGGACATGGGCCATGCAAGTTTCTTGCCCTTACTAATTAACATTTGTGTGTATGTGCATGTATGTATGTGTATGTATATAAAAATATGTATACACATATGTATTACTTCTTTCCTTGGAATTCCCCAGAGTCATCTTGTTCCTCTCGCCTTTAAAAGCAGTCTCTGGTCTGAAAAATACTCAAACCTGAGAGCTAGAAGGGCTTCTGAGCAGGGACTGACTGGTCTCTTACTGTCAGTAGAAATCCTGGGGCTTTGCTGCTCTCTCTGTGAGGCAAAACCAGACCTTGCTCTTGCAGGGCTAATGTTTAGCCCTGGGAGACTGCAGAGCCTAGGTTTCTACCTCCCAATAAATTTTGCAGTAATTCCACTAAAATTAATTCAGTTACCTGTGGGAAATTGGTGATGGTCAGACCAGATTTGTGTTTAGGTTTGAGTGACTCGAGGCCTTAATGAAGGAGTAACACAATTAGGGTGGCTGAAAGCAGAACTGGTCTGTATGAATAATTTTCTGGGGAATGAATAAGAATCAGCATAGTTCCTTTTAATCTGTTTTCCTTTGTTTAAAGAAGAACCAGGTCTTTACTCCTTAGCCAACAGTCAAATAAATGTACCACCTTTCTCCTTTATAGCTGAAATTAGTTTTGCAAAGTAGCTGCAATAATTAGGCCACATTGTCCTTTTTCATTCCCCAGAGATTTAGTTTGTACTCTGCTTTAGGTTAAAAGTTAATTCATTTTGGTGGCAGATTGATTGTCAGGGAAAATAATAGTAGGGCAATTCCCTGAATGATTTGTGTTGAATTCCTTGTGTAGCTTATTATTCCAGCTAATGCAGGAGGAACAGAATTACTGTGTCGTGGAAGGTGCACAGTTTGTCATGGAGTTTAACAGCCCCAGTCAGTAACTTTATGATGATTGGATTGAATTGACTGTGACTATGTAGCTTATCTATGGCTCTCATATTTAATGTAATGTTTTGGCTTATTCTTTCTGCAGTATTATCCACAGTGCAATCCAAGTGTTTTAGTCTTGAATATACCATGACTCTTCTTATTTAGATAACCCCTAAAACCTTACATTTCTGGTATAGGCTTAAAATAGAGCTGGAAATAAAAATGGTCACTAGTCTGTTTTCAAACAATATCTGACAGTTTTATGTGATGTCTGTCTCTTTTTTTTTATAGGAACAACCTCAAAAGAGTAAAACACCTGTAATTAACAATAACAATTGTCCAGGTGAGTCCTTTTTTTCTGGAACAGCAGGGAAAATGTTGCACCTTGGGAATCCCTGCACAGTACAGGCTGGTGTCAGACTGTGAACCAGGCCAGAGATCCTCCCAGCACTTATGTTCTTCTTTCTTATGAAAGGGTTTGTTGGGGGGTGAAATCCAGCTGCAATGGCAGTTTCTTCCCCCTCATCCCAGTATTAGTGGTAGCTATTATGTCATGAATTAAACCAGTATTAATTATATTATCCAAAACACCCCTTCCCAGTCCTTCCAGCCTTACTCTGCTTTGTCTTTAATATTTTGTTCCTTTTTTCTTAGCCACAAACACTGTTTACTTGCTGAAAGACCTAAACTCCCTAGTTTTAGCTCTGCAGCACCTTGCTGTCAGCTCACAATGGCTTGATTTTCCTGCAGTTGTTTTCTGTCCCTGTAAGGTGAGGGTGACATGAACTGTGGCACAGGGACACACCCTGGGCCTGACTGAAAACCCTCTTGAGGAGGATTCCTGTGGGCCAAACTGAGATAAAAGAGCTCTGAGTAGGTGCATGGAATGGAGCCCTGCACACCATTTGACTCACAGCTTTCTTCCCCTGTCCTTTGTTTCACCTGCAGAGTACAACCAGCTGTTCAAGCTGAACATCAACCGGAACCACCGGGGCTTCCGACGCGCAATTCGGTCCAAAGGAATTAAATTTGAAGTGTTTCACAAAGGGTGAGTCCCCAGTTTGCTTCTCTGCTAACAGCTGAAAAGAGTGTTGGAGCTGAAGTTTATGAAGCACAGTCTCTAAGCCAGCACTGAAGAGTTGTCTGCTACTCGTGTCTGAGAGCTTTCAAAATGTGCCTGAGCTCTGTAGCTTCTTCCCCTGTGGGGTGAAGAAAGGCACAAATTCAGTGCTTTCAGATCAGTTGAGGATTAGTGTGTTAAAAGGAGTTGGTGGGACTGAGGAAGCAGTGATTTACTTCAAATTCTTTTGATTCTTACCCAGTTTGGTTTCAGCCATCAGGACTAGGAAATTTAAATATTCTGTGAAATAACTCTGTAGAATAATGAAGTGAAGTGGCAGCAAAACATGAACAGCAGGAAAGCAGGTGACAGGTGATGGCAGAACTAGAGTTATGTTTTTGTACTTTCATTCATTGGATCTTGCAATACTTCCTGAGCACTACTGGCAGCTGCCTTGAGAGAGGCAGACTCCCCTCATCTCAGAGAGCAGGATCAAAAGATGAATGTTAACACTGTTCAGGGAGATCATCTTCAGTTCAGGCTCATAACTGAGTTATTCAGAATAGGAGTGGCCTGCATTCCCTCATCCCTGGGTTGGTTGTGATCCAGGACTGTGATGGGATGCCAGGTAACCTGGTTTTTGTCTGGTGGCTCTTTGTCCTATTCCTTGTTGCTATTACTGGGCCATGCAGAAATTGTCCATAGGTTTTCTGAGATGGTTTTCAAGTTGCAGATGTTTCAGTTTGTGATCTGAAGTCCCAGTGTTTTACTCCAGATCATCCATTGGTATCTCTGTTGAAGCCAAAGTTGATTTTCTTTTTTTATTTTTCTGTCAATCCTGACTGCTCCACTGCTCTGTGTTCAAGATCCCCCCTCTTTTGCACAGAGCTGTGAAGTGTTCACATTTATTTAAAATGGGGGTTTTATCACCTTTTCCCAGCCATCTCCTTGGGAGAAAGGAGAGGATGAAGTGATTCAGGCTCTTTTCTTAAGAATGTCTGCTCCTTGTCTTTTCTAAGACTACAAATGAATAACACTTTCAGAAATGCTTTTGTGAGTGTGGTAGCTCTGGGTTCTCTGATAGCTTTTTGACCATCTCCCAAGAATTATTTTTGCTCGGTGAGCAAAGGAGACTTGTTTCAGGTCATATATATTAAACTTCAGTTTAACAACATTTTCAAGTAAAAACTCAGCAATGTATTTTTCCAAAGGAAAAGTCTCTTCTTGAGCCTCTCCTAAAGGCTTCTGAAGATGAAAGGGGATTTCCCTTGAGCTGTTTCTGAAGCCATAGCCTAGAGCAAGTTCTCAGTCTTCACAGCAGCCCCCTGAAACTGAGCAGGGATGAACCAGTCTTTGTTGTTTCTTGAGTTATAAAATGGAAAAATGCTTTAAAAAATTCTGCAAGAATTGCTGATTCTCTGAAGTTTATGAGCAAAGTGCCCCACATGCTGCAGTACAATTACATAACCCTTCATTTTAAGGTGCTTGTGAAGTGAAGGAAGTATTCCAACATGTGAGCTAAGAAACTCTGAACTTTCCTAAATGATTCTGTGAGTCTGCTGTGGCCTCACTGATTGAGAGTCTGTCTCCTGTTGCCACCAATGATGTGATCAAGAGGCTCCATTAGCAATCTTTGAGTTTTCATTGCATATGTCAAGTCTTACTTCATAATATCTTAGTATCTCTTAATGATAATAGGAAGAAGGGTGGATGTTTTGGGGTTGTGGGGGATGGGGTTTTTTATGTTTGTTGATTTAGTTGCTTGTTTTTTCTGAATTAGTGGGTAAAAAAAATGGTTCTGAAATCTTGGAAAATTTCCAAGAAAACACAGCAGGTGTGGTCAAGTTATCTTTTTTAACTCCAGACTCCGTAGAGTTTAGTTGTTTATCAAACCTTTTGGAGACTGGTTCAGAGAGATGCTTGGATGCAGGCAAAGAAATGCTGTGCTTTGAGCTGAACAGTTCTGTGGAATTAGGGTTGTTTAGTCTTGGCTGTTGCCTTGTCTGGGTAAGGATGTCTTGTAACACCTCTCTCTGTGCAGGTAAAGATTGACTTATTGCTGATTACACTGTTCAACTGAAGTGACTACAGCAAGAAGTTGCTTGTTTTCCTCACAGGATGCTTCTGTGTTTTATTCCAGCAGACTGGAAATACTAAAATTATAGTTTTTGACTGTTAAAACTACCAGTATGTAGGTGAATCAAAACAATGGCTGAAATGTTCTTATTTACTGAAATTGTTTTGATTTATCAAGACAAAACAGAATGATTCATGTGACTTTTTCTTAAAAATAGTTTGCCAATAGCAACAGGTGCCTGTGAAATGTTTGTTTTGCTGGGAGATGCAACTTCCTGGGGAATTCCTTCAGCCTGTTCTGTTAAACAGCCCCAAGCAGAGGATGGCCCTGTCCTGGCCACTGGGACCTCCTTCCCTGTCAACCTGAGCAGGGACAGAAGCTGCTTCCACTCCAAGTGCTGATTTAGTTGATTGTTTTTCTTGACTGCTGTCTTCATCTTTACCTTGGTTGCAAAAGAATAATTAACAAATGAACACTTGCTTATCTTGTTCCTTGTAGTCTGGTTTTTAAGGGTTTGCTTCTGGCACTGTGGTGTGCAGGGTTCCAGGAGCATATCCTGACCAGCCCTCTCTGGATGTGGGGATGGAGCAAATAGCAATGAGCCCTGGGCTTGTTTTCTCTTTCATGTTCTGACAATCTTTACCCCTTCACTTCTTTGGCACAGATCCTTTTTCAGAAGTGACAAACATGTGGGGACAGCACACTTGAAACTGGACAAGCTGGAATCAGAATGTGAAGTTAGAGAGATCATTGAGGTAGGTTTTCAGGATGAGGTGTGTTCTTCTGCTCAGTATTTCAACCCAAAGGGGAAATGAGTATCTGGATCACATAAACGTGTGAGTGCAGTCAAGTTTTGTATTAGGTGAAGTTGATAACCTGCCTGGGTTGTGGGGGACCTGCTCTGCTGAGCTCCAGTCTGAGGAAGGCTTGGCTGTGACACTCCCAGCACTGCAGTCACCTGCAGGGATCTCTGTTACCCTCAGGCCATGGGAAAATACAATCACAGTTGCCTGAGGCTCTATAGTTTAACATTATAATCCCTATTTGTCCTAACTGCTCTTCTTTTTGTGATTATTTCAGATTTTTGATGGCAGAAAGCCCACTGGAGGGAAACTGGAGGTAAAAGTGAGACTCAGGGAGCCCCTCAGTGGTCAAGATCTTCAAACAGTTACAGAAAATTGGCTGGTCCTTGAACGTTAGTTCTGTCTGAGGTATGAACACCGTGCCCAGAGGTGGTCTGGGCAGGACTTGACAGGGCTACAGATAAACTCTGCTTGAATAATGTCTTTTGTTGGCATTGACCTAATTACACTGCTCTGGCTTCAGTAGCATTCCTCTTTATATTTGTGGTGGGGAGTTGACATCATTTCATAAATGAGGTTACAGAATCTCGGATTAGTTTGTGTCTCAAAGATGCTGTTTCACAATCACTTGAAATACAGGGACAGCTCCTGCTGTCACTTTTACTAAGAATATTATTTAGAAAATAAGTGGTAAGTAATCAGTCTTCCTTTGCTTGATCTCCTGAAGCCTCTGTGCTCCTTCTTCCTTAGCATATGGTTTCACTTTACATTTCTAAATGGCAGTTAAGCAAATATTCATCAGCTGTAGAGTGACATCACTTGTTTGGAAGCAAAGGTGTGGCAAATGGTGTCAGATTGTAGAGACTGAGGTCTCATTTCAATACAAGAATCACCATTTGGGTATCAAAGGGCTTGTTTTAGTGGTTTCCTCCCAGCCAAGGAGGTCAGGAGGTCCCATGAGCTCCAGTCAGGCTGAGGGACACATTTGATGACCATACCTGAAATAACAACTTGGCCTCATGCCCAAGCACTTTCCATCACTGGAGCTTAGTAATTTTGCTCCATTGATTTTCCTTGTTGACCATTCAGAACCTTGGTGTCAGCATTTTCCATATAATGTCTCCTTGAACTGTGAACATCTGTTCTGTTCTGCAGCAAGGAATTCTGATGGGTTTGTTTGTGTTGTTTTCCCCAGATCTGCGGGAATGTTGGAAGTCGTGGGCTGAGCGAAGGCAGGAAGATGCTGCTAAGCTGCAAGCACCAAAGATGTTAAATGAATGCACTACTGAACCTAATGTCTATTTTGATAACAGCCATAGTGCTTATTAATAACTCCAAGGCAAACGGGAGGCTCTGGGAATGCGCTGCTGCAGGGCTTGGGACCGGTCTACCCAAAATAGACAGAATTGCCTTAATGTGGGACTACTGATGTAGCACCAGGACGAATGTTACATTAACTATGCAGAGTGCTGTGGGAAAGGTTTAGCCCTTTAAAAATTCCCTGAGGCAGTGCCAGAGCTTTTTGGTTAAGGCACAGGTAAGACCTTCACCAGAATTCCTATTCCCAAGTGTCTGAGCAGCCGGCGTGGTTCAGTGAACAGTCTGCTACTGCTTTGTCTGTCCTCTCCTATCCAGGCCTATTCGGGTTGGGGTCTTCTTTTGTTTCCTAAATCAGAGGAGAGCTCTCAGGCAGCAGTTCAGGGGTGCCAGTCCCTCCTCTGTGCACACCCTTGGCACAAGGTTCCGAGGGCTGTCCCTTCTGAAGGAAAGGCCCCAGGGCTCCCCAGCAGGTTGGTGTTTACAGACCTCTGCTTTTGTTCTGGCTCCCAGTTGTGTGCCATGCTTGCTGCACTGCTTGTCCAGCACAGAAGGGTACTGTGCCTTCATCCTTTATGGTGTTGGGGTTTTAATTTAAAAAAGAAGAAAGTACACTAGACTCTGCTGCTTCCCAAACGTTCCTTGTATTTTTACAAAAATAGGCTTTTACAATTCTTCCAGGTGATGGGGAAAATAGTCTCACTTTGTCCTTTAAGAAAACTGGATCATGACTTATTTTCAGGAATGCTTTTTGATCAGCAGCATACAAGAAAGGGTACTAAATCTGTTTGTGTTTTTAAATCTCTGTGAGCTAACAGAAACCAGGGATCTCCAAGGGGAGGATGTGCCTGTGCCAGGGATGGGCAGGTTGGGAGACAGAACAGAGTCCAGACAGGTCAGGCAGCTCTGCCTCTGTCTTCCTGAGCAGATGAAGACAATACAGTGTTTAGTTTTTAATTTCAATAAATTTAATATACAAAACTACATGTTGAAAATAAAAATATAATATGCAGTTTTTTGCAGTGTTAACTAACTGAATTTTAAAAGTACAATTTTTTTCTAAACAAGTACTCATTTCTTAACAACATGGTAATTAAGGTCATTTCAAAGGCTATGGTTGAAGCAGACATGTCAGTCACCAGTTGATAGTGTTTTGCACAAACAAAATCCAAACTTAAAAGACTTCTGGGGCAAAGGAAGAGAAGATAAACATTTTTCACCTGTTTTACTGCATCATTAAGCGTAACAATGCAACTAAAGTAACTGGAAAGCTGCTGCTGTGGCAAAGCTGGAGTGCAGGCTCTAGGAGGAAGATTATTACCAAGTTTCTGGAATGCTCTTCCAGCTGTGGAACTCTGCCTGCACCGTGTCGTGCCGAGCTGTGTCCCAGAGTGTGCAGAACCAGGGTGCAGAGGGGGGTCAAGTGGCCTCAGTCCAGCTGGGCTGCACAGGCACCTGGGCAGGAGCAGGGGGTGGTCACAGCTCCTGCTTTGGCCAGCAGGAACCACTGAATGAGCTGCATTAAGTCACCCACCCTCTCCCAAATGCCAGAGGTAAGGCTTCACTTGATCTGACACCCTTTTAAGTGTGGTAGTGTGCTCCCTCTTGCTGGCCAGCTTTATTTGTGGAGTTGGCCCCAGTTCCCTGGCCTGTCTTCTCCAAGGGCTGGGCGGTGCTAGCTGTTATTTGGAACATCGAATTTTTCATACTTTTGTTTTTTGAAAAGCAGCAGCCATTTATTCCCAAGTGCACTCTGTGCAGACACTGGGCTGCCCTTCTATAAAACCTATCACTCTGTGCAGTTACCTTTCCCTTGTCCAGCCAATGGTGTTGATTTGTTTAAAAAGCAGAGCCTCAGTCTCACAGTGGCCTGGCACTTCTCTTTCTCTTTGCAAGGCCACTGGTGTTACTGTGTCCCAGCACAGCCCAGCCAGGCCCCGCTGCTTCCCCCAGAATGGACGGCAGTAGGGAGCGTGTGACGCCACGGATGGGCACCGTGAATTAGCACCTCTCTTCCCAAATTAATCAGTTCTGGACAGGAGGAGAAACCTTCACCCCTCTTCCTGGGAGAGACTCAAAAGAGCTGCTTTGCATGACTGGCTAAACAAACCAAACCCCTTCTCCTGCTTACAGCTCTTGCCACTGGTTAGCAGCTTTCCATGGAGACAGTAAGAACATGGAACCACATTTCCTCTGGCTGATGCTCAATTCCAGCTTCTTAATGCCCTGGCAGACACGAGCAGCTGCTCTCCTTACCAAAGCCCTCTCAGGTGAGACCAAGAGCACTGGGCCAAGTGCACATGTTCAGAACTGACCACAAAGCCTTTTTCAGCAGAACATGCAGGAACAGCCACTCTACACTGGTATCACAGGTAAGCTTGGACATGGGGCTGCAATATGAAGTACAAGCTGGCTTGGGTTACGTGACACTGGCGTTACACTGCAGCGAACAGCAGGGAGGGGACACAGCAGCCCTGGGTGGGACTTGCCTCTAAAAAGCAGGACCTAGTGGGGACAAGGAACAAGATGGAACTGCACTTTAGGGCTGATCTTTCCTCTGCTTCAGACAGATTTGTAAACAAGGTACAGAATAGCAGAGTTGTTGCAGGAGATTACAGAAACCTGCCCAAAGTGTCAGACTTTTGTGGTAAATTGAGGAGGAAAGGAAACTAGCCTATTACACACACACAACTGCAGAGAGATGCCTGTCCTGCTCCTCTGGATGCACAGACAAACAGGGTTATGGCTAGGGAATCTTTCCCTATCTCTCAAGGGCTTCTCCAAATACATTTCAACCAATAATCTGGTCAAAACAATGTAAACGTTACTTTTGAATGTCTATAGAATAACCACAAATGGCATTAGGATGAGGTCAGAATGGAGGTCTCGATTGTTTCTTACATGTCCATCTACAGACAGTACAAGGTTGGGATTTCACTTTTTATTTACGCCCCAGTGATCTTTGCACCCTTTGAGCATTGAGAGTACATGACTGTAAGTCTTTAAACATGAGCATTTTTCTAAACAGTAACAGAAGTGGATTAGCTGCAAGGATAGCATAGCCATGTTGTAGTATAGAAGCTGCCCTGATCCTCTGGTTGTTGACAATGCATAGAAGATTTAGAATTATGGAACAACTGTCCCACCCCCCTCCCCCCCTTCCCAAGTAGTGTTAACAAAAGCTTAATTTTCCAGTTTTAAAGTGCAAATGATTCAGATACAACTGCTGCTGGAACAGGTCTGAACAGAAAATGAAGTCCTCTTATGAGATGTTTTCCAGAATATAAAAGATGAGCTCCATTATGACTGGCCCCTCACTCAACTGACAGGCCCCTCCATGAATCACTGGCACTAAGGCACTGTCCAGGTCATTCATGTATTGAGAGGGCAGTGGCTGTCCATTGCTCCCAGCTTGATAACCAACCTAAAAAATACAAAGAGTGGGTTTTAAGAACAGGACACGAGGCTGTGAGTCAAGGGGCAGGAAGGGAGGAGGAGCTGTGCTATCTCCAGGGAAGTCAGGAACTTGAACTGGATCGAGCAGGCACTAAAGCAGCTTTTCCACTTTTCTTTGTGTTCCCAGCGGCTGCCTGAGCAAAAGGAAGCTTTTTCTCTTTGTTTTCTCAAAGCAGCTCCTTGGGATGAGCAGGACCCTCACACTTGCTGGCAAAAAGGCCAGTTAAGAGTCTTCTCTGAGCACAGAGCAGGTGCTGCTCGTGCCATATGGGGGTCAAGCCAATGTTAATTCAGGCTGAGCCTTGGATCTAACAGATACCCCAAAACACCAAACAACAGCCAACACCACCTGATGAGCATCTGACACTGGTACTGCTTCAGCATTCTCCTGGTTTAAGTGCTGTATTCTGGGGAATGAACAAGAGAACAATCCCCAAGTTAAACCCAAACTGTTGAAGACTTACTTGATCTGAGTCCAGCGTAACACGCAGACCCAGCTTAGTCATTCCATCTTCTTTCAGCAGTTTCAGATGAGGACACAGAGCCAGACAGAAAGCTTTTGCCACATTCTCAGTCAGTCTGCTGTGATCAGCTGGGTCACTCAGACCATTGTGTTGCTCATCATTTTCTAGAAAAAACACCTGAAGGGAAGAGTCAGCACAAGACATAACACTTGGCTTTTCCAGAAAATTCAGGTTGGATGTCATTTAAACTTTTACAAATGAAGACTTAAGAAGTAACTGTTCAGGGAAGCCCAGCAAAACCCCCTCAAGACAAGTCACCTTAGGGAGGAAAAAATAAAAAAAAACTTCAGAAGAAAGATTGAAATTTAAATAGTCCTCTGAAACCTTTTTGATCAGGTCAAAAGCCTTGCTATGGAAATTCACAATGTATTGCACAGGTTTTTAATAAAAACCTGCCTTTAAACAGATGTTAAGTTCAGAAAAATTACACTTTTAATACAAGCCCAAAGATCTCTGCTATTTTTGTCACTGAACTTGTTCCTGTTGAGCCCAAGTGAGCTGGGAAAAAGGGGCACAGGAGGCCGAGCTGCAAAGTAAGGAACCTGATTCCTCCTCAGCAGGCAAAGTGAAACACTTAAAGAAATATTTTGACACCAGCATTTGTGTGCTGGCAGAGTCACAGGCAACATCAGCCATGCAAGCAATTTCTGTGTGATTTATGCCACAGCACTTCCACATGCAACATTTTAGAGAAAGTGGCTCGAAATGACATTTCTAAAAAACAATTTATATTAAGATTTGTCTCCATGTAGACAGGAAGCTTTTAACACAAAGGCAAATGAAACCAACTGTTCCTGTGTGTAAGGCAGCAAATGTTGTTGTGGTCTCCCCCTGCTGAACACCCTGATGTGAGCAGTGGTGGCCGGTGCTGCACGGGCTGTGGCTGTGTCAGGGGGAGGATGTGTGATCCTGCAGGATGCCACCATGCAGCTCCCTGTGCAGGCAGGAAAGGCACCACAGCCTCGTGGGGAAGCACGTGCTGCTTTCCTGTGGTGCCTGGGGGAGCTGCTGGACACAGGGCTGGCAGACCCACCTCTGTCCACCGGATGACCTTCCCGTTGGCCTTGTACTCGGAGCCGTGGAATATCTTCACACTGGTTATAGATTCCATGGATTTGCCATCAATAGGGCTCACAACGCTGCAAAAGGGAGGGAGGAGGGTGAGCTCTGATTCAGCACAAGACCTGAGCTGGACAGAGCCCTCTGCAGAAGAGAAAGACCTTGGAATCAAAGGGCAGTTCCTGAAAGGGGTCACATGCACAAATCAGGTGCAGAAGGACCTTTCTGAAGGTTTCAAACAAAGCTTTGCAGCAGAGCTGAGATCCTGTAAGGTTCTGTCAGAGTAACAAGGCATTTCATACAGGTTGGATTTTTGCTCATTTGTAAACTCAGTGTAGGCCATCAATACCTAAAACACAACTTACACAGCCCAGGACTTGATTGCAGAACCTAAGATTGATCTGGAAAGCCTGAAACTACAGAAATACCCTTCTGTCTAGGTGCTGAGTCCTGAAATATGGAATCCATCACAACAGCACTTTACTGCCATAAATAGTTGAGCTGCCAAATCCACCTTCCTTTTGGTTTAACTATCAAGTGTCCAAAGATACTGTTGAAGTTCAGCAATTTTGTTTCCAGCTCTACTTAACGCAAACTAGCAAACTAAGCACCAACAGAGCAAAGTGAACACTTTTTTGCACAGAGCAAAATGTGCAGGGTTCAGCACTGAGAGTTGGAGACAGATTAGTGGTTTCCAATAACTGGATATTGGAAATGCCAAAAAACATCCATAGCATTGCCAATATTCTAAATTGATGCCCCAAAGCTCTGGTATCGCAATTCCATTTTCATTACAATTAATTGCATCTTATCACTCAAAATGGAGATGCAGACTTTTAATTCCTATTGATTTGAAGACTCATGTGCCTTCCAAGATCAATTAAATTTTTAACAGGCACTAATGTGAAGTGCTCCTCTACTTACCCCTTATTAAAGTTTTTATCGTCTTCTACCCACTGAATGTGAACGTGTTCCTGAGGGTCTTCAGCATCTACTTTGCCACAGGTGATGGTGAAGTCTTTCATCTCTCTCAAGGCCTGTCTCAAAGAGTCCATGTTCTCAGCAGTTATCTGGACCATCACTCCATCTAGGGAACCAAGAAATCCTCATAAGCCAAGATAAGCCATGCCAAACAGAGCCTCTACAGAAAACAAACATCCTTCATCTGTTTGCAACAGAGGTTAAATGTTCATTTTAAGCATCATAGGCAGCAGTGCTCTACAAACCCACTTCTGAACAGTCACCTTCCTAAACTGCAAACCTGCTGAGGGCTGATGAGGGAAAACAGAACAGTAAGAGAAGGGCAGCTCCCAGGTGAAGTCAGCTGTAGCAAAGTCCCTGTGAGTTTGCTTCACAACCTGACACCTGTTCTAGACACCCTCAGAAGCCCCACGTGACACCGCACCACTGAGCCATCTCCTTTGTTGGCTCTGGAAGCAGCACTCAGCAGTGACAGTGGTTGAGAAGTCAGTGCTTGCCTGACAGTAGCAAAAGATACAGAATTTGGATTCATAGAATTAAGGCTGAAAAGACCTCCAGGATCATCCAGTCAAGTCATTAACCCAGCACCACTTTGGGTGAATCTCAGTTATGGCAAAAATAACAGGAGTGAAACACTTCCTCATGGAGAGACTGATTCCTCCTGTGCCTGTGTCTTACCCTAACCACCAATGAGACACAGGAAAGGGCACAATGACCTGCAAGCTCTGGTGGCAGGGGGCTGCCCAGGGACCCCAGCCACGGCCGCAGAGTCAGAGCTGCGAGCCTGGAGCTGGCGCAGCACGAGGAGCTCCTGCTTGCCCGCGGGGCTCTGCCAACTGACTGCTCCTGTGGGCACCTGGCATCCCTCACCACCGAGGGCAGGAGCACTGCCACACCACTCCTGCCTGCACTGGCACAGGTGCAGGGACCTGACTGCACAGCTGTGCAGCTCAGCTAGCAAGCACTAACACCTTCTAGCTGGAGCACCCCAGCAGCTCCTTCTGTGATATGACAAACCAAATCCAACAGGGACCAGCTCAGTGCTCTCAACCTGCCACGTTCTCATCTGCCCACATACAAGCACATAAACAATGCACATTCATACCCTTGCACACTGCAGAGCTATTTGGTAGCAGAGGAAGTTTAGCAGGGCTTCCTCTGCTGGTTGGTGCTTTACACATTCTGTATTTCTTAGGCTCACAATTTCCTCATTCAACCCAAACCAGTGAATCGATCACAGGCTCCCAAGCCAAGTATTTCATAGCTTACCCTCATTTTCTTGGGACCCTGTTTTGCAGCATCTGCACAAATTCCTCCTTGTTAAAGGGAACTGGGTGGTTTTTGCTTAGAAGTAGGATAAAGCTGAAGCAGCAGCAAGACTCCAAGGCCCAAGGCATATGAACAGAGAGAGCCCTTATAGCTGCAGAGCTGAGCAAAGAGAGAAGTGTGTTTTAAGCAAGCAGTTCAGTTCTTACCTTCCACTATACTGGATTTGGCAAGGTAGCCTGAAGAGGATTTTAAAGCTCCACTGAACACAAAAAAGCTGGCACCAGTCACTGGAACAACAACAACAGGAGAGATTTTGTGAGGCTTTTGTCAAAGCAATGCCTTACCCAAGAATCAGGTATCAGCTCTACCATCCAGAGAGGTGAATACCCTGAATCAGGACAAATGCTGCTTGGAATTATGGTGCCTGTATTGCACATCATAAGCTTGGATATGCAAAGGCAAATCACCCAGTTATTTTCTAAACTGGACAACAATTTTTATCTAAGTTAATGCTTGTACTTTATCTCTCTCCCTCTCCATGCCCTACACACCTCTGAGTTTCAGAATTACTAATTTTGGGCAATCAAGTACACAATAACTTCTAAATGTTCCCACACAGGTGGCAGATTGTGAGTGAGCTGTTTATGGATCACACTAACACCAACCCACCAGCAAGGCCACAGCTCAAAGCCACTTGACTTAAAGGAAAATTATCTTCAATGACTACTAAGCATCATGAAATTCCTGCTGGAAATCCCTCTTCTTGTCCCATAGGTGAAGTTAACAGAAGTCAAACAAGACCATCAGTCCCGAGTGATGTCCATGCCAGTACACCTGCTGGAGTCACCAGTGATACTTGCAAACCATCCAAATCAGCCTCTGTCTTGTTCTCATTTGGAGATTGTATAAATGTCTTTGCCAGAAATGTCCCCAAACACACAACATTTAAATTCACAGCACACAGCTGCTGCAGCCTTTCAGCCTACTGTAACAAAAATATACCCTGGAAATTAGATAGCCTAATTAAGGTGAAAATCAGAAGTTGCATTATTACAATGCTGCTGTGGTTGGTTATTCTTATTTAACTTTCTGTCACACCAAGTCTAGTCTTTCTTTCACATAGTGTAGGTCAAGCACAGGCAACCACAACCTCACCTGCACATCCCATAATGCCAAAGCCAGCTCTCAATATTAATGGAGAGGTGTTGCCTAAGCCAGTTCCAGCACAAAGCTGCCTAGTCAAAGATGCCAGTGGTCAGATTGATTTTCTCTAACAAAAACTGGGTGAAGCCCAGCCAAACCCAGCTGTAGGCAATTCACAAAGCTGGGGCAGCACCACAGGGGCCAAGCAGCCGTGCAGAGCAGCAGAGCCAGGGCTCCCCTCACCTTTCCTGGGCTGGTTGTGGATGCTGATGGCCTGTGTCTGGTAGTTGCCGTCGTCGTTCTGCACACACACCAGATGTGAGTCTGCCTTCTCGTTGAAACACGCTCCCCCTGCCAGCACGTGCTCGTTGGATTTATTCATGGCTTTCATCATCTGCAAACACAAAGCTTTAGCATTTCCACCCAGCTCATCAAGCACTTCCATAAATAGGTGGTTTTTGGAGCAGTTTAATCAGAAGCTTCTCAAGTTCCCATATTCCATGTCAGGTTTTAGCACTCGGAGCCATAAACTGCTTTTGAGAAGAGGGTTCAGGTCTTTTACTGCCTGGATACTTTAAAGTGCCATCTTGTGTGCAATTAAGATAAGAGGTATAAGGGACAGCTGAGCTACAGAAATTGCAAAAGCTGTTATCTCTACCTGGTTTTAAAAATACATGGGGAAAAAAACCATGAGAAAAACCCTGGGAGGAAATACTTGGCTTGTTTACACAATTACAGTTGTTAATGACATAAATCATAAATGCCCCTCTGCAGTTCAGTGCCACATGGGCTCTCAGACTGGGGCCATTTCATCCTGTTCTGCCACAACCAGACACCAAAACTTCAGTGTCCTGTGCTTCACCTGCATGAACTGGTGAAACTGGGATCACTGTTCCCAATTTAAGACTTCTAAAAAACATCCAAATTTTCTTTCTCTGCAAAGGAGGCCTCCAGAAAGCATCCAAAAGAGTTTGTGACACATTTGCCCTTCTGCTGACTATCATCTAATATACACTGAGTTAGACACCTTGACAAAATACCCTTGTGGATTATATAGTTTCTTTTCTCTACTATTCCTCTTCATGGAGGCTCAGACTTGGTGATTTTTTGATACAAAAGAAAAGACTGAGGGAGTCACCCAACTCTGGAATTTGTTTCAAACAGGAAAATGACAGGTTTGCTTAAAATAAAAAAAAAGTCAAATTAAATTACACAAATCCCCCTGCAGTGAAAACCCAGAAAAATGCGGAATTGTTTGACATCTCCTAACAGCACTCACACTCCCACCTCTGCTTCCTGGAGCTCATAAGCATGCAGGCTACACACAACACATTTGTCTCTCTCAGTCCAATGTAAAACCTTAATTACAGTGTCAGGAACATTAACTGATGCTTGCTATTGACAAATGTGCACAGGTGTAATGTTTGGGGAGGAAACTTAATTAAGATTTTGCATCAGACAACAGTGTCTTTCATTTTCCAGTTGATCATGCCATGCTTCAGAAACTGGATTTTAGCTCCAGAACAGCCACGTTTGTGGAGCCCAGCAGTTGCCTTTAGCACAAGAAACAACTGGATGTTGCAGCTGTGCTTCTGTAGAAGACAACTGATTAAGAAATTACAGTCACCTTTGCTGAGGGACTAAACAGACAACTAGGACCCTCTAAGCTTTAGAAAATTTAAATAATTTTGAAGAAGAAAATATGTATTTAATAGAAAAACTATACATTAATGTGTAATTTGTTAATCACAGGCTGAATTTTCCCCATTTAATACATGCATGAGATTTCAAATTAGTTTTTCACTCTTTAGATATTGAAAACATCTGAGTAACAGTCCTTTCTAATTAAATAAAAGTAAAGGTCTTATTATTTAATTCATCTTCAGACTGGTTCAGTTGGTTAGAGGAGGGTGATGGTAACACCAAGGTCATGGATTTGATCCCTGTATGGGCCATTAACAGCTGGACTCGATGATCCTTGTGGGTCCCTTCCAACTCAGAATATTCTGTTAATCTTAATTCAAAGTAAACTCATGAAAAATTCCTATTAATGCAACTTTTGAAATGAATCACAAGGTATGAACAATATTAAATAAGTAACAATTTCTCCATTTAAAAAGCTGAATCCTTGCATCACACCGGGATGGGAACCCGAGCACAATGCAGAGGTTTTGCTACGTCCCTGCCACAGGAATTCCCCCTCAGTCCTGCTCGGTCCATGCCTGGCACAAGTGGAGCTGACACCCTGCAAACAGCAGGCACAGCTGACACTGAACTGCACTGTCTGTGCCATTCCAGACTGAATTCATTCAAGCCTCACTGACCTCTCCCATTCCGGCACAACTGCATCAAAAATTAAAACACCTTTTAACAGAGCCTTTATCTTCATCAATTTCATCTTTTTCAAACTTCATAAAAGAACACTTCTTTTTCAATGATTTTTTTTACTCACTTGTTTTACTCAAATGCTTCTTGCAGGGAAATTCCCTCTTGAGATAAAGCTGCATTCTGCTCTGATCTTACAAGAACTTTTACAAATGCCATTCTGCTCAGGAGGTTTGCTCTCACCCCAGCTCTGACAGGTTTCAAACTACCAAGTTACCCCCCTCTCTTCAGACAGAACACGAAATGAATCCCCTTCTCCACTGTTCCCTTTCATTACTGTTCAAATACCTCCTCCCCCAGCTTTCTCTAGTTAGCAGCACTAACTCCTACAGATGCTGACTGATTTTCTCACACCAGAAATCAAGTATAAAATTTCAGTGTTGAGGGAACTTTTACATAAAATAATCAGCAATCCAACAAATACTACAAAATGCTTTGAGTGGGAACACACAACAAATGAGAAAAGCTGATGCATCTTTTCTTCCTAGTTTACCTCGAGTGTAAAGTTTGTCAACTTGCTCAAATCAAACACATGACACTTTATGTAAACAGTTCAAAAACCTGAAGAAAAAGAGTTTAAGAGTTTAATTAATAGTAAATGGAACTGCATTCTTCCTGTGAAGCCAGGCTCATTCACTTCCAAAAGCTGTGTGCATCACACAGTTACTTTTGTGGCATTTTTCTTTAGTGGTAGTGAATAAAATAAAAATTCCTCTAGATCCCAGGTACTCCAATCACAAAGCAACTGTACACAAATGTATGTTTTATAAGCATTACCTCATTATATCTGTTGCTAGGTATTTTGATGCTGGTTTTTCTGACTTCCATATCAACCACTAAACCTTGGACCACAGGCAGTGTGTACTGGTAGTTTCTGAAGTCCTGAGAATTAAAACAAGATTTCAAGTTAGCCATGATGATCATCATTAACACTGCAGGTTTCATAACTATCCTGGTGACAACTACTTAGCCCATTCAAATAACTGTCATCAGTGACTGGCAGGAAGGGAGGGACAGAGACACCACAGTGTGTAACCCATGTAATTGCAGTACCCAAATGAAAAAATATCTCTTACATCAAAATTAATGTTCTCCAACCTTGAATATCATCACTGTATGTAAGAAAATTTGCTCTCTGTCTTCTGTTACATTACTAGATGGAGTTATTAGTTTTTCTAGCAGTGAGATTAAGTCATGCATCAAAGAGAATTTCCTATATTGAAAATATTTGCAAAGTAGGAAGAGATAATAACATCCCTTCAGCCAGAGCACGATGTAATCAGAGAGCTGTGACTGCACACTGTGATGACCCAGCACTTCTGAGGAAGCAGTCTGAGCAAACAATGCACTTATTTCAAGATCCAAACATCCTCCAGCAAACAAGTTTGGGATATTGATTTGGGTACCTTGTTACAATTCACTGTGTTGTTGAAAGCTAAAACCCACTCTCAGTAACTGCAAAATCCCAACTACTTCCTCCTGCATCTCCTGAACCTTCCAGCTGCTACGTGCAGCTGGAGCCCCCATCTCCCCACAGATCCACTCACACTGATGGAATGCACAAGTTCCATCACAGACTTACTGCAAGCAGGTTCATGATCGTGTGTCCAGTCTCTCCAAACAAAGGCTTACGGAATCTGACACTAAAAAGTGGGCATGGATAAACTGGAATAAAACAGAAAAGAATAGGTCAGATGGAAATTTACATACTCAGAGTCTGCAAAACCAGACCCAGATGTCATCTCCTTGGCTGAATGTGGTAAGCAGCAGCTAATGAATTGACTGGGAAGACTGGAACTTAAAAAGCAAAAGGGCAGAAGGGTTCAACATTATAATGACCTCACATGTGTCATGGCTGCTTGCCCACCATGCTAGAAACAAGAATAATTATGTGGAAAGCTTACAGCTACCACACTGCAGGACTGAACTGAGTGACCTGGGCCCTGATGGCAAAGAAGATGACCTTTTTAAGTGCTTTTTTCAGGCTACTTCTTGGAAATGGCTTCTATTTCTGCACAACCATCCTGCTGCTCTCCACTACAGCATCATGTCTTTCAGTTCTCTGGCTGACACATGACATTCAAGTGATAACCCAGATTATTTTATTTCCTGTTTTCATTATTTCATGAGAGTGTGGCAAACTCTACAGAGGTACATCAAAAACAATTTAAAGGACATTTATGCTATGTCAGTGATGTAAAATATCTGCATTCCTTGGCTGACATCCATACCTGTAAAACATCTGTGATGTAATTCTGAGTGCAGGGCATGGATCTGGCTGCATTACGTTATGTTGCAGCAGAAGCCATCACAATGCTTGGAACATGACTCATGCTCTGGTACATAATGCCAAGGTTTCCTAAACACATGTTTGAAGGAGGATTCCTAAGCTATCCTCAGGCAAACACTCAGCCTGATTTCCCCAAATGCCACACTCCCAGTTCCCAGTGTGGTCAGAAGGGACTGCAGAGCACTGAGCATCATGTGAGTAACATGAGGATTTCCTGATGGAAATCAGCTCCAGCCTCTGCACACTGATTTGATACCTGGCAGCACCACACACCCCATGCAACCAACCCCTGCACAGTGCCCTGAGGCACCAGCAAGGGCTGAATTTCCTGTCTCTGCCACCCTGGTTTCAAGCTCCATCCCAGATGCACCGAATTCCCTGAGCCTGAGCTGTTGGGATGATCTGTGGATGCTCAGCAGATGTTTTCTGCACAGCCAGCAACCCGAGGGCCTCCTGCATGTGATCTGCACAGCCAGCAGCACTGCACAAATATCTGGATTCTGACAGCTCCACCAGCAGAGAGCATGGAAGGAAACCCAGGAAACCTGGGCCACAAAAGGAGCACCTTCCAAGGAGAAACTGAGGCAGCGCCCTGCAGTCACAGGGCTGTGCCCTGCACAGCTTAAGGGAATATGTCTAAATCCAAACTACAGCTGTGGGAATGATGCAAAGGATGGCTTCCCAATATATCAGAGGAGGTACTTTTGTTTGTCACTATCAAAACACTTCTTTCTGTACTCAGAAACAGATGTCACATCCAAAATACGAGCATTTTTGTTTGTTTTTCTAAATATTGATGGGAATAAATGCACTACTTTAAAAATGCCTGCAGATACACACAAAAACCTACACACCTTTGATGTGAATGTTTCCTTGGACCAATTTAACCTTCAGTCCTCATCCTCAGAAGGCAAATTTTGAGGATTTTATTTTTCTCTTCCAGCAACACACATATTTTGTGGAAAATTCCCAATGTTCTCAAAACTTTAAAAGTTAAAGTGACAAGTCTCTGCACAGCACATTATAAAACTTAGTTTGTGAAAATGTTCTGAAAAAGTTCTGGAAAAAATTAACAACAGACCATTTTCATAGTAATTTAGATTAATGAGACATGCCAATTAAAACTGCAGATGAATAAAACATAAAAATTTTGGCCCATCATGGTGGACAAACTGCCAGTAATATCTTTGCTCCAGCAATGGTCAATGTCTTTTGAAAATTATTTTATCTTAACTTCATGCAAATTTCATGCTAACTGCTAAGATTTTGTTCAGATGAAATATTCTCTCCAGCCTATTTATTATTAGTTCCAACAGAATTTTTTCAACAAACTGCCAAGTTTGTTGTCCCTGCACACATATTGTTACTCTCTGGAAAATGAACATGGTTTTAAAAACCTAAAAGCAAATGGTCTTTCATTCAGCATGGAAAGAGCTTAACATCTCCAAGCACTCCCTTGTGCTAACTACACCAGCTAACCAGACTTGTTCTGCACATAACTCTCAGGTCACTAAATGGATACAAACATGATCAGAACTAGATTTGTCTCCACAAAAACCTCCCTGATGACCCAGCAGAGGTGCAAAAAGGCTGTTGGTCCCATCAGCACCTCAGTGCTGCACTGTGGGTCTGACACACAGCTCTTCCTTGCCTGTTGGAGCCTGGGTGGCTCTGACAGGTAACAATCCATGGCTGAGGGAGTGCTCTGAAGCAGAACTCATCCATTCCCCTGCAGAAGTTACTCCAGCAGTGCCTGCTACTCACGCCTGTATTCAGCTCCGAGTCTCAGCATCAGCCGGATGGGGAACACTTTGGCCCAGGGAGTCTCCCACTTCTGGATGAGGATGCCAAACAAGTAGGGTGGGGTTGGGAGCACCAGGTCCTGCAGGGACTGATAGGTTGCTGCAACGTACAAGAACCCTCCGTGTTCTTTGCTTCCAAGGAAGCTCTGGCTGAAAAAGGAGTGTCCCAGGTTGCCAACAATGTTACCTATGGGAAAAAGAGGAGTTCATGACTTCACTGGATTGAGAGCTGTATCAAGAATGACAGGAGTTTTCCAGATGGAAGAAAAATCCATGTTAAATTCACTTTTCTTCCTAGAGCATTAAAGTGTATTAACCACACCTTAAACAATGGGGCAACCACAGCTGCTCTGGGCAACCTGTGCCAGGCCCTCACTGCCCTCTCAGGATACCACGGGAGAGTTCAGGCCAGTTTTGCTGCTAAGGTGGTACCTGAAACCTGAGTCCCTCTGGCACTACAGACACACCCACACAAAGCCTTTTTTTGGTGCCTTACTCAAGGGATTCAAGGGACTTCCACTGCAGAAGCTGCTGTTATTTGAACTAAACTTTTGGATTCAGCTGCAATTTAAGTAGGGATGTGCACCTGGTCAAACAATTAATGTCCCCAGGTTGTCCTTCCATTTAGGCAAACCACTGGGGTGCCTGCTCAGAGATGTATTGAAGATCTGGGTCATTTTAAGAATTACACAAAAGACTGTTTATTTCATTAGTACACTTAATGTAAAATGCAACTGAGAGAGACACAGGGGAGAAACATCACTAATTTTTATTCACATTTTTACTCTTTGATGCTTCTGATTTCCAAAATTGTTTACACTCAAATGGCTGAATGAATCTGAATGTTGATTAGGTTATTATAGCATCCAATGCAGCATTTAACATTGAAGCAAAGAACCATGGTGTGATTCCTTTTATCAAATGACAACAACAGCATGCAAATAATGTACAGAACAGCTGATCACAATTCTCCATAGGAAGATGTGAATATTAATAGTGCTGATTTGCTCTCAAAGAAAAAGGCAATTTCAGAGAGCGTGGTGTGCTTGATCACACCACTCATGAGGAATTGCATGGGATTGAGGCACTCATGCAGACCTCCTGGGTTTCTGGAGCAGTCCCATGTTTTCCCACCTGCAGACAGAGACTGCTAAGTAGGAGTTTCTGCTCCTTCTCCACCTCATAACAGAGTGTTTGTATCTGAACTCAAGGTGGTGATGTGCACGTCTCCATCTGCACATCCACTGGACACTCCTGGAGAGTTTCTTCTTTTACACACGTGATACACACACAGACAAATGCCAGGTTTTAAGTAAGTAAAAATATGAGTCACAGAAGTGATACTTTGACATCCTCAGTAACACAAGTTATAATAACACAGCTATTCCAGCCCTCCCTCTGGAGATGTGGCCATGCTGCTTTGCACCCCTCCAGATCATCTTGGCACAATCATCACTCAATACTGTCCTTCACACTACCTTGGGTCCTCCAGCTTTACATACAGGCAGGTCTGTAAGCAAAAGGCTCCTTTTATATGCCAACTAACAAATAAGCTCAAGGGGTTCCTTATTTTTCAAATTTCAGGGTCCCTTTGTGGATTTTTTTTCTGTACTCACAAATGCTGCATGAAGTAAGTTATTAGGTTCCCTGTTAGAAGGTGACAGCTTTGGCAGCCCAGTGTCCCATAGCAGGGTGAGGCTCATTCAGAGCTTGCCACTGTCCTGCAAAGCCAACCTGTAATTTTACAGATATACACAGCCAAAACTGACATGATCACCCAGATCAAACTCCAGAGCTCTTAGAGTGGCTACAACTTCTCAGCTGAGCATACTTGATGAAAAGTAGCTATTGGTCAAACTACCATGAATAACAGAGCCACATCAAATGTCAGCTGCCAAGAATCCCTGCTCCTGCCCATGTGCAAACGCAGCTTTGTCAGCTGTGCTGGGACACTAATGCCTGCTCAGTGAAACACCAATGCACCAACGTGGGCATCCTGCTAGTGAGTGCAAATCAGTGTATCCACTGGTGTTCATGAGAAAGATTTTCACTTATCTAAAATAGCTGCTGGCACTCATTTGCTTTTGCAGTTTCCACCTACCCTCACTAATCGCCTCTTCTTCATTTATACTTCCTTTTCCCCTTCCCATCTGTTCTTACCCAAATAGAGCTACAGGCCTGATAATAAAGTTACTTGGTGAGGTTCTCAGTTCCAACAAGATCACAATAATCCTTTTAACCCTTCAAGTGTATGGCGTGTATAAACTGCCAAACTGCACTGAATTCTGCCCCCTTTTCTGTGTATTTTCTGTGTGTGAGAGGCCAGGCAAAGTGCAGCTGTACAACCCTGTATGGATCTGAGACGTGTGGCACTGCCCACTGGAATGACAAAGCAACCAGACATTTCCACTTGAGACTGGTGCCAAGTGCTGCAGCAGAAGGGGATGACTACTTATTTTTTCTGTTTCAGGAGATGGAGCCTCAAGGCTCACACGCCTGGGATGCCTTAATAATAATTTTTCAACCAACGGAAACATGGAAAAAACCCTCAGAGTTGAATCTGCAACTCAGCTGTTCAGCCCTTTCCTTCCATAAGCCACAGCATCATAAATTACTTCTTCTGACACAAACAGCTTGCACAGTGCAAGATCCAAGAGGCTGCCACCACTTTAAGAGGACAAATTACTGGGATTAGGTAGCTATGCTGCAATTCATTATTTATAACAGCTTAAGAGCTTGGATGTGGACAGCATGGGAAGAAGCAAGTGTTTTCCTACACACTTCTTTAGTGCCCCTTTCAGTCAGCACAACCAAGTCAAAAAGCCTCTTTGGGCTTGTCCCTCAAACATTTCTGCCCTGACCAGGGGCTGTCAGTCTTTCCTGCCCTGTCTCTGAAGGTGATTCCAAACCAAGGCCTCACCGAGAAGTTGCTATTCCCAGCCTGACATTGTCAAACCAAACCCACTGCACCATTACACATTTTAAGCACAGAATTGTTTCAGAGGCTTGTAGAGAAAGTGTAGGCGTCAGAAAAACCTTCAAAAATAACTATCCTTTGCAAAAGCATGTAATTTAATTTAAAACATATCACAACTTCCTTTCTAATGAGGCAATCTCAGAGTGAGCAGAAAGGTGCCTTTCCATATATTAAGTTCCAGCACCTGACATCAGACAACTGACATTATTTAGGAAGTGCTTTAAGTGTGCATGATGCATCTAAAGCAGTTCTGAGGGAGGTCAGTACTTATTCTCTTCTCACTTATACTGGGTTATCCTTGACTTTAAATCTTAAGCATCCCTATAAAGTTGTCCAGAAAAAAAAAAAAGATGCTTTTATCCATGGTGTTTTGAATTCCTCACTTAGATATCTTTCCATGATGAACAATGTGCTTTGTATAGCAGTTTGGCAATCCCTTCTGGCCTCAAAACAGTCTATACCAGGAAAGGTAAATGGGGGGAAAAAAAAGATTCCTGCATTTGTTTATTGTCCTCAATGTGTGGTGAAGCCAGTTAGGTACTTTTACCAAAAAACAGTGAGGATAAATTCTTAATGTATGCTTCCTATCTTTTGGTTAATTCCAGGACACAAAAAATTTAATGGCCTCCAGACTCAGGCAAGGCATTTATTTGTGGCTTGGGGAAGTCCATCCAGCCTCATTCCACTGCCATTCAGAACAGCCAGGAACTGCCATGTTCCATGAACCAAACTCTGCTGGCATCCTGAAAACCCCAGCACCCCAGTCCTGCAGCAGGACATGCAAAGCAATATTCACCTGTGAACAATCTTGCCAGATGGATTTTCTCCAAGAGCACATTTCCTTTGGAAAAGGAACACAAACCAAATCATTTCAAGAGCCACAGAGCCACAGAAGAGCCAAGACCTTGATGTACCTTGATACCCCAACACATCTCTGGCAGATGCCAACACTGAGAAAAACTTCCATATCAGCTCCACATTCAAAGTTCTGGCCAGGGTCAGGGTTTCTTTGTTGCAACACACCAGAAAGTAATTTAGAAAGAACTTACTCCTATTGCCAAGGGCCATAATGCTTCACTTACTACCAGAGAGAGCAGCAGCTGCCAGCATCCAAAACTCTCTCAGGCTACTCTGTGGCAGTCTTTCTAACATCACCCACTCATCTCATATGAAGTTTGATTTTGTCTCCACAGACCAATTGTAGGGGTGTATTACTTGGTTAACCTGTTCTCTTTTCAGAACATCTACATGGGCTTCTTTACAGATCTACTATTAACTACCACCATATTTAATTAAAACCACACTGGGTAAAAAAAGCACAAACTGTGTCTGGGATAGACCCACCCTCACAAGGACTATCCCCAAAAACCAGGGTGACCACAAAGCCATTTCAGACAGTTGCCAGATTTACATTTCCACTACAAAAGTAACAGTAGCTTTTATTGTCTTCCAGCACAGAGCTGATGCACTAGGGCATCTCTGGCAGCACTACATTAACACATCCAACTGCCTCAAAGTACCCATTCACACGGACAGAAGTCCTCATTTTCCCATTCACTGCCAGGCTTATAGCCAACAGACAAGTTTAATCATGGGATTACTACTACAGCAGCGCAACTACTACAACCACAACAGAAATCATTAGCTTCCAATTTCAAAACAAGAAAAGCAACACAGCAGGGAGCTTGATGACAGAGGGGCCAGAGGAAAAGTAAAGTGATGAAAAGTGAGCAGCAATAAATACTTGCCTTAACTGGCTTTATTTTTTTATAACTCACATACCTACAGTCTACAGTGAAAAATACCATTTTTTCCTTCAAAATCTCTCTGCTGCCATCCTACCAGAGCCAGCCTGCAACAACACCCAGCACAGAGGGCGGGACTCTGCCTCTAGGACAAGTTATCCCTTCAGGAAAGAGGAAACATCTGGGAAGAGGCACCAGTACATACAAGTACTTTGTGCTTCTAGGCTTGAGCACAGAATTCAAGCTCCTAAATTCATGTGACTCATGAAGAAATCATTTGCTATGGATTGGGCTTTAATCCAACAAACAAAAAGGGATGCTGTGTTTTCCCGCTGAAAACAAGACCAAGAAATCTAAAATCACTTCAAAGCAATATCAACAGCATAAAAAGTAATTCTTGTTTCCATTCCAATAAAAAGTACTGTATGTGCCTTTTTATTTTATTACTGTTTTTAAGAAAACGTATACTAAAGGAAATAAATAAAAAACATCCACAGAATTTATTTCAGTTTCCTGATACAGAATATATTTAAGCCAATGTATTATATAATGAAAAATGAAATGGCGAGGCAGGCTGTTAAACAGTCTCTAGATTCTATTGGGAATTCTTGTTTGCTCTAAATGTCTAAATCATCTCATTGCCAGGAGAGGTGCAGTACCTCTGAAATGAACAGCTTGGAAAGCACGGCTCCACCTACAAGAGCAGAACTGCTAACCACTTCCAAGGGATTACAGACACCAAACTGAAACCCCTACAGCATCACCTCCTCTCTGCCTGAATAATGTTTAAAGCAGCCAAGTTACAAATATGCTAACAGATCCTTCTGCCTCTCAACGCGTGCCTTGGAAAGAAAAAAAGGATGGATGTTGAAAGAGCATTCCCCAGTGATTTGGGAATTCATCAAGGTGCACTATCTACAAAACCTGCAGGCATTATGCAGTAACTGAAGGTGTCTGTCTACTACTCATCCTTCATGTCTGAAACACAACACACAGCAGATCCTACCAAAAGAAAACACACAGTGGAATTCTTCAACAGCAATGTTCGGTTTCTGATTAAGAAATGTACAATAGTAAGTAGCTCTTTGTACCAGTGGAATTGTAGGATATCAAATTACTACCACTACAGGACTAAAAAAAGAATTCCAAATACATTATGTAGGAGTAATAAATTATGTATTTCTGTAGTGTAATTATACAGAACTTCATAGCAATATACACACCAAGCTGGATTTATATCTGCAATATACATATATACACATTTATATACACATGCTTGCCATTTTTCATATCTATCTCCCTCTGAGTAACATCATTATAAGACAAAGAAAATGAAATTAGGTTTAGAACAGTAGTTGTTTGCCATGCACGTAAGATCCATTATGACACGAGATAATAATACATTCTGAACCTAGCAACCTCTCTGGACAAGCTGACCTTTATTGTACAAAGATATTTTAGGAAACAAATATCTTTCATTATTTTATTAAAGTACTGGACTTAATCACTCCAAAGGCATTACAAATGATAAGCAGAACCTCCTGCAAATGTATTTTCAGCATTTAACCCTAATATGATCCAATTTCACCTCTGGAAAACAAGCTTTATCTTCTGATGAGTGGAACCAAATACTTGCATATTTCCTTATGCAAGGATTTTTGAATTCTAAGGTCCAACAATAATACCTAGAAGTGGAAGCCTATTTACTTAGTAAATGTAAAATGCACAATGATTTATATAAAAATCTTGCAATCAAGATACAAAAATTCAAAATTCGGGGATAATTTCTGAAATGCTCTACAGTTCATTCTGGGCACACATATACATGTATTATTTTAAAATGTAAATAGGCTCTCCATATTGTAGTAATAGACACAAGCAGTATGAAAATCAAACTTCTAAACTACCTGGTCAGGAGACATTGAACATACTATTCACAAGAATTCTCAACATTTTCTTTCTGGCTGGAAGATTTTGGAGCAGCTCTCCAGGCTATGAGCATTTTATCTGGTGAGATGAGAACACTGGATACTGACAATCAACAACGCATCTCCTTATCAGCTTTGATCTTTATTCCCTTTTAATTTTTTTTTTCAAAAAGAACCATTTGCTGTAACAAAAATGTATCTGACCCTGTATGACCATCTATTCAAAACATTTTTAACAAGAGAACATTCCTACCTGCTAAGGCATCCCGGTAAAGTTGCACAAAATGGTTAAAGACATCCTTAGGCAAACACTTCTCATCAGGCAAACACTGCAGGAGAATGACGATCTCCGACTGCCCCACGGCGTGCATGCCTTTCGTGGTGAAACACCAGCACTTCCTGTTCACATCTGCACGGATGGAAACATGCATCAGCAGAGCAGAATTGCAAAAAGGATGCCTACATTTCCCTGCAGGAAGACAGCTCTTGCAAGGAGCAGTTTTACAGCACGTATTGTTGTGTTATCTGTCACACAGACAGATTACGTCCTACATCTGTTACCGTGAGGGCAAGCACATCCAAAACAAGAGCAGCTCAATAATTCCCAATTTACAGCTAAGGAAGAGCCAGAGTATTACAGCTCCCAGTCAGATCTTGGGATTAACACCATAGGGCAGACTTTTAGCAGTTTCTGTATTCAAATGAAAGGACAGGATTTAAATGTGAATGAAGGAGCCTGGGAACAGGCCAGGCTGTTGGCTGCGTGTACCATGATCCTGACAGATAAAACAGTTTCCAGCAGTGATATCTTCCTTAATATGGAGAGCTGGATGTCAGGTGTCTCCATGAGACCTCACTGTGTTGTACTGCTTCACAAGGATGTTAGTAATGATATGTGCTCTGAGCTTCATTTCTTGAGAATACTAAGTTGTTGAAATAAAACCTGTGTCTATAATATATTACCTTTTTATACATATGTAAAACATTGTACTGCAATCCAAGAGATGCTGAAAGGTTTATAAACAATTAATTAATACAAAACTGTCCTTCCCAATTTCTCCATCATGTTTCTATTCAGCAGAGATCAGCTGAGGAACTGACATGAGAAGCCATCTGTGTGCCTCCCCACTCCTCCCTCAGCACAGGTACACACAGGCACAGGACAGAAAGGGACAGAAGAGGTGCACAGGGGAGTGGAACCTCTGCATTGTTATGGGATCCCCGCTGCTTTTTCCAGAATGGGATGGCAGGGGAATAAGTGAAGCCACCAAAGGAAAATGGGTGATAAAATACCCTACTAAGCTCTACAGGAGACACTGATCTCCAAACCTGAGACTGGAGGCTCTATCAGTCCAGTTTTTATTTTCTACATAAAATTATCTGTACTGATACCTAAATCACCAGAAAAGGGCTTTTGCCATTTAACTTAATATGGCTCAATACAAAGTTTTCAACCTGTACACATTATCTGAGACTATTCTACCAAATAAAAATGCTGCTATTCTTACTAATAATCTAGGTAACATTCCCCTTCTAGACTAAGATTTATTTAACAATAAACACTTACAATTTACTATTTTTACCATGGACAGCAAATTAGCATTTAAAACAAATACTAGAGGGTCAGGGCCACCATCCTCCAGCTGCTGCATGACAGAGATCTGAGAAGGTCTCTCTTCCACAGCATAGTCTATGAAAGAAACAAACACAATGAAATCCATGAATTACAGGTACAGACTCTACATTATAATCAGATAGCCCCAATTCCAATTCTTTTTACTGTTTTGACCTTTTAGACAAAAACTTAATTAAGTATTGCTGGTTTAAGTGATTGTTTCCTAGACTGGTATTTTCAAACTTGAACAGAATTTATGAGATAGCCTCTGTATATCCATTGGAAAGGTGCAGCTTGTTTCAGAAAAATAACTATTTTTCAGCATCAGCTAGAGGAGAAAATTGAAATCAAATTGAAAAATGTGTCACAATGTCAACTGAAATCCCAAATGACTAAGAAGTTAAGAATTGTTACTTAAATCACAGTAAGGCTGAAGGGCATCGGTCCCGGACTACCATAAACAGCTAACACAGGATGGAACAGACCTGAAATTTAATGCTGCTCACATTTTGGTTTTGACACTATCCTGAAATAAAAGGTTACTTCCAGCTTAACATTATAAATACACTGTGTCAGCAAAATATCTAATAGGAATAAAACAACCAAAGAAGAGAAAATAAGTTCATTCCAGGAATGTATTAAAGGATGTTATGAATCAGACTGTGGAAAGCAATTTCACATAAACAAATACACATTTTCTAATATTTTAAAAATTAGTTTTTAATTTACTGAAGCTTCCTCAATTTGGATTCTTTATAAGGGGATATCACAATGACTAAAAGCTGCACGGTGGGCCAAGATGTGCAATAGTGTTGTTGAATGCAGTGCTTGGGGATGCCTCAAACACAGCCCGTGTTCCAACAGAATTTCAGAGAAGGGAATCATGAATATTCATAAGGCTAATTAAAACCTATCTCTGTTTGAAACATTCCCCACAGTTCAATTAGTAAAGAAATTAGCACATGTTTCTGGACTGCAGTTAAATTTTTGCTTCGTGTTTTACTTGTCACAGGAATTTCATTGCAAGGTGGGGCTCTTGCTGGATGCAAATAGGGACCAACTGTGCAAAGGAGTGGCCCAACATTCACTCACGAGTGCTTACTGAGAATTCCTTCCAATACTCAGCACACTGCCAGCATCTTATTTTTAAAATAAACACAGTAGCCACTAGGTTATTGCATCTGGTAAGCATAAAAGCTGGTTGCCAAATTATACCCTCACCTCCTTTTACTCCAGTGGAGATGAGAATTGGAGGAAGACCATCTTCAGGAATCAGATTCATTGCACTGCCAACAGGACTGCCAACCTGAGTTATATTTCCCGAGAATACAGAGGCATTATCAGTCTACAAGAAGCAAACAACAAGGAAGGACAACATTAAAACAGTAATAATGATAAAAAATGTAAGAGCTGGCTGGCTAAATTATTATAGATGTAGGTGAAGGAGTCTGTGTCGGCTGGAGAGACAGAAGCACCAAGTAATTTGGCTCTGTAACAACTGATGATCATGTGATAACTCCTGGATGTGAATTATGGATAGAAAATCTGCTCAGGGCCTGCACCTCCCTTCTCTAACACCATACATACCCATTCCTTCACAAAATCTTAATGCATCTGTTCCCATTTGAACTTTTTGCAGAGTCTCAATTCCACTTACATGGGGTATGGCGGACTTAACATTGTTAACTTTATCTGCACTGTCCTGCATACATAATTTTGTGACAGAGTATTCTTCTGGTCCACACTCTGATAATCTTATTGTTTTGAACTCCTTACTGACCATGACTCACCTTTTTTAAAGCATATGTTACACAAACATCCTTCACACACCAGCTGTACAGCCAAATAGCTGGAAGCCACACAGACAACAAACATTCTTAGTGCTTTGCCCTAAAACTCTGCATTTAATTTAAAAAAGATATGGTTGTTTCAGCATTCTGCAAACATTCAAATAAGGACAACACTTGCTATGCAACATACTAAGACAAGCCTGAGCAGATTTCCTGCATCAGTCTTACTGGAGTCACCACAGCAACTCACAGACCACTCACAACCAAGGCAAACACAGGATTTTGAATGCCAAACACTCCCTTACTTCTGCTGATGAAGTGTTGTTGGCCATGGGCTTTGATGGATCGTGAGACACTGCTAAGGTTCCCGTGGAAGTTGTCCCAGCCACTGTCAGCTTTGCTGCATCGGCAACTTCTCCATTGGGTAAAATCCCATCAGCAAACCAAACACGCCTTTGTTCTCTAGGCTGAGCCACTGCAGAGAAGGTAAATGAACAGCATTTAACATCTCACAGCAATACTGGCCAGGAAATTGGAAAATCTGAGTATAAAACAGCAAAATGGAAAAAATAAATATAAAAATGTGGATTGGAAGGAACTTAAGACATCACCTAGTGCATTCCCTATGGCAGCATCATGTACAGACAGAACCACTGAGAACAGTTTACATGTCCTGAAAAACCTGATGTCCCTGCTGAGGGCAGGAAGAGCACACTGGCATTAGCCATTATTCGGAATGGATGAAGTGCAGATATTCTTTCCAAATTCTTCGTACAGGTAAACTGAAAGAAAAAGGAAGTGTTCTTACCTTCTGCTCCAGGATGCTTTAGAACTCCCACAGGTACCATGACAGTGGGAGGAGGGGAGCTCAGGGCGCCCGAGGCCTGAGCCTGCTGCAAAGGAGGGATAGTGGAACAGTATTCAGCAGGATTGTTAGGGTTAGGGCTCTGGCTTGAGGCACTCATCATGTTCTCCCAGGCTTGAGCTAAAGCAAACAAAGAACAAGAGCCATGAGCACAGAGGAAGGTAACTAACAGTCCAAAACACTGTGTTAAGTTGTCAGCTGTCAGTATGGACCCTGCCACCTCCCAAAGACAATTCCCTCCCAACAGCCCAGGAGACTGCAATTAAGCAAGAAAAGCACAAGGAGAAACTGCACTGGCCCTGTGCAATAAAAATATCAGTCCAAAAATAAGTATTTTCTGAAAAGGGTTAAAATACACTTTGACTTTAGTGATGCTTAGTACCTCACGTTTAATTTTGTTTTTTCTTCAAAGATTTAATTGAAAAGTCAATGTGTACATAAATATATATATATTTATATATAAATATATCACAATGCATGGAAAAATAGACATTTTTACTACAAATATTTCATAACCCACAAAATACTTGAGCAGCTTTAGCTTTCAATTATGACAAAAAACACCCTGCATTTCTTTGTGTCCAGGGCAGTTGTGCACAGATCAACAACTTTTATTCTTAACTGTAAAAAAACCCTTATACTATTAATTTGGAAGGCATGACTTGAGCCTTAATTCAATTGTCAAAAAAATAACACATAAATCTTCTTTGTCAACAATATCTATCCTAGGAAAATATCCTCCAGTGAGTAAACCAGACTATCTCAGTGCTACTTCTTTTTCACCTCTAAGGGAGGCTTGTAGCAAGATGCCAGAAAATTCATACATGTGTTTGCACCCACAACCATATTAGTGTGTTACAAATAAATGCATTTTTTGAGTCAGGCATAAATATCATGGCACCTAAGCTCTCAGAGCATGTACATCCTTGGGTTCCTTCAGCTGCAAATTGTTAGAAAACCAAGGTGGAAATAACAAGATCAAAAAAAATCCCAAACAGAGCTCAACAGAACATAAACCCTCCTGCTTCCCCCCAACAACCTGCAAAACCAATAGTGAAATGCTTGTCAATGAGAAAGGTATTGGCATTCCAGTTGAGAAAATTACTGAACCAAAGCACTTTTTAAACAGCAATTCTGTACCAGTCATAGTAAAAGTCCTGAAAGAAGAAAGTATTGAAAATGCACATAGTTACATGTTCAGGGCTCCTTTATTAGAAAAGTAAAAGAGCATTCTTAAAGCCTTCTTTAAATGGAGCAAAGTGCCAAGTCAGCACATCTACCACTGAAAATACACTAAAAATAGCATTGGAAACTGATGAAACACATAGCCTGGCCATGGAAACGTGCCAGAAAACACACAACCCTCCCCTCACACCCCAGTCAAACACAAACCAGGTTCTGAGCAATCAAGTGAAATAATAACTGCTTTTACAGTTCCTACCCCTGCTCCCAGGACTGTGCAAAGATTAATGCTTAACCTGCTGCACTGACAGGGACAAAAGCCCCAAAAGCTGCACTGACAAAGAAACTGGAAGGACCAGGAGGGCTGGGATGCAATCAGGCTACAGGGGAACCAACCAAAGCACCAGCACGAAGCACTGCAGCAGGGACAGGAACAGAGGGAGCCAGGGCAAGCACAGCACTGGCCCTGGAAGGAACCAGGCACTGGTGTCACTCTTTGCTGCCATTAATGTGCATCTGCCCTGGCAACAGGACAGAGAGGCTTTCAAATGAAATCATTATAATATGATCGGTTTTATTATGTCTTTTTAAAACACTTTGGTTTCAACAAAATATTTACAGATTCTTCCCTTCCCCCAGATGAAAATTAATCCTACTCACCGTGACAGAGCCAGCTGTCTTTTGCTTGGTGTATTTGTAATTCCTTGTTCTTGTACACCATGATATGTGTTCATTTCTCCATCCCAAAATGTAACAGTTTAGAACCCCTTCAGCATCATTACTGGGACTAGTTTTTAATTTCTAGATATTATAATCTACAATTTCCTGTCACCTTACACATTTGGCCTAGAGTAAAGAATTATTAATAATTAAAACCTACCACTGCACAGCGATTAATGTTGAATATTTTTGAAGCATTTCATCTTTTTGATTTTTTTTCTGAGAAAATTTATATTCCTGTTTAATAACAGATATTGTCTACTTTTATATTCTCATCTCAAGACTAAGCACTCAGTTACTTTCAACCAAACCTGAACCAATACTCAACTTCTTTGGAGAAAAAATAAAGTTATGACCTTAAGTTTAGTTTAGATGTTCAAACAACAAAGTAAGAGATGTTTCTGAAAACAGCCCAAATAATCCACTATGCAGTAATATGTAAAGATAATGCCAAAATTACTTTGTGTGATGCTGACACAAACCACAATTTTCCTAACTAATTCTTGGTTAGAATCTCTGCTAAAAGTCTCCAAAGTTTAGCTAAACAATTGCAGCAATTGAGATTTCATGATAAACCATCCTGATAATTACTGAACAGTAATCCTAACAGTTAAAAGTTTGCATTTAGAGCCTGAATTTCCCTGACTTCTCATTCTACCTTTTACATGTTAGAATGCACATGTCAGACCTTCCTCTACCATTGAATTAACTTCTGGCTTCAAGTTTCAGTGATCCAGATAGATATTTATACCCCAGGACCAAGACACTCATTCACTTTCCCACTAATAAGCCAAAATGCCCGGAATTTCTCACGATGAGACAGGTCATCTCATGAATCAAGCACCCACATGGGCCCTCTCTCAACCTAATCCAATTCCTCTGCCTCCTCAATTCAAGACAGAAGAAGTCAACATTGAGTCTTCTAGCAGCAGCTGTCTCAGTGTCATGGGCATAGCTCAGCTGGACAGATCATCACCCAGAGCTAACTGCCAGTGTGGGAAGTTCTGGAGAACTTTTCACAGGCCTCAGGGGAGTGCTCTGGGTTTGCCCATATTTATAGCACAGCTCTGAAGTGTTAATACAGTAAAGAACAACACACAAAATACATTCCACAGCCTGCTGGTCAAAATCAGAGATGTTCCTTACACCAGGCAGAGGTGATAGAACTTCCTATCAATTCTACATGTGAACTTCAGAACTACCTGTGACCTCTCTCCTGTGCTCTCACCAGGCTTTTAGCCACAGCACCAGCCTGGGTTTGACAATCTCCAGGAATGTGTGAATGTAACAATCTAAGCTCAGCTGTTCACATCTGGGGACCTGTATTTAGACAAGACCTCCTACTCTAGCACCAAGGAGTTAAGAAGAGGAGCTGAATTAATTTGTGGATAAATACCACTTTCCCAATCTCCTGTAGTACATGATCTAGAACAGGCACAACTGCATTACTCTACTCTCTGGCATTCCATGTAGCAGGTTATCTACTCAGGCAACAAAGCATACAGAGTATGCTTTTGAATCAACCCCAAAGTCACAGTTTTTGCAATCCTGGTAGAACACTCCCCCCCAAAAAAAAAGCTTTCAAACTCACTGCAACCTTACCAGTTTTTCTAGTCTTCACAGGGATTCCACGCCAGCCTCTCAAAGCACCTTTCCTGTTTTGGAATACTTACCCATACAAATGAATTATTTTGATATTTTTCTTTCTAAATGCCCTCACTGCAGCTCCACAGAAAGCCAGTGAGGTGCCCCATCTCAGATTCCCTGCCCACTCACCATTCATCAGCACTGAGTGGCAGATCACACACACTCGGGCTTCCTTTCGGTCCATGTACAGCAGCTTGCACTTCAGGCTACAGCACGCGGCACAGAACACCTGGAACACAGGGGACACTGCTCAGGGTGTGCACAGATATGGGACAAACTGATGGACCTGGACAACTGAGTGCCTGCAAAGCTCTTGAAATGCAAAATACAGAGGTAAAAAAAATCAGTATTTCCCCATTAAAGCCACAGTGTGGCCAATACCTACCCAGGGTGCCTGCACTACTAATCCTGATTATTATTTTGTGGAACACATAAATGCATTTTGTCCTGATACTGCACTGTGGTGTTGTTAAAATTTGATTGGCACAAATGACAATGGGGGTAAAAAATGCCTACCACATTACAATCCCTCACAGAACTAAGAATTTGGGAATTAACTTTAAGTCTTAGAAAAAGCATGAGTACTTCCTAGAATTAAATAGGAATTCAATGCACAAGTATTCCATATATATAAGAGACTGCTATGGCACAGATTAATTCAAACTTAATTATTTGCAGCAGCACAATTCATCTACATGGAATTGGACACCAAAAGGAATTTTTGGACATAGGAGGAATTTCTTCAGAGAAGGGGTGATTAAACATTGGAATGGGCTGCCCAGAGAGGTGCTGGGGTCACCATCCCAGAACGTGTTTAAGGAAAGACTGGATGTGGCACTCAGTGACATGGTCTGGTTGACAAGGTAGTGATCAGTCATCAGTCAAGACTGGACTTGATTATATCAAGAGTTTTTTCACAACCTAAATAATTCTGTGATTTTATATTAGCAACTCCAGCTGTTTAATCTCTTCATATCGAGCAAGCTATTCCCCAGTTGAGGAGGAACAGTGATTATCAAAATGTTTTAAGAGTCAAACATATAAACCAAGACATTTCAGAAAGCTGAATGACATTAGTACTGCAAGAAAGTCATGTTCCATTTCTACAAAAAAGCTCATTTTGACATGAATACAAAAAAACTTCATTTTGACATGAATACAAACACCACAGTATCACAACAGTAGGGAGAACTCAGGAACCGCATTCTGCGCACCCTGGCTGCTAAAGGGGCTGGGGCAAAGCCCAGAGAGCACAAAGTGCTGTGGAGATGCAGCTGCAGTGCTGGTCCTTCTCCCCTGAAGCAGCTCTAAAAACTCCCCAGTCCTGGGCAGGAAACATTCCTGAGGCTTCCTCCAGACAAGCAAAACCATCAAACATGAGCATGGCTTGTGCACTTGCATGCAGACATGACCCTATAGTAGCAAGTGCCTTCTCAAAATCCTGCAGAACACATGCCCTTAATGATTTCTTATTAATTTTAAATAATTATATTGTCTTGATTAAAAAAAAAAAAAAAAAAAAAAAAAACCCCAG
>VZRH01008443.1:385701-412050 GCA_013397555.1 Urocynchramus pylzowi | reverse complement strand
TTTATAAAAAAAAAAAAAAAAAAAAAAAAAAGCCCAGTAGTTCCTCAGGGTTATTTTTCCAGTGATGTGAAGATATTGATGAACATCTACTTCCTGCAGAAAGGTAATGTCACACTCAGGAGATCTAGAAACAGCAGCAGCTGCCTAACAGATGAGTTCAGATATCAAGAGAGAATTTCAAAATTTAATTATAGGTGGATATTATCTCTGCAATTCAGTATGCATTATTATGTTCTATAATGCTTTCTAAATTGAAAAAAATATTCCATCACTCCAGCAGCATTGTTTCTGTAATACATACAAGAAGCTACACAGGATTGTTATATATAAATGTGTTTAAGCCCAATTAAATTCCAACCAAGTTAAAGATCACACCAAATTACCACTACTTTGCAGCATGTTACTTGCAGGTTCTTAGTGGCAAGTGTTCAAAATAAGTAAATACAGGCTCTGAGCTAAACACGAGAGTTGAAAATCAAATGTGCAGAAAGCTCAGCCTTGTCTCATTAGAACCAGTTTTAATGTTTTCTATATTATGACAACTCAAACATTTCAAAACCAAAATATAATTAAGCATACACTGGAATTTTAATGCAAAAATAAAATCCACCTTTCACAAATGTGAAAACCTTTAAAAAAACCAAAATAAATATATTTGAAAAATCTGATTTCTGCATCTTAACCCAAATTTCAAGTTACATCTTAACTCAATTTACAAGTATTCTAGGGAATATTTACAACAACATCAGAGCATATTTTAGAGACATTTGACATCATTTCAGTTCTCTGGGCAAAACTTCCAGTCAAAAGTTCATTCAGTATTGAACATGGAAAAATCAATGCTGTCAACCATAAATGAAGGCCCAACACAAATTAATATCTAATTTAGGACCCTTTTTCAAACAACACATTGTGCATTCATGAAAGCTCCCAAATACAATGATTTAAATATTAAAAGAGAAAACAGAAGCAATGACAGAACATCCCCACCTCCTCTCTCAGGCTGCACCAGCCTTGAGCAGCAATAATGCAGGGAACGCAATCCAGCACAACTGACAAGTCAGACTTGTTATTAACAATCACCAAGTCATTATCTCAGCACATCATGCTATAAAAAAACAACAGAGCACTGTCAAAGCAAGTTTTTATGTTACTAGGGTTTTCAGGTTCACTAGGAGTTGTTAAAGCACTAGTTGCTAGTGAATTGCTGATTCTTTTTAATATTTCAGAAGAAAAATATCGTTTTGGTTGTCAATAAAAAAGATTGCCTATAAATTTTCTGGTTTTCCTATCAAGGATGATGATTTAATCTGACAATAGAAGGTACATAAATACATAACATATAATTCATAAGGTTCCTTATTTTAACTCAAAATTTACTGCAAGTGTATTATTTTCTATCAATCCAAATGGTTCATATCATCCATGAACTTTGCAATTATTATCCTGAAATTAAAAACCCAGACTTTCCAGTTGCCATTCAAATATTTTTAAATGCAGTGTTCATTCCCAAATGAAACAGATACATTCACCCCTACTAAAATGATTTGTCATGATGCTAATAAAGCTTAAAAAGAAACTGTTGTGGTAAAGCTTGTCTTCTAAATATTTAATCCCATGACTTCCCTTAGAAACAAATAACTGCAAGGGCTGAAGATGTTGTCTCCCTAATTCTTTCAGTGAGATTCAGACATTTAACAGTGGAAGCATCCCTGTGGTTCAGTAGTTACCTACACCACACATGGTGTGGGTTGTTTCTGTGATTAAGCTTCCACTACTAGAACCAGAAGAGCTTTTAGCTTCTAGATCTGCTCTCTGAGGAATGACTTTACTAGTGAAGTTTTCAACTGTTCTGGGGCTGATGACCAGAAAGCAGGAGCAGACAGCTGAGAAGTGGGATCTCTCAAGCCACTGCAGCCACATTCATCAGAACTTGTCTGTCAAAGCTTTGGTCTCTCTCTCTGCCCAGAATCGTTACAGGAATCAAGGGCTGTAAAGCAATTTGCAGTAAGTGCTAAGTATTATTTGACTTACAGTGATCCTTAGCATTTATTAATGAGTCCTTTCTGCCACATCTTTTGGCTGCACTTGGGGAAATTTGGCCCAGACAAACATTTGTTAACAAAAGCTTCTAAAAACAATCCATTCTAAGTCTACCGAGTCAGTTTGTCTACTGAGCAGAGGGATTTTTGATTTTATCCATTTCCCACATATAATCAAAAAAACCCCACTGGCACTGGTGGTTCTTCTCAAGGTTTGTCAGAAGAATGTAAAAAGAAAAAGAAAAAAACACACAGAAATTTTTGGCCTTGTTCAATCATCGCATGTTTTATCCATTTACAGACACTTTAATATTCTGCATTTATTTGTGCAACTCAGAGCTTCAGTTGTTTACAGAGAAGCAATTAAATCCAACCAACAAACTTGTTTAAAACACAAAAATAAGTAAAAAATTTTACTGCACATGAAAACTGAAGTAATATTTGTCCAACTAAAAAAAAAAAAAATCCTAAATAACAGTATAAGTTAACATATCAAAGCTAAAATCATGGACTAAAATCATTTAACTTCCATGCCTTACAGATTCTCCCTAACTGCCATGAGAAGAATGAAGCCCCTGGTGTAAACCAAAAGTACACTGAAGGCAGGCACGTGCTTTATGTGATGCTCATTGATCACCTGTGGTTATTGGCTCCACATCAGCACTTCCACTGCAACCAAGCTGCTGCAGGATGGGCTGAACCAGCTGCAAGTCCTGGAGCAGTGCACAAGGAATGTCTGCTCAGCCTTTCAAAGTGTCCTGGCAAAGACTGCTCAGCATTTCTCCAGTGAGAGGCTGAGTGCTGTGCATTCTGGTTCCTAAAGGGAACAGGAGCAAGCCTGGGGTTCTGCTGGGCTACTTCCAGAACCAGCTGGCATAAGGGTTTGAGCTTTCCTGATACGTTTGGTTCTTTCAGGTCCTTTATCCACATCATTCTCCTTTCCCTGCACTCTTCTGGTAGCAAAAATTATCAGCCATAGCAGCCAGATCTTTTAACCAACTTCAGAAACCTTTGAATGAGGCCTAAATGAACTGCAGTTATTTTTATTCTAGCTCTTGTTGGTTTTAGTATTTCTTTTTACAATACTCATTAATACCTAATTGGCAAGAGTGTTAGTTTACAGCTTTTGAATCATCATTATTTTCTCCCCGAGTTCCTACTTATGTCACAGACATGTATTTCAGTAAAAGATACTTGGAATACTTTACAGGTTAATAATTTACAATAAAATCATCACATAAGAATTGGAGTTCACCTAGATGGCACATACATAAAATTTTAAACCACTCTCAACAATAAAGTATTTCTTATACAATAAAAAAGTGATACAGAAATTATGCTTAAGTTGTCTTCATTATGACGTTTCTCACCATGTGGACATACACCAGGTTACAGTTAACCACTTTTTTTTTCCCCAAGAGCAAATGTATGTTTAAATACATGTTAATACTATTTAAAATAACGTAAGCAATATGAGAATAGTAAAGAAGACTGAGAAGAACTGAGTTCATCAGCCATGCAAACCAGCAGGAATGCCAGCAATACAACAGCCCACTCCCAATTCACAAGTTTGTTTCAGTTACTTTAATGGGATTACTGATGCAGTAATTTCTGTAAAGCAGTTTCCTGCACTTAGTCATTTTATAAAAGTTCTGACATAAACCCAAGGATGATGATCATTACAACCAACAAATACAATTGCTCATTTAGACTAATAACAATTAGTTATTCTTTACTGGCACCCTAAATAGATCAGAGCTCAGAAATTCCCATTTTTGCTTCACTCAGACACAGCTTTTTAGGAAGATATGTCACAGGTACCAGTAGCATACCCAGTAGCTTAGCAAGCCCTCTGATCAGATGTTGTGTGCAGTATCAAGGAAAAAGGGTGCTTTGAGCTTATTCACAAAATATGAACTTACCTTCCCACAGGCTCTGCAATGGTGCCTTCTTTTGGTGAATGTAAATCTGGCCTCACATTTCATACAGTTTGGTGCTTGAGAGTCTGGAACCCACACTGGAGCCACCTCACCCAAAGTCGTAAAAGGCTTTCTGGCAGGAGCTCCAAACTGACCGGCTCTGAGATCATTATCTGGACTATCTGGGGCTACTGCAAGGCACGAACTATTAGAGACTCCAGATTCATACTCGTCCAAATGTTCCCCATTAGAACCAGTACCAGAGGCATTTGAAGATGTTTCACCAGGAAACGTGTCTGCTGTATCCCCTAACTGTGTCTTACCAAAGACATTTTTGTTTTTACTATTACCTCCACAATTTGGGGGAATAACATCATTTTGTAAGTGGTCCGATAATGGCTTCGGAATCTGCAGTTTCAGATTTGTGGGTTGCTTAGGTCTTGCACCACCAAAAGGAACACTGATATATTGCAGGTTAGTCACTGGTTTTGGTGAAGTCTGCCCTTGCATGGATGAAACCTGACTACAAAGATTATGCAAATAATTTTTCTTTATGTGGTCACCAGTGCTGTTTAAAATAAGACCACTTCCTTCTGTGGCCTCACTTCCTCTCTGTTCATAAACATTAGTATAACACTCTGACTTGCTCTCCTCAATCTCCTTTTCCTCCGTTACCGAGTCTTCCTTGGAGGGTAAAGTCTTTGGAACATGAGCAACAACTGGGTTCTGCATTCCATAGGAATCACAACCATTAGACAGAGAGCTTGCTGCTGATGTAGCCATCACATCACAGAGACTGGACCCTCCAAGCTCATCTGTACCAGACCCTTTTAAGTCTATGCCTGCCTCCAATACCCCATCTTCATCTTCTTTGCTATTCCCACATGCATCATCAGGCTGTTTGGTCTGCAAAAGTCTCTCATTCTCTCCTAGAGTTTGCTTATTATTCATCTCATTCAACTTTGTCAGCTCCCAATTAGTCATCTCCTGAGATTCAGGGTAACATTCTGCCATGCTGTGCAATTCCGTTGTGCCGAGATTTTTATCACATTCAATGACTTCGCCTTCAGTGGCACTAACATCCTCTGCAACACATTCCTTGTAACTGCCACTTCCAGCCACGTTAGGTTGACAGGTCTCGGTGAGCCCAGATAGCCTAGACTGCAACTGCTGGGTTGTTTCCTGTTCTACAATTAAGTTTCCACTACTGGAACCAGAAGAGTTTTTAGCTTCTAGATCTGTTCTCTGAGGAATGGCTTTACTAGTGAAATTTTCAACTGACACACAATTTTCTTGCATTTTAGCAGTACCATCAACTGGTCTCTGTAAGAGAGTCACTGCATTGATCCCTGCAGTTGTAGCTTCTGAAAACAGCAAATCTTTATTCATATTAAAATCCTCCTTTAATCGAGAGGAGGGGCATGCAGCGGTCAGGCTTTCAGATGAAGCATTAATCAAATGACTTACAGAGTCATCTTCAGTGCACAGGCTGTTTACCTGCTTTTCTGTATCAATATCCTTTTCTGTGGATCCATTTACAGTAACGCTAAACTGGTCACTCTGTCGGTTTTCATTATCCAGTGTAAAGCTAATAGAGTCCATTAGGGACTGACTGCTGTAATTTGTACAATCCACCACATCACCACTTTGTAGTGTTCTTCTGTCACAGTTGTGCATGACTGCCACCACTAGCACATTTTTCTCCTCTGGCAAGCAAGCTGTATTTCCACATTTCTTTTCTCCTGCTTCCATAGAGTTACACTGATCATCCCGATTACTATTTCTTTTAATCAACTGATCATCTGCTGCTGCCTGATCATCAATCCACATGACTGGGGTCTCTGGGCTTATGCTAAAATCCTTTCCATTAGCACAGCGATCCCCTCCTCCTGTTGGTGTAGTCACTGAGTGGGACAAGGAGAAAGACTTTAATCTCTGCTGACATTCATTAGGAGTTGTAGCTTCATTCACGTTGGCCACAGCCGAGTTGAATGACAGGCGACGAGAAGGCGGATCTAGAATCTGATTCCACTTCGCACCCAGCAGAGTAGGTGAAACAGTGGCATCTGAAAAAGGGTTTCAACAACAGAACTTACTGCCATATTAAAGCTACAGGTTCTATTAATCCTGCTGCATTAGAATGCCCCAAATAGAAATGCAGAAGTGTTCAAATACCGGCACAAAAATGATGCTCACCTGTCATAACCAACATCCTCGGTCAACCATTAGTAGTGTAATTCCATACTGTTTCTGGAACTCAAGAAGTTTAGAGCTACCCCATTAGTATCAGGTTGAATTTACAAAAGCAGCTTTAAAGTATTGATTAATATATTTTAGACAGCTAGAAGTGCCTGGAAAGATTCTCACCCCCATAAAATGAACAGTTCAACTTCCTTGACAGCAAAGAATTACCAATTAGACTAGACAAAAAATTTAGTGCTTTGAACATGATAACCTTCATTATATGATTTATGTGACCTAATAAAACATTTCTGCAAAAGAAGCTTAAAATAAGTTTTGCCTGATTTGTTTAAAATAAATGATTTAAATATTGCTACTGAGATTAAGCTTCACAAAAACCTTTCTTTAAAAGTGTATGGCACATTTGCTATTAAGAGAGTAAGAAATTTTACAAAGGTAAACAAGATGAATGGAAGCAGAAGAAAATGCTACTAAGAATGTTACTAAGAAATGCTGAAGACATACCATGTAAAATTAACAGATTTTTTTGTAAATTCTGAGATTAATTTGCAACTCAAACCCACAAAGGGTATCAGAGATCTCCCCCTCTTCTATACTGTCCTCTGTAGAAGACATCTGATGTGCATCTACAATCCTCTTCAAAATGACTCACCTTCGTTTTGCTCAAATTCATCTAAAACCTTATCGAGGTTATATGCCTCTGCTTGGAAATAGTTCTCCATTTGTCAGGGAACGACCACCAGATCCTTGTCTAAACCTGCCAGAGAACAAATTACAATCAGATGCTTAACCTTCAGTCAGCAGTGTTCCCTTACATATTGTCCTGATTTAAGTCGAAAATTCCTTTGTAAATCAAATTTTACATACATTACAGACATAAATCAAAAGTATTTTCCAGGAATAAAAATCATCTGCGTGCTTAAACATGCTTTGTTCAGATTAACAACTTCCCTAACTTTGCTTTGGATTTTATTACCTCCAGTCTCTCACATTAGTATGTCTGGCTATCAGGATCACCACAATGGTAAAAGCAAAACTGCTGTGACACCAGTCTAAGAAAAAAAAAAAAAAACCAGTCGAGAGAAACCAGAAAAGCCAACTAAAATTCTGAAGACCCGACTTTCAGATCTGTGCTACCACCAATTAGTTCATGTGGCTTTGAACAAGGAGTTTAAACTCCCTGTGCTTCTGATTTTTTAATGTACCGTAGGCTAGCAGTACTCTGTGTCAGTCCTCATTCCTCTCGAGATGCTTCAAAGATTCATACTTGTAAAAGTTGTTAAGGGACTTAATGGGTGTTACTTGGATTGTGCTACCTCTTAAAATGTCTACTTTAATAATCCTTGTTTCCCTGAAAGGCAGCCCCTGGAAATCCAGCAAAATGCACAGAAGTAAATAGTCTCACCAAGAGATAATGCTCTCAGGCTAGAAAAGAAGATGACAGGAGAGAAATGAGGGGGAAAAAAAAAAACAAAACCAAAGCAAAAAACCCAACCCTGCATCATTACATAACTATTTTCACATAGTAAGCAATATTTTGCCCTAACAACAGTAACATGGATGCCTCACTACCAAAGTCTTGTAGCAACAACACACCCTGATTCATTTTTTCCAAACATCCACTACCAGCAGAGACATTTTCAGTGGGAAATGTGTGCCATAACCTATAAACCAAAGAGACCTTGACTTGATCTGTTCTCTGAACATCATCCAAAACAGCTTTATTCTCTTCAGAGTTGGCTTTCACTGTTGTGAAATAAGGCAATGGAGGACGAGAGGGTGAGAACCTTGTTTTGCAGCATGAAGCACTGTTAGACCTGACAGCACAATTAAAAATCTGCTTTTTTCCACCAGAGATACAACACATTAGAGGAAGCTTCCAATTTAAAACAATACCATTATCCCCACAGCATCTGGATTTGAGGAAAACATCAACCACCTTTACTTCCATTACTACAACATTTTGTATTTACAAATTCACAAATTATAAATATTTATGGTACAACAGTTTTGTATTTATTATGGGCAACAGCTGCAGTTAGGTTATTGATAGGAAAGGACTGTGCATTAAAATATCACAAAATGCAGAGTTCAAGTTTTCAAGGTCAACTTAAATTTTGATACATGGTTGTTTTAAAAGGTGATCATGATACAACATAAATACATTGCTATTTAATATAATTAGACTAAGGCATGTGTTGAAGATATACACAGAAGCTAGTTTTAAAGAAAATCAATCTAACATGCACCAACAGAAAAAAGAACATTTGCAAAATAATTCCAAGATAAACTAGACTTGTCATCTGACATACTCTTAGATTTGTCCTCTGTTCTGGGATTTTACATTAACTCCTTCTGCAAGGAAAACAGATGATTTGCCATATCATTTAGTGTGCACAGATGCACAGATCATAATACAAGCAATGGAAAAGCTGCCCACCTTGATAGCCAGCTGCATTTCAGGAGTCTCAAAAAGTAGGACTGTTTTGTACAAAATACCAGGTGATTTCACATCCATTTATAGTGTATTTAATTTACATTATAATGATAACATTGCTCCTAGCAAACAATTGATGAAGACATGTATAATTATTCCTAGGCAAAGTCCTGCTACTAAAGTCAATGATGCAAAGAGCATTTGTCAGTGAGGCACTGCAAGACTGAAAAATGTCATAACAAATTTTTTGTGCTCATGAGCTCCAACTGAAGAGAGAAAAGACCTTTTATATCACTATTGTTATCTCACTCACTGATGTACCAGGATATATGGAGAACCTTTTATTTTTAAGCTCACAGTCACTAAGCTGACAGCCACTCTAAATGAGATCTCATTGTCTGTTGCAATAGGTTTTTCTCAGAAAAGGTCAGCTGCAAATCTTTAGGCCTAATATCTAAAATTATTATTATTATATAAAAGAATGCAACAACCCCCCAAGCTTTTCTGCAAGTTTCTGCCAAGGGCAAAACACACTGCCAAATCCACAGAAGTCCTTAATGTCCTCTCCTCTGTCTGACAGTAAAGGAGGATGAGTACTCATGTTCCTAACAAATATCAGCAAGGCTTCCTGATTGTCAGCAACTCACATATTTGCCAGTTGAAGATTTAATGCTTCAACTCACCATAGCCAGCAACTCAAGATCAAAATAGAAAATAAAATGCTCTAACACAGCATTCTATAATAACTGAGGAGCTGTTTTCCCTATGGTTTAGAATTGAATTTTAAATATTTTTATTAAATGCCCAAGCTAAATAAAAAACATATTCCTTTACAGGTCTTTTGAAACTTTTGACTGCATCTCACATGTACCACTATAGAAGTCTGGAAGACTTTTAGAATTACTCTAATCCCAAAGTTCATCTTAGGACAAAGGTTGGCATGACATTTTTTCAAGGATCCTTAATAGCTGAGAAATTCTGTAGTACTGCTCAAATATCCTGAGTCACAGCATGGAGAGAAGCTGATGAGCAAACACACAACACTTAGACTCTGGAAAAAGGAGAATAAAACCCGGAGCAAATCAGAAAGAAGTTTCAGTGGTAATTTTAGCTGTATGCTACCAAAAAGGAGATCCTAAATTACTATATATTGGGATGAACAACATGAAGGAGAGGATCTTGTGCCACTGCAAGGAAAAGGAAGCACAAACCAGCAATGAGTGAAAAACAGGAGATGTTTTTTTTTCAAAAATAGAGTCCTCCATGCAAAGATTTGGCAGAAAAGATTAATTATGGAAAAAAAAAACAGTAAAATTTTATGTTTTATTTAATTCTGTATACAAAAAAGATTAATACAATGGTATATAAGTCCAGAACTCAAGATCACTTGTTACCCATTGCAGAGTCATCTTCTGTCTTTCAGGGCAAAGACCTAATTAAAACATGCAGTCTGTCAAATCCGATTATTTCCAAGTCCTGTTGGATCACACATCATGCATAATTCAGGAAGCGTGTTTTACTTCTCAATTTCTTCATAACAACAGCATGGGCTTATCATCATCTTCACTTCTGAAACTTAGGAACTTACATTCCATGAAGCTTACATGCTTTACTCTCCCTTGATGTCTAAATTTAAAGGAGCATGTATCAGAAATGTGTGTGTCCTAGCTACCCAGAATTACTGCCTTTGTCATCACAGCATTCAAACACAACACAGACTTCAGCTGCATAGTGGGGGAAAGAAGGAGACAAGTAAAGGACAGAAAAACCTTCCTTAAAATTAGGTGTTATTCCAAACAGGCTTAGCCTTGGAGACTGCCTGTCAAGAGAGCTCAGACATCCCACATGCCAGTTTGCTCCTGGGAAATGAACTGTACAAGAGACTGGCCTTGCGTTACACCTGCAAAGCAGCCAGACTCGTATTTGTGTTGGGCTCTGTGATAAGGGATTATGTAACCCATGATCTTCTGCATTGCACATCCTAAATTATCCTTGGGATGTTTTCACCACAGGAACTGACAGCCTTTAGTCTTTCTAATTGTCTTTTAACAGTGGATGATCAGCTCATAATCACATTAAAACACTGTAATAAAAAATGCACTGAAAGGAAATAATACTGACATTCAACTATTGGCCTCACAGCAAAGACCTAAAAACCAGAGAATATGTAAAGAACCAGAATAGGATCTCAGGATTTTCTGTCATGCTGTCCTGTGGAGACAACTCTTTCAATATCAAACTGTGAACCTACACGTTTCAGTAATCTCTTGTACACAAAATGCTCAAATAGTTTATTATAGTCCTCATAAAAAATATACATGAAAAGCTCCAAAGATGGAAGTCACAAAGGGCATGATCAAACTGAAACCAAACATTGCTTATTTATCCTGATAAACATCACACATCCAGAAAATGTCATTTTCCCACAGCATGACAACACAGAAGTACAGATGGACTGGACAGACAGACTTGTTAGATCCAGGGCTCCTGAAGACTTCCTTCAACCCCAACAAACAATGGTCAAGTGCACATCTTGTTCCAGCTCCCTTCAGCGATCTGTGTTACCTGTCCCTGCGAGTCAGGCACCTCTGCTGTAATGAACACTTTGTTCTGAGTTGAGCAATAGCTTTATTTAGAACTGATGAGATCTGGCTACAGCACAGACTGAGAAAGAAAGACTTTGCCCGCCTTTCCCCTCTCCCAAACAAAATAAGACACAATCTTTGCTCTAAAATGGGGCAATTACTGTCAGTAAAAACCAAAACAAATTGCTAAAAATACTCCATCATCATCTTTATAAGAGATCCATTCATACACAAAGGTGTATGTATATAAATATATATCTGTAAGTATGCATGAAAAACATTTCAGGTGCAGAACTCTGAATCATTGTGTTCTAAAGCAGAACTTGCCTCTTACCTTTTTCTTACACATATGTTAAGAAACGAATGACCCTGTGCCTTCTCATGATGACTACAGCACAACCAGCCAGTTCTGCTGAATCAGGGTGTTCTACTTGATCCTAGAAAGAAAATACAAACATGTATTTTATGACAGGTAATTCTGCCACAAACCATGCCCTTTCCAACACGTGACTGCAGCTAGCACAGGCATATTTGGCAAATGTTGCAAGCTTCAGGTGATTTGGATTACATCTGCAGCTTTGAATTCAGGGATGTGTGTGCACTATGCCACTACTGCTCTCCAAAAGTCTGGTGAAAAATGTTGCTAATAAAAACCACATTGCTACCTACCTGTTATTATTCTTCATTTAAGTGTAAAACCTGAGTGTAATGCAGCAACTCCAACTGTCCTTGTATGCCTGATGACCTTGACTGTAACAATTTATAAAACCAGCCTCTGAAATCAATTATATTCTACTACAATAGGCCTTCCAAAAATAAAAAGCTAGTAGCTTTGATAGTCAACAAAAATTCACAGCCCTCTGAATTCTATAAACTGTATTCATCAGCTTCCCACTGATTTTGTTACAGCTAAACAAGTGGTTTTGTCTTCAAATTATTCCCCCTACATTCTTAGGCTCCCTTCATTTCCTAAAGGCTCCTTCTCAGAAGACCCACAACAGCACCAACCTTCAATAGCACAGAGGACCCAAGAGAAAAAAAAAAGTCATCTGAAGAAACTTTTGTTCTTCAATCCACAGCATTTCTATAGGTCAGGTGCTCATTATCTCAGGCTGCATCCTAACAGCCAACATAGCTCAAAAATCCAACACAGCCATGGGCAGAGAAAACAGAAACCAGTTTATGACAAACAGTGCAACAAGAAAAGGAATGGGATACATTAAATTCATTTTTTAAGGTTTGCTAGCACTGACATTTTGACCTGTTAGGTAGTTGAAATATTTATTAGTACTCTGATGAAGCTGCAACATATGTTAGAAAAAAAAATCTTCAAGCTCCAGCAAAATTAACAGTGCTAAAAAAAAAAATCAGTTCTCCATGCATGAAAGCAATATTCAGTGCTACACTAAATTTTTCCCAGGGTTGTTTATTATTCTTTTCAGAAATAAGCTACAGTAATAATTCCAGGAAACTAATGAACTGAACAGCAGCACTCTGAGTAGTACTGTTTCCAAACTCAGAATCCCACAGCTTTGGAAGCCAGCAGAACTCTTCCTGTATACAAGTAAAATTTCTGATGCTATGTGTATTTCTGCCTCTATAAATGAAAATTAATTTTGGTTATCTGGGAAATAGTAGATGTTATCTTACTACAACATTCTTCAGCTAGGCATCACATGCATGCAAAAACAGAAGTGGAGGAAATTTCATTCCACTGAAAGGCTTCAGAATAAGCCTTTTCAAAGGGATGTGAAGTACATGTGGCAGTGGGGAAGATTTCTGTACCACCACCATGTCCCCTCCCAGCCTGTAGTACAAGAAAATGATTCCCTTTTCATGACCCCTTTGAAAAGACAGATCAATTAATGACAATTCTGTCTGTGATTTATGGCAAGGCCTGTCAGCTGCATCACGAACATCACGTGAACCAGTCACACATGAACCACAGAGCTCAGCCTTCCCTGATCAGAAACGGATCAGCCCTAGCAACCCACAGCTGAAACGAGCTCTGCTGACACCCCTGCTCCAAGCCTGCAAACCTTCGAGGCAAGCAATATTCAGGGCACAGCTTTATTATTCATTGTTTTTACTCTGCTCCTCTTTCCTTGTTCCATTCTTCCCAGGTAATGACTTTTTTGTGCGTAACCACTCAACAGAGAAGATCCAATCAATGGCTGCCAGTCTCCAAAGTAAGCTTTGAAGAGATATTACCTGGAGGTCCTGGAGCTTTTTGTTTACAGTTCAACATTTACTCTCAACAGCTATTTCCCCTTGCAAAGATCAATGCAAAAATCAAAGCATGCTTACAGATATCAATGCAGTATATTTAAACAAAAAGCAAGTAAAAAAAAAAAAAAAGAAAAATTATAACATTTGGATTTCATGGAAAAAAAGAACAAGTTGGCAACAGAGCCAAATTCTTTTTTCAGTAAGAATTTAATGTAAGAGAAGTATATTTAAATGAAAATTGAGGACAAAAGGAATAACTATAAATGAGAGCCAAGAATACTCACAACAACATATAACCTAGTGATTATTAGGTTTTCTCTGAATCACACACACTGCTAAGAAAGGCTTCCATCACACTTGTAAAAAATACATACATTTCCACCTAAAAATTATGGGCTCACTGAGACCTAAGATCACTGGAAATGAAGGAGGCCCAGTGTCCCTGCTGTCCCAGTTTGCTACTTGGAGCATTTCAGTTCCTTATCTCTTCTGCTGGTGGTTGGCTGAACTCCTCTGTCTCCTGCCCTACAGTGGTGTCACTCAGGTGCTGCTTTGGTTGTACCCTACATGTCTGATTTCCCTCAGGAGCTCCAAGAAGGCGACTACCAATTACTGCAAAAGCAAAACAGAAATTGAAAAGAAATTTGACAAGCAGAGACGTGCTCAGAATAAAGAAAGGATGAAGAATAGAAGGAAAGAACTCCAAAAATACAAAATTAGAAATATCTTCTGCAAAAAAAGAATGTAAAAAATGTTTACAACATCAAATGAAAGTAATCTGAACTAGCAGAAACTGGAATAACTTATAATAACTGGAAAGAGACTGAAAAAGAAGCAATTTTGATACTATGGTAAAAAAAATGCAAAAAATGCTCAAAGCATGAGGAGATGCTAAAAAATGCTTCCATCTACTGGCAAAGATCCAACTCTTAACTACACTACAGATCCTCTATAATGTGCTACCAGTGAGGAGAAGTCTTTGAGTAGGCAGGGAGACATTTGCAGCCATTTTAAGGCACTTTATTATTGCTAGATTAGTTGAACTAGGCATTATCTTAAATGCAAATCCAGATTTCAACACTGGTATCTTCACTTCCTACCTTGTCTACACTCTGGAAGTATCAGATGGGAGATCCAGAGACTACAGACAGGGATGTGATAAGGCCCCAACTCTGCAAGAAAATACAAACTACAACAAGGAATACCATAGCAGGGGGTTACATTAACAGGAAATCAGTGCACTTGAACAAGGGAGGAGACAGGTGGAAAGTTTCAGGACACACATCAGTAATGTAAAATGAATTATTTTATCTGATCAATCAGTCTGGAAGCTAAACCTTCACAATTGGAAAAGGGGGTTCTTCACTCAAGTAATGTAATACTTGGAAGAGTGGTGGCTTACCACATGCCCAACAATTTTGTCCCCAAACATGGAGTTCTTCTACCTAGCAAGTGTCAATTGAAGGGAAGGGCAGGCATTACAAAGTGTTTGTGACACAGCAGTGGCAATATCTGTCACACACCTGAAAATGCCTGCAATGGCAAGGCCTTCAGATTAGGCCCCAAATAAAGCATTCCAAAATTAAGTGTTCTATTAATAAATTAAAGTAGTAGTCTTTCAATGCAATCAGAAAAAAAAAAATGTTTTCAGAATTCTAAGTTACTAAAGAAAACGCAGCAAATGACACACATGGTCTATACCACAGTCCAGATTAGAAAAATCCAACTAAAACTCACCATAAATCCATTTACTAAGAAATACTAAATACAGCACCAAAAATGAAATGTAACAAATACAAAGAAGATACAGTCACTGCTAATCCTTTCCCTGCACCAAAAGCTCTAGATGACCAAGCATCCTTCAGCTTTACTCTCCATAATTTACTGATGTTCCTACTACTCAATGTAAATGCACCCAAGAGCAGGCTGGGGCATGGCAGGCTATTTCTGTGTAAAACAACACTTTGTACCAGCTCACTACTCATGAATGCTGACAAAAGATAAACTATTGCAATGTTACATTGGATTGTCTTTTTCCAATCAACTGGACAAACAGAGGTGGACAATGCTTAAAGCAGAACAGTCTCTCTAGTTATTTCACCAATATTTCATCTTTTCCCTTTACTCTCCCCCATGTCATTTTAAAGCCATTATTTCCACTTTTGTCTCCAGCCAAGTTTCCATAAGGAGACATTCACACATGCCTGAGCAGTAGTAAGGCAGTCAAAAGAGCAGCAACTTCAAAGCAGCATTATAGGAAGTATCACAGTCAAAAGTAACAGGGAGACAAGAACAACTACAGCAGCATTATCAACCTTTGTGCTCCAGAAAATAAAAGCAGCTCAACTGAAAAGGACACCTGCTTTATAACCATTTACAGTAGAAATAAAATTCCATTTCCTACCCTTTTTTACTATTTCAAGGAGAAAGCAATTGATTTGTTTTCCTGACACAAACCCCAGCCTTGCCAAGCAGCCTCAGCCCTCTGCAGAGGCCTCAGCACCTGGAGACAGGAACCAGCTCCTGCTTATGTAACTGCCTTTGATGCCTGGAAAAGGATCCATCCCTGCTCTGGGGAAGAACAAATAGATAGGTTTACACCACAGTGCTGCCTTCCACGCAAGTTTTTCCAGAGGAATACAGCTGGAAAAAAAAAAAAAAAAAAAAAAAAGAGAAAAATCCTTTCCTGAGCTTACTCATATGCTTGCAGAGGTCACTTCCAAATGTGGTGGTTTATGTATCTAATGTTTTGTAACAATTTGTTTCATGCAACTTCCAAATTTGAAATACTGTAAACCACAAAAAGCTAATGCACAGTGCATTAAACATAAATTTAATATGAAATCATGTTTCTTAATTTGTGCATGAGTTCCAAGTAATGTCATCAATGTAACAACATAGTTATTTTTAAAAATTAATCCATTTAACATACTGATCTAAAGCTGTTATTTATCTTTATTCAAACACAAACTAAAGTAAACATATAGAACAAGTAGGTTTATGGGATGATTTTTGTTTCAGAATTTGAGAAGGTTTTGACTCTGATTTTTAACACATTTGAAGAATAAAATTATTTAAAGATGTACCCTCTATCCCAGAGTGGATTAATCCTATATTCTAATACTTTATGAATTTTTCTTCTTCCCAATGTAGGGTAGAAACAAGAATGAAACCAAAACAGATTCAACATTGTTTCAGATCTTTCTTAGATTTGGGCAATAAGGGAAGAACTGACAGAGGTCTCCTAGAATCTCTAATTAAAAGCCTCCAACTCCTAAGGAACTGTCCTTTTTTATAAAGCTCATGTGGGACTGACGCTTGCGAGTGCCAGTGAGCAAAAGCTGATAACAAAGCCAGAACTGCCACACAACCAGAATGGGACAGATCAAAAGAACAATGGGCAAGAAGGGAAAACTGCTTTGCTACCATTTACCAGCCCATCAATTCCGAGTTGTACCCACGGGGGAGAGAAGCTGCTAGAAGCAACGCAATTTATACATTCAGCTGCTTTTCAGAGAATGGACCATCCAGACAGGCAAAAACTCTGAGAGACCACTGGAAAGCAGTCAGGCACCTACTAAAACCACCTTTATCAACAGGCTTTGTTTCCTGCACTCCTGTGGTCATCTCTGCTCATCTGGCAACTGTGCCACACAACAGCATTGCAAATTCTGACATACCTTTTGAAGAAATATAATTATAGACACCAAAGGTTACTATTTCTCAAATCCTGTGTTACGTAAAGCTGGATTACCATACATCCCTGAAATAAATAGGGACTTTTATCTCATACTCTCTTCTCCCTGAAATTATCTCTAAGTAGGTAACTTAATTCCCATTTTGTGCAGACCTTTATATTCGTATCACACCAAACACATTATAAAACACTGTTGTCAAGTGTAGCAAAGTTCCCTCCCACGTTTGTGATCATGATCTAACTAGCATCACTGCTGATGCTCACAGTGCATTATGTCTTAAGTCATCTGTAACTAGCAACTCATTTGATACAACTCAATAATCCATGGCAACAGTGCGTACTGAAACTGCTATTTCTGAGCTTGCACCTCTCCTGTGCTCAGGGCCATTAACATGCTTGTAACAGTGCTGAAGGGACTGAGCACTAACCACCAGAAACAGGCAGTAACTTGCATTTAGGTGCACTGTAAAGCTTCTTCTTTCCACTGATATACTGTGCCACTGAGCCAATCAGGACATCTACCTGAAATTTATGCTGGGCTCTGTGAAGTTTTAGTTCTAATACTAAGTGCCCGTAATTCTGTGTCTCTGTTAGCAGCCACAGGAAATAAAGACTTTAACAGACAAAACCCCAAAACATTTGAAAGGCTTCCTTATTAATGAGTTATGAGTATTAATACAGTTATCAGAAATCTTACAGAGCTGTAGCAACTTCAAATTCTTCTAAACTCAGATGCAACATTTCTCAGATAGATCAAAACTGAGAAACCTCTGCCACTTCTGTCCACTACAGGGTGGTTGATTCAGCTCAGCCATGAATCCTCACCTCTTTACCCCTCCTTCTTAGCCTGTAGCATACTCCTGTTTTCTTCATCTGGAGGCTCCTTTTCCCCTCCCACATTCCTTCCCCGTTCACTTCTTCCTGCATTCGTTTGTTTTCTCCCTACCCAAGCTTTCTTCTTTCTCTGACAAAAGAACCCCAAAAACATAAGAAACCTCATGTTCCAACATTACTGTTCATTACTGGCATAAACATACTTGTAAACAAGCCTATTTACCACATGACATTAAGAACAGTGGCCGCAAACCCAACAGCAATGGTGGCACATGCACTTTGCAAACAGAAATGGAAGTCTATAGAGGGCTGGCCATCAAAAAAGAAGAAAAAACCCACATGGCTAAAATAACAGCCATATCCTAAGACACTGTCCTAATTGCCATCATTAAGCTCCTTCACAAATTCATTTAAACCCCCAGCCTTGTAGCCTGAAATGCATTTTTTGACACATACAAACAGTGGGTATTCAGCCTCCAGGACCACTTCCCTCAAGCATCTCAGTATTTGAAACCTCTAGTCAAGACAAGTTTTGTTAACTACATAGGAGGCACTACTGCCTGTTTCCTCAAATTAGAAGGTACAATTACATTTAAAAGCTATCTGTACAGAAATTAAGCTTAATGAAAAAAAAAAAATACATAGCCACAAGGGGTATTAGAGGAAATTAATAAGGGAACAAAACCACTACATATACATCTATCTATTGCCCGTGAGTCTCAAGAAACAATTTCTAATTGGCATTATAATAAACCTCACATTCATTCTACGTGAGTATTCAAAAAGAAAATCTATGAGCAAGTTCCAGAGATGAGTTAAAATGCATTTTACAAGTGACTTGTTAAGTGAAACCAAGGTAAATACAATATAGAAGCTATTAAGCCAGCACACCAATACAATTACTTGAAAGCAGAAAAGCACACAGGTGGACTGATGCTTAAGTAACAACCTTTTCAAGTTACATTTATAAAAGAGTCAAGAAAGAACTGTGAAACCCATGAAATATGCTGGGGTTTTATGCAGCCTTCATCATTTATACAAAAACACAGTATGAAATTACTACAATCAACGCAATTTGGTGTTTCAGCTAAGAGGCTGTTTCAATACATATGCTATTTAAAGTAATCTGTTAATAATATAACCTAAGAAGTGGGCTTTGCACGTACTTTCAAGTTCACCAAATAAGAGACCATTAAAATACTCATTTTGAATTAACCAACACAGCATTTACAATGTACCTTTGTTCCACAGTGACAACCAATATGCTCTGCTGGACTGTCAGTGTGGCTGGGCCAACAGAAACAGCAGCTGTGTATTGGATATAGCCCACAAAAGGGTGCAAATAAAAAATACCTGTGCCTTTCTCTACCAAACACAAGCCTCAGAAGCAAGCTATTTCCAAGCCATAGCGTGTATTTCTACAGTATCACAGGAGAATGTGCAATTTCAAAGACTGCGGGATAAATGAAAAAAAAAAAAAAAATCACAAAGAGGGAACCTTCCTCTTACATTATCTCAATTTGTATTAAATGTTCATTTATCTGCATTACAGTGCAGATAGGGAATAAAAAAATTACATTGGCATGATTGGCTGGGTATATTTTAACCATGTAGCTTTTTTGTCTCCTCCAGCCTACAAAGAAAGCTCAGTATTCAGAGCCTCAGCAGTTTGAACAAGAGGACTTACATACTGATTTAGTGTTCAGATGCTGTCACTTTTCAAGTGTTGTAGCTTTAATCTAATCCTCTATAGAAATTAAGATTATGGGATTATATTGTTATTTACTATTCTTTATGCTCATATTTTATATATATCTGTCATGAAAATGATTATCTACACATTAAAAACAAATCCAAATAACTGCCCCCCAAGGGAAAAGCAAGCTACTTTATGTATTTTGGCAGCAACCTGCTGGGCAATCAATACCCACACAGCTCTGGAAAAAATCCCCAGAATTATGGTGTTATGTGAAAAAGATGGGATTAATGCAGAGAGGGAAGGAAGGGAAGAGACACTATGGGGCAAAAAGGATTTACATCTACAGAAAAACAAGATTCTTTCATTCCACAGATGGTGGAACAAAATGCTTACTAATATAGTATCTCCAAGGACTTGGATACATATAACACCAGATAAGATTTACACTGTAATAAACTCATTCAACACATCTTCCAACTTGAAACAAAACATACTTCTCTTCATCTCCAGGTCATGGAAGAAATTCCCTGCTACTTAGAAAATCTTTCACAAAATCTAAAGAATTATGGATGGAAAGTAAGTCACAGCCATCAGAAACTAATCTGGAACAGATTCCCAGTGTTTCAACTCCTTTATTACTGGTTCCAGCACACTACACTGACTCAATACAAGAACCACTGAACTCCTTAGAGTCCCAGGTTCATCAAGCCCAATTCTCTGTCCTCAGTATTGGATGGTGTCAGGCAACGAGCTCCTTGATGTGATGCACTAAAAAGACAGGTCAGCACCACCCCTACTCAGCAGCTGCTGGGAGTAACACACAAGATAAACTTCCTTCTTTCATATCATGCTTATTTAAGAACCACTAGCACATTATCTACCTCTCTTCTGCAATAAACCACAGCTGCCCACTGCCTTTGCTTCTCTACAACACCTGCAGGAAAACCAAATGTGCATGGCTTCACTCACCGCACTTCCCGACCTGGCAGAGAAACAAGATTAATTTCATTTTGCTTAAATTGATATGCAAAGCTCAGAGCTGCAGAACTTGAAGTGGGAATACAAATTTGATTCTGCCAGGCACCTTCAGCAGATGACTGGGGCAGGTTTAACCTTCACCCCCACACTGATCACTGAAGTGCAGCTCAGAGACACTACTGGATGTGCAGCACGCCCAAGATCAGAATGAGGTCTGTGCACCACACAGACCAGAGGAATCTACATCCTCAGAAACCAGGACTCATATTTTACTATTACTGACACCAGTCTTCAACCTTCCTCTTAAAATCCAACAGTTCAAAACAAGAGGAAAAAAAAAAAAAAATCGAAGCTGTTGAAGAAGAAAATGAAACAGATGAGAGAACAGTTTCATTCTCTGGGTTAAATGAAATGCAAGAGAAGTACAGTAAACAATAACTGAGAAACAAAAAACTCACAAATCTGAAAATATCTACAATTTTTGTGATGTAGTATCTTACAAACTTCCAATTATCTGACTGGCCAACTGGTCAAGCAATAAGTTTTATGCATATTCATAAGATTTGCCAATTCTTCTTGAATTTATAGTAACTACATACACCGTAAAATCATAGTTTCACATGGCTTGCCCTTTATTTTAGTGTTCCCAAGTCAATCTTCTAGTTCACACTTGGAGTGCAAACAGCTAAGACAACATGTACACTGAGTTCAAAGCAGAGTTTTGACACAACAAAACTGAACCTGGAAACAAGAAAAGCTCCTGTAATAGTCAGTGTCATTCACAGATAAAGAAGGTATTATGTGATTTAGAAAGCTCTTTGATCCTCTTCTTCCAGTGAACATTTACCAACTTCTTTTAAGTGCATCAAACTACTTTTTGGAAAAAAGTACCAGTGTATGTTCTTAGATTGATAATCTGCTATGAATCTGCTAAAGTATTTCACCCATATTACTTTCCTAAATAAAATTTTAAACTTGGAGTGAAATAGAAATGTTGTGCTGTTGAAGAAGAAAATGAATGAGTTCAATTAGTTATTTAAAAAGGCTCCAGTATATTGTCAAAGTAAATAAAAACTTTCCAATTACAGTGTTTTTTAAAACTGCAAGAATCCAAAAGGCTGTTAAGTACTACTAAAGCAGATAGAGCTCTTCTGTAATTGATAGAGCACACATGAACCCAAGTATGGCCTAATTTCAATTTATCACCTGATAGGAAACATCCTCTGGATTCTTTGTACGCTAGGAAGAGGAATGACAAGTTCCTCCCAGCTACCATTTTACTAACAAAAAAAAAAGCCTCTTCTGCAAAATTGTACTACAAGTACTCAATAAGGAAAACTCTGAAACACTACCAGTCAGCATGGTAATAATTTGGTATAAAGCATTTCTTTTCTAGCTCTTAACTGGACAAGGGATCTTAGCTCAAGCAAAGAAAAGCACAGAACACTTCAAGTATCTTTGATCATGCCTAATTTCTCTAAAGAAGAATAGCTGGGAAACAGCCCTAAAATAGTTATCAAACTGAATTCTACAACATTTTCACACATAGAAAATAGCAGAGGAAGAAACACATCCAGCTTTGTGTACATGAAGCTTTAGTGCTTTTTTGTAACTACAGCAAACATCAGTTCAGCTCAAGTCAGGCCAAAAACCAGGGAGACACCATCGAAGGCACATTTACTGCATTGCTTTACAAAATCCAAAACCATCCCCCACACAGGGTTCAGCAGCATTGCCTAAAGCACCAGCTGATGCCTCAAGCCTCCATGGGAAAACTTCCCACCTTTGTCACTATGCTGGAACCAAATTTCAACAGAAATCCAACAAAACAGTGTTTGAAAAAATTGTTCAGGGCAATACCATCTCCAAATGTAAAGCCCTACTCAAGTCCACTATGCCATCAAGCTCTTAAAAACAAAAGTTCATCAAGCTTCCTGTGGATATCAAAAGGAAGGGGAAGAACTGTAGGAAACAAGCAGCATGCAATAAAATTCTTGACAGACAAACCTAGAAAATCCTAGTAGGGCTTACTGGAATGCTTCTGGACCTTCAGTGTGTTCCCTTAAACAAGTGATACTACTGGTACTCCATTGATTCATGGACAGGTTTGTAACTTCAGTTGGCATCAAAATATCAGAGGTATAGTATGAACAATATTAACACATATAGCAAGCAAGACAAAGATATTTATATATTCTATATATAACACAGAGACAAAATATAGAAGGGTATAGCTATTAGCATTATCTGCAAATAATTCCATTTGAAAGTTGATAATTTCTACTCAAGAAACATAGAGACAAACAAAAACCAATGCAAGTGGAAATCCAGCAGTCAAGTCCATGTTTTCCTTTGCTCAATGAACACTGGGGACAAAACATGTGAAAAGCTCGATACACCAACATCAAAACTTCAAAGCATAACATATGGTCACACTGCCACATATTGACATTTCCAAATGATCAAATTTCACATGAAAACAAAACAATGTTGAAGTTTCCTAAAGCTCTCTTTGCCCCAGCCTTCATAACTAACACAACTATTGCCTTAGTTTATCCTCAGACTGAAGATATCACACAAGCTCTTCAGAGAGCACTCCAGCTCCACACTTCCTAAAACACAGAGGATCTACAGGTTGTGACTCCACACCTGTTTTTCACATAGTTTATCCCCTTTTTTTTTTTTTTTTTTTTTCTTTTTTTACTGTAACAGAACTATGCCTGTGCAAATCTCAGCTGACTGGACTTGCAGCTTTACATCCCCTCTCCCTTGAGCAGATCTGGAAGAAAGAATAGGGAAGGAAAAATTTACCCTCTGTTGACATCCTGAAGTTCCAGGCCATGCATTCTTGCCTTCAACCTATGTTTTTTAATTAATTCAATTTCTCTAGTAACTACCTTTAAAATAGTTTAAGTGACACTTCATGGATTTCCTCTGCCACTCATGTTAAGCCTATTTGATGCTGATGTACTACTTGGAGGGCTGTTATTTCTGAAAAAGAAGTACCAATATTAGCCATCTCTGCTTGTCTCTTGCAGCAATGCAGCAATATAATTACTGATGGAATAATCCAGTAATAAACCAGACTGGAATTATTCAGTGAAAGAATACATATAAACTCACCTTAAAAATATTTTTCCTATTCTATCTGTCTGCTATGACAGCCTGGATAGCAGCTAAAGTGAAACTCAGCCAAACAAATAAGTAGGAACGTATTTACTTGGATGTAAAAATAAAAGTATTTCTAGGGATAAGAAAAACAATTATTCTTTACATATAAATTATATTTGTGTATATTATGATAAAGGTAATTTGCTTTTATCACACTGATTTTTTAGTGTGCAATTTTTTTATAACTATATAGCATGTTCTGCTCTAGTCATTAGTCCAAAAAGTTGTAACAATACATATCCTGAATTCTATTTTCCTGAATTCCAATTCAAGTAGAAACTACTATGTCAATGAAGGATCCTTGATGTATATTTTATATCATCCTATCCATCTGCATTAACTGACACAATTTTCACAGTATTGCAAGACATAGCCAACACTTCTAGCTAACACAGAAATAAAAGCTGTCTCTATCAGCTAAAACTCAATGCTTTCAGTTACTTTCAGCCATTTCCTCTTGACTTTCTATTGCTTATTAATACAAAAAGCTTTGTCAACTTGTAGCACCATTGTACCTTTCTCAATGCTTTAGAGAAACAACAGGAGGGAAAAGCAAGCATATTAGTTCACATTTCTGTCCACATAAAAGTTCAAGTCTCCTAAAGAATCACAAATAGAACCATAAACAGGCCACCCTTCAATTTATTTAATCTCAATCACATTACAAAAATAAACATTAGCCTTTATATAACACTTTCAAAGAAGCCTATGAATATACTGGCATCTTACAACAGTGTTCTGGAAAAGATCACAGATTCATCAGCACACAGACTAACTGTGCACCGAAACTATCATTCCTCAACTGATTTTCAGCTAAGAAAATCAGTTTTATTGGGAAGATTCTCTGCATAGTATATAGAAGACATTTTTCTGATCAACAAAACATGAACACACAACCTATTCCCAAAATCTCTTTTTGGCCAACTTGTATTCAAAAGCAAAAGCCCACTTTAATCCTTTAGCAAAATAATTTCCAGGTAATTTTCTACAGATGGCCTGTAAACTGAAAAACAAGCAAGCTGTTTTCTGCCAAAGCTGGCACAGCAAGTGGACAGACTACAACAGACATTAAAAGCTTATCATTCTTTGGCCACAAGTTTTAATACTGCATCTTTGTTCAGTCTCTACCTTTGTTCCCTGAGACAATCACAGCCAGACTTTATGCCAAGCTAAAAAAACTGTATTTCATCTCAGCCTTAGCCCCAGGCCTCAGATCCTGAAATGAGTGTGTGTTTGAAAGTATTTAATCCCCAGCCTCGTAACTGCCTCAAAGCTAACACACAAAAATAACACCCAATATCAGGAGTCAGCACGGCGGTTTTGGGGTGGGTTTCTTCCTTTCTCACACACTAAAGGAGGCACCATAAAGCAATGCAAATAAATCACAGTGTGTCAGAACATGGTAACTTGTTCAGGGCTGATCAGGGCTTCAGTTAGAGGGGGAGGCTTGTTTGAAATTTTAGACCCTTCTTCAGCTCCCATTTCAGTTTCCCCAAACCTCTGAAGAGATTTTTAAATTTGTCTCTCTTGGGTCAAGGAGACTGTTCTTCTCATTTTGCATCACATGCTGTAACTTTATAAAAAGAAACACACGGAGGATTCAGGCAGTAACAAAGGATTTGGATGTTTCAACCACAGAAGGTGTATCTAAAAATCTGGATTTATTCCATGCAATCAAAAATTACTTCCTAATAGAAGTTAATTACAATGTTTTAAAGCCTTGCCTAGTCAGTTAAATGCTGCCCAAAAGAAAAAAAAAATAAAAGGAAAAAAAAAACAAAAAGAAAAAAGCTTTTATTCTTTTATTCAGGTAGAGCATCTTTTTTATTAATACTATTTTATTTGTTTTTACACAGCTCCTTCCAGGTTTGGGTTCAGTCTGGACCCAAAAGCTGAGGGCAATGTTATTCAGAAATTCTAATATGAGACAACCACGCTTAATAAGAAGACTGATGGAATTCAGTTAACTTTTAATATCTGAACTGAATGAAAATATGTGTAAAAATCACACTCTCTGAAAAACCTCTGTCATAAAATAATAAGGAATATCCTGTCTATAAATAAAGAAGATCGTTAACACGAAAACATAAAGTCCGTCAATTTCCATCTGCTACTTGTTTCTCTGTCTGGTTAAGAAGATAAAAACATTTCTTGAGCCACGCTCTGCCATATGCACCTCTTTAGCCATAACATTTATGAGCAAGAAACTAGCCCACCTCTGCAAAAAGTCTGACATGCCAAGAGTGCCAGTTATTCTTAGAGTGAGACATGACCACAATTTCACGTAATTAGAGATGTTATAAAACGCATCCCGCCCGCTCTCCCCATCCCCCTCCACCACTACCACCATTGCAGGAGTGACTTGTTACACATCGCGATGAGCAAGAAACATTCCCTGCCCGGGGAGAGAGCGGAGATCAGGCCATAAAAAGGGCACGAGATGCAAACAGGGATCCTCCCCTGCCCGGGCCGGCAGCCGCTGCTGCCCGGGCACAACCTCGCCCTGCCCCGCGCCGGCTCCCGGGGCGTCCCGGGGGGAGCAGCAGCTCCTTCCCC
>VZRH01008443.1:353259-383787 GCA_013397555.1 Urocynchramus pylzowi | reverse complement strand
AAAAGGGAAATTAATTAAAGAGTGGTGTAACACTCTGTAACCTCTGGCCAAATGCATGTAAGTGCATAGCTTTGCCATCTGTGAATGTCTCACAGAGACATATCACTACCATAATTTTGTTCTTCTTTTATTCCTCTGGATACAGCCATTCATTGGGATGTCTTCTTACCAAACATGGAAAGGTTTTTCCTGAAGTGTATCATAACTGGCTGTTTTGCAAGAAGGCAAAGCATGAAAGCATGCAAAACAGGAGTTAGGAGCAATGGGAATCATCTCTGTGAGTTAAGGTGATGGGACATAGTCTCATTCCCCATTCCTCCTGGGTATCTTGAATGCCTCGTGACTTGTTCCTAATGGAGATGTATCTAGAGGAGCAGCAAGATCCACAAGCTCCAGGGTGCTGCTCCAGGCAGTTGTGGTGCCAGACACCTGAGCTTAGAGCAGGGAGGTTGCCCATCTTGTGTTCTTAATGTGCTCCCTCTGCTAAAAGAAGAAACATTTCAATATGGATAGTGAGAAACACTGTATACAAACAAAACCAATAATTTTGATCCCAAGACACAGCAAGGCTGTAAGACCATGGAGCATGAACTTTCACATGGCAGGAGAGTCCAAGTTACAAACTCTCCAAAATGTATCTGCAGCTCTTCTATGTCCGTGAGCCTTCACAGCATTGTCATAAGAAATGGTGCCTGATACTATCCCACATGACAGCTTTCTATTGAGCTTGCCACCTCTTTTCCCAAGTATTTTTCCCAGTTCTTTATGAGAAGCTACCAAGGAAAAGGCATAAAGGAGAGCAGAGAGAAGAGGATACTCCAATTTGCAAAAGGCAGGGGATAGGAAAGGGGGAAAGAGGACCACAGTTAGAAAGGTGAAGGGAACCTCTGAGGTTGCAGGGAGCAGCACAGAGTTACAGGGTCAATACAAAGATGTGTGTAACAGTGTGAGTAATCTGGGATCTGAGAGTTCCAGGGGATTCAAAATGATGCCAGAGTAATCTTTGAACAACAGAGTTAAGGACAGATAAGAGGGTTTTTTAACTACATGGTGAAACTTGCAGAAACCTGGAGAAAAGGAAGTTTCATAATGTCTTCACTCTGTTCCTAGGTAGAAATAGTGGAATGGTTAACAACAGTGTAGGAAAGGAGAAGAACTCAGTAATTATTCCTGGTCTGTTTTTGGGGAAGAGCCATATGATACACAAATATCAGATGATGATGATGATGATGATGATGATGAAATACATTCCATTACAACAAGCACTGAGGAGGATGTCAAACAGAAGCTAATGAAGTTGGCTATCAGCAGGTCCAGGTAACTTGCATCCAGAAGTTTTAAAAGCACTGGCACAGAGTATCTTTAGACCATTAATGTTGATTTTCAATAAATCTCAGAACGCTGTCAAAGTTCCAGAGGACTGGATGAAATATTGTACCAATATTTTAAAAGGGTAAACAAGGTGACCAAGGTAATTACAACCTGCCAGACTGACAAGAATTCTGGGTAATAAAATGGGACATTATCTACATCACTTGATTGAAAAAGAATTAAAGAGTGGAAACACAATAACTGCAAATTAATGTGGAAAATAAATCTTGTGAAAATAATTTGATTTTTTAAATGGCATTACAAGTTTGGTTGATGAAGGTAAGTAGGTCTGCAAAATATTTGTTCTGGTAACTTGCAGCATTTTAATTAAGAAGCCAAAATGATACCGACTCATCACAGCACTTATTAAACTGTTGAGCCTCTAACTAACTGACAGTTACAAAGTGGGAAAATAAAAAGTCATCATCAAAGAATGTGTTTCTGCATCCTATAGCAATTAGTTCTACACTGCATTGTATTGATATTAATGGTTTTAAGGAAAACATTAAATCATCATTTAAAGAGTTTGCAAGTGATATAAGCAATAGGGATTAATAAATAACAAGTCATGCTGCAAAGTAGCTGAGACAGCTTGATAACAAGTAATGTGCATTTCTGTACTGCCAAATGTAAAAACATGCATCAAGGAATAGAGGGAGTGATTACAGGATGAGAGAATTTGTGCTTTTACAAGTTAATGCTCAAAAACTTCAAGAATCATCACATATAATCAGGAGAAAATAAGCAGGTGGTGTGGTGCTGTAGCCAAGAGGATAACACAATCCTTGGGTTTATGAACAGGAGAATATAGAAAGAGGTCTCTGTTTATTTTTTCTGGTACTAATTCCACTGCTCCTGAAGTCTGATACCTAAATTCCTTAATTCCTTAATAGAAGCTGAAAAAGAGATGGTTCAGAGAAGATCAATAAGAATGATTTAGACTGAAAGTAAAAAGGTTCAATCTATTTCAGTATTAAGAAAGAAGGTGAAGGGGTGACTCAATCACATGTTTTAAGGACTTTAAAGATTCAATGAGTGTATGCAGATGTATTCATCTTCCTGTGAGGTCTTCTACCAGGGAAGGTAATTAATCACCAGGACAGTTTAGGACGGGACAAGCTGGATTTCCCAGCACTGGGAATGTCAAAATCAGGAGGTCATAAAACTTTATTTTAACAGAAGCAGGAGTTCAATCCTGTAAGTCTGCTCCCCAGGAGGTAGAACTCTGTGTCTGTAGCTGTGGATTCTGGCTGCTTGTCTATGCAGAAGTTGATTTCCTAGGGCACTGAGAAGTAACAACCTGTCATCCCTTTCAGCATCATCTGACACAGCTCATGTGCTGTTCAGCACATGATGGGAGCAGCCGTGGGGATGGCAGTGTCTGCAGTGGTTGAAGGGATGGGTGGACTCGTTCACAGAAGGCAAAGCCTTTGAAGCATATTGCATACCAAGATAACTTTTCTCACTCAGGAATCCTGAGGCATGCATTGCTGGAAGCTGGGAGGATACTCCTGACAAGTGTGACTATATGATTATCCTGCTACTAAACTCTTCCTCTGGCATCTGCTTCTGGCCACTGTCACAGACAGCACATTGATCTTATGCAAAGCAGTCTCTCAGGTCCACCCCAAAGCTGACCCATGCCTGATCTCTGAAAAGTGCAGTGAGAAATTTAGTGTGAGCAGAGAATAGATGCTTGATAACATGCATTGCACAGGAGAGGGCAAGAACCAGTGGAGAGAACAAGAATTCTTAGTATTACAAGGTCAAAGGCTGGCTTGAGTAGGGGATTGTACATAAGGCTCTGGATGTCTCCAAAATCTGTCATTGGAGCATTCAAGAGTCTCGGTCTGATCTGATACCATCAAAAAACTAGAAAACTTTGCTGCAAAATGTTCAGTACTTTCCCAACATAGTTCCTGATACAAGTCCTCAGCCTTCTACTGATATGCAAGACCTCGAGTAGGAAAGGCCTGTGCTCTGAGCCTGAGAGTCCAAACCTCTTGAGTGACTGAAGCTTTTATTCACAGTTCCATGGAAGAAAATGTTGGGGTTTTTTTCTGCACAGTTGCTAATAACTGCCTGCATGCCACACTTTGACAAGTGAAACAATGCTCTAAGTATTCATTACTAACGCCGTTCCTAGTGAAGGGCTTAGTGATCATTTAACCAGATTTTGTCGCAAAATAAACGTCCTCGCTGATAACAGCCTTGGACAGAGACGAGCAGACAGCGCTGCCGACTGCAGTGCTGTGGCTTTGCCCTCTAGTGGCTGAGGGACTGGCCCAGCTCTGGTGGTGTCTGTCTTAATACATTTTGATTACCTCATCAGCCTTGAATCTTTGATTTTTCTAAATTCTGTGCAGTCTTCATCCATTAAACTCAAGTACTACCTGCACCAGAACAATGTGAATCAATAAAATCCTTGGCTTAAGATTCTCAGAATCCTATATTAAGGTTAACTCAGTATTAGTGAGTCATACGATAAAGCCACTAATACATGGGCACTTAATTAATCTATGATGCATTTTCCACCAGATAGGACTTAATCTCTTGGAAGGAAAAAGGCCTGCTAGGTCACCATCTCATTGTGTGAGTCAGTTTAGAGTCATTCCATGCTGAATACCCATTCTTATTTTATCCCGTTTAAATTTTAAATGTGCCATGTCTCCTTAGGAGCTTAAAAAAAAAAAAGAAAAAAAAGAAAAAAGACAAAAAGATTGCATGGTAATCCTTTTCAACAGTAAACTCATTATGTATTTGAAAGGGGTAAAACTTCTTTACTGTCTATGCTGGCTAAATCTTGAACATCCATTGCTTTTCTGTCCATACTCCAGGTACTGGCCTAGAGTCTCCAAGAGATCTGTGTCCATATCTGTTTTAAACCTTTATGGGAGCTTGAGCAAGGGCTTTGGACTTCAAGGACATCTCAATTTTTTCTCTTTCTCTCCCTCTGGCACCCACTTTATATTATTACACCAAACTCCACAAGGAAATAGCATTTATTCAATTAAATTGTTTGTCTTTCTCTCCCCCTCCCTCTTTCCTATGTCTTTAGGATTTCTTGGCCAATTTCTGCCACAGCTGAAAAAGCGGTAAGTCTCAAAAGAAATTTAGTTCTTAGAATTTTTTGTGTCTCCATGGCCAGAGACAGAGGGTTTGATCCAAAGCAAGTCCAACTCTGCTGGTCTATACTCAGTGTGACAGCAGGCAGTCTGTCAGTCAGTGCCCTGGCCTTGCAGAGAATGTGGAGGGAGCTGAAGTCATTGTTGTAGCAAGGTCATCCTGGTCATGGCAGGGCTGAGGTTAGTGCAAGGAAGAGATGAGAGGGTGAAGACACAAATCCATGTGCAAACTCACTCATACTCACAGGACAGCTTTTCAAGGGTTGTTATTTGGACTTGGTATTTGAGCATGAGATGTGATACTCAGGTAATTTGAAAGCCTCTGCTAAGCAAGAAGTCAAATTACAGGATTTAGTAGTTCCAATAAACAACTGGATCATTTAATTCTTATTGTTTATTTTGTTATTCATCCGTATTTAGAAGCCCTGGAAATGCTTAAGTACCTTTTTGATTACATTCCTGTTCTGGCCAGAAGCTGGAAGTGGCTTTAGTGAATACTCATGGGGTTCATGTATTTGTGAGACTATTCCAGATGAACACGTCTGTGCTCAGTAACAAAAAACCTGCCAGGATCTGGAATTGGGAGAAACAGGTTCTTGTCCAACTCTTTGCTGCCTTGCTGAGTGACATTTAACTCCCATGATCCCCTCTCCCTGTGTGCAGTAAAAGTAGTTATATCTACAGCATGAGTAAGTTTTCCATGAGTCCTAAGGAAGGTCTGTGAAACCACTTTGAGAGTCTCTTATGGGAAAGGTTATTATGATGATTACCTGAAAAGCCCTCATTTGGAAGATATTAAATCACCACCTAAATATGTGCTTTCTGGTTCACTGAGACAAAAGAACCTTGAGATTCAAAAATGAATAGAAGTTTGAGACATTGACTCCATCTACAGAAATTCTTCTCCCTAAAATGCTGACAGATATGTATTTTCCATTTGAAGATCTGAAAGTAATTTACAAATAGTTGAAACCTGCTAGTCACATTGTGAGGATTAAATACCTGCTCGTTATCACTCAAAAAATGCATTTAAGGCTTTGGCCTGGAATTGTAGAACTCCTGATTTTACTACTTATCCCCTGTATATTGGGGTGTCCCTGGGTTGTGCTATTATTTAATTTCCTCTGTTATATAAAACTCTTCTAAGGCTGATAGTACTCCAGGAATAATGTTGGAGCTGTGCCAGAGGATGGCCAGAGGATGGTAGGAGAATTGAGATTCTCATTGTTTGGATAAAAGTCATCATTCATGCCAGTTTGGTCTAAAAAAACCTGCCTCAAGTGTGGGATATTGGTGAGGAGGGAGGGCCCAGCACAGCTCTATAAAGAAGTGTCTCACAACTTCTATAAAGAAGTTTCAGAGTTGTTGAAAGCCCTACACACTTTTTCATATGCACCACCAAAATTTCTACGCTTCATGGCCAATAGGAAGCACAATGGTGAAGAACAGGTGATTTTTAAACTGAGAGCCTCCAACCTAGACCAGAAATGGCTCTACAGGGGAGCTCAGAAGATCACAAATAACATCTCAAGCATTTCTGTGGGCTTTAGTGAATGTGCTTGGGGCATTTACTCCTAGAAGCAAGGCTTATGCAATGTGTTGGCTGGGAGCAAACCTCACCAGACACTGGCTGAGAGGAATTCCACCAGCAAACAGTAGCACAGAGGATGTTTTTTGGAGAATTTTTGAATGACTGTTTTTGTGAACAGAACTCACTCCCTTGAATATCAGTGCTTCAGATGCAAGGGAAATTCTAAGGATTAAAGAATGTTATAGAAATCGAAACACTACAGTTCAAACTTGCCTTGATTTTAATTACATACAGTGGAAAATAAAACTGTTGCAAATTGAAAAATCACATCAACATCGGTATTATTAAACAACTCATTATTATGACTGTTGAAGTGATATCTTTTGATGTGTCTTTTCTTTCATTCCTTCCAGCATAACTATATTCTATGACCAAAAGAGCTGTCAGAATTTTTTTCCAGATTCAGTACACAAATTAAATAAAACTGTTCATCATTGTACTTATATAAATGGAGACACATTTTACACAGAAAAACATTTAATCATTTTAAATCCTGTTTTAGTCTGTGATGTCTTGTAACAGTGAGTTCCAGGCACTAATTATGGAACTTTAAAAGTATTTTCTTCCAGCAGATGTAAATGCTCTACTGCACAATTTAACTTAATACCCTTTTTTTTTCTCATATAGGAAAAATTGTTCTCTGTGTAACCCTCAATCCTGTTTATTTCTGCTATGTACCGCCTTATCCTTCTTCTGTAAAGATTATGATCAATTTATCTTTAAATCTCATGTTTCTCTGCATCTTTATATGGTGTCATTTTCAGCTTTTAATTCCTCAGTCCTGTCACTTTTGACAGGGTGAGGGTTATGGGCAGAGCTGAGGGTGCTGTGTCACCGAGTTAGAGAGGCTCTGCTGTTCTGTGGTTGTGTGCAAGGCACCTAAATAGAAATCAAAGTCCAAGGTGGGAACACAGACAAAATAAACAGATGAAGGTGAGAAACTGCTGCATCTGACTCCTTGTATAGCCTGTGCTGCCAGAGCACAACAAACAGGGATGCATCCCATCTCTGTGCCTCACAGACAGTGGTGTGCAGCACTGGGGCCCTCAGGGGGAATGCTATAATATCATTTTTTCTCATAATTTCTTTCACCAATTCCTCTAGATATGCAGGTCTGTGAACCTGAGGGAGGAGAGGGAAAGCTGCTGGTCTCAGTAGGAGAAAGGAGGACGCAGAGAGAAGGAGCCCAGTGAGTGCTGGGGCAAAGGAAGGCAGAGGATGGGGGACAGCAGAAGTGAGGGCACCCATCTTCCATGAAGCTCATAGTTTCTGATGGAGGTAGGAAATGTTTCAGACAAAGTTTTCAGTCTAAATGTAGCATTGTCAACTTGTCTGTGACCATGCAGCTATATATTTCCAATCTGGTTTGTTTTGTTGTTTGAGGGGCCTTTTTTTTTGAGGATGTAAGTAAGCAAAAGTTTAAACCTTCATCTACAGTACTTTTTTTTTCTTTTTTTCCTAATGCTTATGTGAAGAGTTTGATCTAATATGTATATATGAGTTTATTCTTTAGGTCTTTCTAGATTCAAAGGAAGAGCTGAGTTTTCTTTAGGGAGGAACTGAAACTTACTTGAAAGGAAGTGATAGATGTAGTTGGCTCATTGTTATCTTAAGCATTTCCCTTCTTTGTTGCACTGGAGATAAATGAGTAGCTGCTGCGCATGGACATACATGACTCTCAAGCTCTGGTTAATGATTTTTGGTAATAAAATAATTCAGGGTGTGATTGAGTTAAACTCCAACAGGGATTTTATTATTGAAACAATCTGGCAGGCATCACTTTCAAAACACTTTCTTGGCTTATCTGCTGTTGGAATCTTGGTCTTTTCTTCCCTACTGCTCCTCAATGACAGTGGGTGCAGTGGGCATCAAAACCACCACCCTTTGTGCACAGAATATTTGAAGCTGTCTTTCAAAGGAGAAAGGCTCACACACCTGTGCTGCAGATTGCAGGCACATCTTTGTTTCTTAAATAACTCAGGAATATGATGCTCAAATTCAACCACACTTGACTGAGGCAACTGGTGACTGCTGCAGGGGAGGGCCAAAACCAGCTGCCACTGCTGAGGGCACGGAGAGGGAAGGCAGCCACTGCAGTAGCTTTCAGCAGCAGGTGGCTGTCAGTCAGACATACACAGGCCTAAAATTCTTCATAGGGTTATTTCTCCTCTGTCAGAACTGCCACAGACAGTACAGTGCTCATACCTCAGGGAAAAGGTGTGATGGGGCAGGTAAAGAATGGTTAAAAACATGGGCTCCTGCTTTCCATGGGCTCCTGCTTTCATCAGTTCTTCGAGCAGTGAAATGGTTCACACACACACACAAAGCTTTAAGCACACCCTGAAGTATTTAAGGCATTTATGAAAATCCAAAGCATCTTGTTCATTTCAATTACTTCTCCACCCACATTCTTCATTGAATTAAAGGATATCCTACACACTCTTTTGTTTCACTTATTCCCCAAAGATTGTTTCATCGTACACCAAGCAAGGATCTTCAGCATATTCATAGTAACGTCTCAGTCACGGCGTTCAGCATTATGATGTTCCTGGCACAAGGGATGTTATTAAAGGATTGAATAGATGAATAGATGGCAGATTTCCCCAGGGCAGCACATCAGAAAATGGACATCAAAAGAACCTGGCTCAAAATGCAATGGGTATTACTGGCTCCTGACAAATCCCACTCATTTCTGAACAGTAACACTGTCAGGCTGTGTTAGGGACATGTCCATCCTGAAATGCCTACATAAAACTGTTTGCTTAATCAGTAAAAGCACTCCCATTTCAACACCCACCACTCTAGTTGAAGACAGCATAATCTTCATTAGTCAAAAGTACTTTGGGCCCAAATCCAAATAAAATCTTACTCAAATAATTACCAGCATCCCAAGACTCAGGCTCTGTAGCCATCAAAATTACCTTTTTCTCCCACCATTTTTCATGAACCCATCTGGATTGCCCTAGAAACCCTGAATGTGTGAGTCTCTTTTACAGGACATGTAGGTTGTCACATATTACAAGTCATCTTCACAGACCCTGATGGGATAACAGGCCACAGTCTGTGACAGGAAATTTTAAAAATTTCTATTTCCTTTTTCACCAAGGACTGGTAGGAATTTATTTTCTTAAAGCTATTTCAAACCATGAGTAACAATTCCTGAGCAGGCACTGAGGAAGGAGAAGCACATATACTGACATGATGTCACCACCTGAATTATTCTGCTGAGATATAAAAATAGTTTGGAAGGCAGCACGGCCAAAATTACTATATCATTTAATTACAACCTGCTTTCATGACAGGCCATCAGTTAATTAAGAGTGTCAAAATGCTGAATTGCCTCCAGCTTCTACATGCTTTGCAAATGACATGGAAGTCATCTTTTTAAATAGCAACAGCTTAACTGAAAATGTAGAACCCATAGTGAAATGCTTTGAAAAATGAGGCAGTCAACTGAGCTGACCTGAAATTCCCCACACCATAAATTCACTAGGGAAGACAGTTATAACCCATTTAATTTACTCTCTGAAGATCACATTCACATGACATCAAAACTATTTTTCTAAAATTGATATAATTTTGAAGTGTTATAAAACAGGAGCCTGAAGTGACTGTGCTCTGTGCAGGTACACACAGGGCCTGGCTCCAGCACTAGCACATTCCCTCCAGGCTGCTACAACACAGGCAACTGTAAAGCAGGAAAAGGCTTAGAAAAAAGGGGTTTTTTCATTTAGAAATAAGTCACCTTCACTGATTCTCAAGTACCATATATGACATGAAAGAAAATTCTTTGTGAAGGGAATAATGTTGCTATAAACTTAGAAAATGAAGGAATTGGTTTACCCATTTGTTATGTCTGGTACCAAATCCCTTATTCTCTTTATAGAGTTAGATAGTTTTTTATTAAACAAATAATTTTGTATTAATTATATAAGTTTTATATAAATTGTAGCAAAACAAAAAAATAATAAAGTGAAAAGCAGACTGGATAGAAAGGTCATGTATCCAAGCACCAAAGGGTAAGAGTAGTACCCATCTGCAGAAAGAAGCCAAACATCTTGAAACTGAAACAAAGCCAGAGCAGTCCCTCTCCCTCATTCTCCCTTTGGCAACGAGGGGGTTCTTCCACTGGACAGACAGAAAAATATTGTTTGCTGGCTGGATTTTTCTTTTCTTCCAAGGAAAATGAGTGCTTCACACTGGGAAAAAACCTGATGAGCAAACATCTCCCCCTATAGTTTGCAAGAAGCTGAGCATCTTAAAAATACTAAAATCCTGTCTCTTGGCTGAATAAGTGAGCCAAGCCAAAATTGAGCCAGGACTTTAAGGAGTATGGCAACGTGGAAGTGGATGCTATAGGGGAGTGCTTGAACAAAAAGTATGAAGCTACAAGAGAGAAATCTGGTCATTCAGAAAATTGTGGCAGGCTCATGGTTTCATGACTGTGGCAGTGTCCAAGTGATTAACAAATTCAGGCTTGGGGAGTACAGACTGAATTTCAATATAATTTACATGAATTATATTCACATGTGGGAGTAAGGGGAGTGCATTAGGCCTATAATTTATGCAATAGGCAAAGAATTTCTAATACTAGAAAGAACTGAATGTGCTTTCTAAGTTGACTTCAAAGTGCTCCCTACTACTAAAGACTTTGATTGAGAAAAGATTTGAGCTTGGTAAAAACGCCATTTAATCTAACAGGCCATAAAAATGAAAGCTGACCAGTAAACAACAGTGCTTTGCCAGATGACAAACATCTCGATGCAACTTTCACAAAATAGTGATTATTCAACAATTTTATGTCAGTTTCAAAGGCAGTATGTGTGGGATGGATCCTGTCATCCATGTCGTCATGCTGGGACATTGTTGCTGTTTCTGTAAGGAAGAAGCCCTGAGCCCTGTAACTGGACTTTACTGCCATTCACAACTACTGAAAACCAGCTGTCATCAATTTTACCATCCCCATGGAGGTTTGAGGTAAAAGGACATCTTTTATTCAGTGTTTTTACAGAGAACAGCCTAACAAAGGAGTTAGTATCCAGCAAGGCCCATTACACAATTTATGGAATATTGTGTTCTCTCCTGAGGACTCACCTTCACTGTTTGACAGCAATCCTTGGGGTCCAAGCATTAGCCCAGCAGTGGCTGGGATGGCATTGGCTCCAGCCCCTTCCCCTAATGGTGGAAAATATCCCAGTGGTTGCAGTTGTACGAGTTTAGCAAATGCTTCACATACCAGCCAGTGCTGGCCTCCTTATTCATGGAAACATACTTCAAATTCCCATTTGCCAGGTGTGGTGTCAGACATGGACTGGACGAGTCTAGAATCCTGCAGACACTGGAATGTGCAAGGGGGGTGAAACTGATGATGATCTTCAATGTCTCCTCAAAACCATCATGATTTCTTACAGATATTAAGTCACAAAAATTGAGTGAAAGGAACAATAGTGTCACTGGTTTTATGTAAAGATCTCCTGACTAAATACAACCACTAATTATTCTAGTCAGGCATGCCCACTTCCCATTGGTTCATTCCTCTTTCACCAGACCATATGAGGGGGAAAAAGACCCAGACAAACAACAACAAAAAATCTGCAACACACATGCTCATCTTGATCATGTCATTTATTGAGTCAGCAGTGATGGCAAACGGGGAATCAGTCAGTCTTACCGTCACAGGCAAACCCCACCACCAAATGCCATGGAAGTGTACACACACTCCTCCTGCTTGTCCCATGAACTCCATGGCTCTGCTGGAACCTTCCTGTTCTCCTGGCACTGGTTTGCCTTTGCAGCAGTGTAGCAACTCCCTGCTCAAGTAAAAAGACATTGCTTCGCTGGGTGTAATTAAGTCTATAAAAAAAACCACCTCAGGCTTATTTATGCCTTGCTAAATCACATGATTGAGATTTTGTGGAGTGCTGTGAGTCAGACACTTGGGAAGGCCTGATCAGCTATTTCCTCAACATCTCAGTGAGAGATGTGTCTGTGTGGTTCATGTTTCTACCTCAGCAGTCAGTCAGATGAATGCTTTGAGTTTGCTAAAAAAGGCTGGTACCCCATTTCAAAGTGCCAGAAACCCTTGCAAACAATTTTGACTATGATACAGAATTAAATAGGGCACAGTAAATAACAGCACATACATCAAGAAGCTGCACTCTTGGGGGAGAGAGTGAGAGGTGAAAAAGAAAAATGCTCTTTGGCATCTTTGACATGTGTCTTATTTTGCTTTTATCAAACCAGAGACATTCCAAGTATAAAACCTGCAAATGTTTCTGCTTTAACAGGATTACTTAAATATGGTAGGAACAACTGTTAAAGCTTGTTTTTATTGTGCAAGTAGACAATGCATGTAATTCCTCCTGCAGTAATTTTTCATGGGGCTGCTTATGAGGGCAGGAGTAATTGAGGACAAGTATTTAATCACCTGTCTCTTATCTTGGCTTATCTAAGTGTTAAGATAAAAGGGCAAAAATCGAACCAAGGCACATCTCATACAAATTTTAACACAGATTAATGTCTCAACAGAGAAACTAATAAAAAGAATTGCTCACCATATTTATTCAGTGCAAGTGAATTCTTGTTCTGAATAGTTACTACTTTCCTTTTTTCTTTTCCAACAAATACTGGCCATCCTGAACCATAATGAACATGAGGACCTGAGCAGTTTGAAAGTATCAGCACACTGTGCTGGCAGTCAAATTCAGTAGTCCTGTTTCTCAGACAATACCACAAAGCTATAGAGAAAGGAAGATGACAGAAGTGCAGTCACAAAGGCAGACACAATGGGTGTACATTCCTGATGATGCTACTGTGAGCCATTGAGGAAATGGAGGTATAAAACACCTAAACCTTTTATTACGGTTTACTGCAAATCCATGAAGTGCTTGTGCAGATTAAAACCAGTAAGACTGTGTGCATTTGTCATGGAAGAGTTTCCATCAGTTAAGATGCTAATGATGTTTGTCTGCTTGTAGCCAAAGAACAAGCCAGCTTGTTCAAAGAATTCACCAGGTTCTCAGCAACCCAGACTGCACTATAAAAATCCCCTATAATTTACAAAATCAGGATAAAACATGTATTCCACTAGAAACAATAGCTAGAAAATCCCTTCAAATTTGACTACAGCCTTTAAAAGAAAAAAGAGCGTCTGAAATATTTTTATGGAAAACCTATTTCAAGGTTCTCAGGAGAACTGAGCTGGAAAAATCACCATGTAATGGGATAAACTATTACAATTTCAGGGCTGCAAGTGGCCAACATGATTTCTCAGTGCACACTGCCAATGAAAGCAACCCTGTAACTCAAAGGGCAGGAGAAGAGTTAGAGGCAATAATATACCTGTGTTCAAAAGTTAATAATTTACAACAACACTGAAATCATACTGCTGAAAGGTGATGCAGTAAACACTAGAAAATAACACATCCCCTGTTTTTCAGAAGACTGAAAAAAATAGAAGGAAGCCTCAGCAAATTGCCCAAATATCCAGCAGGAGACCATGAGAAAACCCGATGTCTTTCAGTCGAACTGTGGAAGCAGGCTGTGGGAAACTTAAGATATACAGGGAAAGAAATCCTTATTCAAAGTAAAAATTATTTTAGGCCGTATTTGCATTCTTGCAGAAACATGCAAAATGTCACTAATTACAAGTGTCAATCACAGAGCAGGCCAAGTCTCCAGCAATAGAGCAAAGGTTTCAAAATGAACAGAGCAGGAATTTAGTTGCATTGTTACTCCCTGGAGATTATAACAATGCTGTAGGCAAACTAGGGTTATCTTCAATTCAACAGCATGTGTCAGAAACCATTTGAAACTAGATCTTGTCACAGAAGTGGAAATTCCATACTAAATATCTCAGTCAGTAAATTTTAAAGTGATTTTCAATGAACAAGAACTTGCAGCACGAAACATCAAAACTCCAGCAGCCTGCCCCAGTAAATCAGTGTTCACCTAGAAGCAGACATGCAGAACAGACTCACTGGGAAGGCTGTGCAGCTGTGGAGCAGTGGGGTGGCTGGGGCAGAGGGCAGTGAGGGCATGCTGGGCTGCCCATGGTGCAGGCAGAGTGAACTGGACAGAACTCCTATTTCACAACAAAAAATTTAGAAACAAACTGCAAGTTAGATGATCTGGTGACATCATCACCCAAGGCTTCAATATGGCCAATCCTCTCCTCTTCCCAAACTCGGTATGGCCTGGCAGCAGCAGCACAAGCTGCCCTACAGTGCCTTGCCAAGCCCCAGCAGCAGGGCTCCAAAGGCCAGCTCAGTCCAGCCTGTGAGGCTGCTTTGCTGCTGGCCATCCCCACGCAGCCTGCCTGCAAACACCTCCCTGGGAGGGGATTAACCTTTATCTCCCCAATGTTTCAAGCTCACTGGCAGGTAGTGAGGCAAAGGCAACGAGATGGGCTCCTGTAGCTTTGGAGCAAGCTGGTCCAGCTGACCTCAGGCATCAGTTTGGGAAAGCAAAGGAAGGGGAAGCCTTGCTCTGTTGGCAGCAGCAAAGCCAGAGATCAGTGAAAGCTTTTCAGGGAACTTCACTCTTGGTGTGCAAAGGTCTGCCATCCTGCTGACATCTGCTGAGATTTTACATCTTCACTTACCTGTATCAGGCAATAATTTGCATTGCTTGGAAATTTCCAGCTTCACACATGGCCTCAAAATGAGATCTGCTGTTCTCAAAACGTTGTTTGCGCCACACTTCCCAATGTCTGTAGAGAGCTGGTCTCACAGCACTGTCTCTTCTTTATCAGCTAAGTTGCATTAGACAATCTAAAAATACATTAAATACTTTCTAATATTACTTTTTGACATAAGCAGTTACTATAGCTGCAACAAGGATGTTGCAAGAAAGTGCATGAGGTTGCATAACTCCTTTTATTTAGCTGGGATATGTGCACTGAAAGGTCAAAAGGCCTTGGAATAAGGTTTTTTGTTTCTTCTGTTTGCCTTAGCATTCATAGTTTAACAAAAATATCACAAACAACTTCAAGAACTCAAATAAGCAGTTGATCTCCTTTTACTTCAAAGAGGCAACTAATTTAGCTTAGCTACAAAAATCTACCTGCAATGCAAAATTCAAGGAGAGGCTGTCTAATGTGGGAGAATCTGACAGGTAAGAGTTGACAAAAAAGCAACATCTGAGCAAGCTGGGGGTCTGTTGCTTAGTGAGAGGGAGTTAAACAGCACAGAGAACCCATCAAATACTATGTGTTTATCACACAGACGTAGCTTTTCATACCAATTGCACAGAGATGTAGCTTTCTCCTCTCAAGAAACATCCAGTTTGGCATTCATTAATTTACAAAGCACATAGAGAAGGCAGAGCAGTACTCCTGAAATAAAGGCAAACCAAGGCCCTAGAAGATGCACAAGTCTGTTTTTTCTTGTCCTGTAAGAGTGGTGGATGTGAAATGAAAGCCCCAATAACCCTGCTCTAGATACCAACCCAAGCTTCCACCCAAACAGACAAAGATTACCAATTTTAGAAATAATGACTTTGCTTGCTCCCCAAATCCCTGATTGATAATGCAGCCCTCGGGTTTCTGAATAAATCCATCAAGTTCTTCAGTCTCTGCAAATTGGTCTTTGAAAGGGAGGAATTAAAAATATTATTTAATGGGAAAGCAGTTAAAGGCAAATAACCATTCCCCCTGCACTTCTGTGAAGCTGCTGTGGCTGCTGTTGGGATATGCTTCTCTTCTGCACCACTTCATTTGCTCAAGTACAAAGCAGGGATCATTTAATTAGGGAAATCTGGATCCCCAGAATAAAGACCACTCACTTTGTTGAACGAACTAGTACTGCCTTTAAATAACATGAGCAGACTGATCTTCAGTGCTAGTGGGAAGACTTCACTCACCTTCACCTAAGGGGCAGTTTGCTCAGCCCTCTGTAAACTCCTACTGCCCAGAGCTGCATGGGTTCTGATTCCAAGGAACCTCAGGAGGATCCTTCCTAGAGCTTCCTCAGTAGAGGCATGAATTCATCTGATATACAGTACAGCTTTACTGTGCTTTTATGGCTTCCTCAGTTCCTTCCTGCTAACAAGTACACTGGTCAATCAACCCATTGCTCACTAATTAAATCAGCTGAAAGACCTCCAGGGTTTATTTTGTACACACCAAATCCAAAACATTATTTGTGAAGATCCTGGCAGAAGGGAGCTCATAGCAACTCCCAGTTCCCATGGAAAGTTGACAAATATGAGCAAGTTATCAACATATTTCCACAGCACTTCTAAATTCATCCTTATCATTCCTGTGCACTCTTCAAGTATTGCTATATAACAAAAGCTAAAAATAAAAAATCCAAGGTCTGTATTGTGCACTAAATGTCCTTTTTATATTAACTCTTTCCACCCTACAAACATTCCTAGCTGTAAATTCACTTTGTTCTCCAGCTCTGCATGGGAAATCCATGCACCCAGCCCCAAGTCTGCAGCACCACTGCATGTGCTGTAACCCCAGCATCCATCACACACAAGCATTTCTCTTTCATAGAGAAAATTATGAAACAATTGCAAGTTTTTACAGACTTCTCTCCTGCCTCAGAGAAGCCAGCCAGGCCCAGGTTTCCCAGCCATAAACTAGGGAGCTACACAAATGCACCAGCAGCCAGGGCAGGAAGGTCAGTGTCTGCTGTCTCACACATTTGCAGATTCTTTGATTTTCACTGATCGAGCTTTGACTCCCTCACATACAATCCCAGGAGACACTGTGATTTCCTTTCTGCTCCATCTCCCTACATTCCAACCACTGCTAAGTTATTTAACATGTCAGTAGCACTACCAGTATCTTTAATACATCAGCAGAGTTAAGTAGTGAGTAAGTAAGCACAAGGGCTTCAGAAGTATGGTGGTTATCATGCTTCAAGCCAAGCTAAGAAGAACTTAGTGTTCATCTTTATGAGGGGAGTTTTTATTTACCAACACTCCCCAAAACTATTTTTAGTAACCTTGCATTTCCATCAGCACGTACAAACACTGTTTGTGTTATACCATGAATAAATACAAAAGAAAAAGAGCTTTTCCCACAACAGCCTCAATGGGCTACTTTTAATTAAAATCAGTTTAATGATTGATAAGCTCTAGTATATCCAGCAGCAAATCATAAGTGGTTGACTGTTTCCAGAGACAGTGGAAAAAACTGAAGATAATATAACTACATAAGCTAGCACAGTTAGTTGTTTTACTGGTTGTCAACATAGGAAAAATTTGAGGGTTTAACATGTAAATTCAAGAGCAAAAAATCAGTATTTTGTAGGAATCATAAAGTTCAGCTATATAAACTGAGGGAATCATTGTTTCCAAGGCTTACTTTTAGTCTCTCACAGAATTACTTTTGACATACCTCCTACATCAGAACGAACAAGCAGGAATTTTCAGTATCTGATTAGTATTTAGGAAGGGGATGTCCCATATATCAACTCTGTACAGTTGCTACTTGGAAAGGTTCTTCACTTGTGCCTCTTAAGCAAATGGAGGAACACTGCAAATACCTGTGGCCTCGTGTCCTTCCTTTGCCCCCTGGGCTCTCAGAGGCAGCAGAAGGCAATTCCATGTGCCTGAGCACACATCTGTGGAGACATCTCCTTATAAACAGAACAAATCACCTGCAGCTGATCAGCCATACAACAAATGAAAGCTTCTTTCAACAGCACAGAGAAAACAGGAGTGAGTATAGGGAGTGTGAAATCCTAGAGCTCTAACAGGACCCCCCCTAGCCCCATGTCTTCCTTGGTCACTGCCACCAAGAATGCAGTGCTGTTTCAAACAGCTGCTGCATCCACCTGCTTTCCTCAGCCAGTGCTGGTGGGAGGAGCAGACAACACACAGGAGGGAGCATTTCCTCTTTTGTACTGTTATTTTATTTTGTAGTAAGATCCACGTAGTATATAAAATATAACAGGAAAACTGAACGAAGCCTAGAAAATGAACCGAGGAGTTCAGCTGCCGAACCACTGCAGCTCTACTTCCGAGGGTTCATGAAATCTCCAGAACTCATGGACTGTTTGCTTGTACTATTACAGTTCTCTAGCATATGAGCCTACACCAAAAGCTGATATGTTCCAATTAAGCCATAGTTAAGTGACAGATGTAGAGAAAAAAAACAAAACAAAGTGGCTTTTGTAAGCCACAGCTGCCCTTGACAGAGGTTACAATGATGTCTAACTATACTGTAATGCACATTACATCAAGAACCTTGAAAGAGCCTCTGAGAAAACGGCTTCACATTAAGCATTTTAAAGAAAGGTCATAAATACTGCACTGTACCAACAGTACCTCCCAATGTCCTCCTTATGCCTGAGGAGCATTTGTGTTTTGTAAGAAGCTACTACATAGATGACACCAAACCTAGAGGTAGGTTATAGGCCAAGGTAAGTTACAGGCAAAAAAAAAAAAAGAAAGAAAAAATCCCTTTAGAGCTAGTCACTGCACAGACTGCCCAGCAGGAAGCAAGGCAAAGTGTCAACAACTCTTTCCTCCCACCCTAAACATTGTTCACACAGTGCATTTAGTTCCTAGCGCCCTAAGAATGAGAGTGGATCATCAGCTGCTAGTAAATGCAGTCATGCCAAGAGAACAGCTTGAAGTTATTCAAGCAAAAACCTGTTACTGTGCAAAACTGGTGCACTGGACTGTTACCAACCAGACCTCCAAGCTTAGGAAGTGACCCAACAGTAGAGAACCAAGGTGTTTTTCTTTTGACTGGGAAATACTTTAGTAACCAAGAGGAGAACATACTGCTAAGTCTACATGGAAGGAGTCGAATATCAGCTTGTATCAAAACTTTAGAGACAAAAAAAAAAAAAACAAAAAACAAAAGGAAATTGAAAAAGGTTAAAAAAAGCACACTTTGCTGAGACCAAGTTTTTAAAAAGTTACTGTATCAAACAAGCTGCTAAAACAGCTCATCTTCCCTAAAACCTGGGATCAACACAAGTTGATAACAAATATGTGAACATTGAGAAACACACCTGCAAGTACAATAGTTACAGCAAATTAACCCCAAGTTTTAATGGTGTAATGCCTTCAGGTCACAAAATATGGACAAAACGTTAATCTTAACTCCCTCTGTGTACTATTTGGTGATAATCAAAGTAATGATGCTGAAGATTCATTTTATTTCTACTTCCAAAGGAAAAGGGTAAATGGTTAAATACGTGTTCTCCAATTTGTTCTCCACTATACGTACACCCACACACATACACACACCCCTCAAACTGCACTGACATTTCTTTTTGACCAAAAGAGTAGATCCTGGGAGTAAGTGCAAAATGCAAAATCAACTGACAGAAAATGCTGAACAAACAGCATCATAAAAATACAAAATATTTATATTACTGAACTATTAACAGATGATGTTCTCTGTTTTTTTAAAACTTTGGAACCACATAGCTGATTTCTTAAATCTAGTCCATGCCAGCTTCCAGAACTATTAATGTTTTAGTTAGCTTCATTCTTTGATGCTTCATCAAAATTTTCTACGAGATCTGAAAAAGATGAAGATATTTAATACAGTAATGGCCAGTAAGTTTACCTTTGTAAATTTAATGAAAATGCATATAGTTACAGGAAAGGTTAAGCAATACTTAATTACACTTAGGGAAAACATTTATTTATGGGCAGATTTCAAAGGGCTTTAGAAAATATTGTTTGTTTAAATGTACACCAAGAACTAGAAATGCAGAAACACTCCAACAGTGAAAATTCTAACATTAAGTGATTAAGAGCTGATTTTCAAAAGTGCTCTACTTGCTGTAGTCGAGTTTTGAGCATCAGCATTCTTTAAAAGAATGCCTGATGTTTAAGAGAATTTAATTTTATGCCAGGTCACAAAGAAATTAACCAGTGCCAAGGCAGGAGGAATTGAATTTCTGGTCCACACGTATCTGGTTTTAGCTAACACACCATACCAAAGGACACACTGCAATGTGGCTATTGATAAAATAGTTATTTGCTGACAAATAAAGAACTTATATTTGCTTTCAGACACTGAAATAAGACTTTTTTTTTCTGCTACAGAAATAAAAATTCCCACTCCAGACCCTGATGTGAAAACAACCTGATAACTATGCCAGTAATGTCATTTTGCAGTACTAAACCCCTGTTTGGATATTCAGTTGCCTGTTCGAACTCACTGAAGCTATTTTAACCTAGTGTCACTCAATAATTAAGGTAGCTGCACAAGGTAATGCCTTTGTCAAAAGCTGGAATCCCAAGTTGTGTTTTAACGCTGTCCTGCACAAGAAATCTCCCTTAGCAAGCAAAAAGTATGATCACATCAAAAGATACATATTTAAATGAATCAATCAAAATATTATCTATTAGGTGGACATAAAAGTGTGTATGTGCCTACCTGGGACATCATCATCTTCTTCATCAATATCTTCAGATTTTGGTGCTTTACTGTCCAAAACTATAAAAAGAAATTTGGTGCTGAGTTCTCGTAATACAGAATCAGGGACACTCACACAACAAAATAAAAACCATACATGTGAAAAAAGCAAGGATTTCCCCAATTCCCAATAGTGACAAACACACCAATGATCAGGTACTGAGAGTTAACAGCATGACCAAAAGGTTTCCTTGGGCACATTCTGACAGCAAAGCATTAGCTGAGCCATTTTCAGATGCTATGGGGTATTCATAGAGAGTTTGAAAAATATCAAATGATACAGAAAACCCCCCAGCATGACTCAATCTTTGAAGTGAAGTCCTGTGTTTCAATAATAATATGGCACCAACCAGTGATCAACATATCACATGATTCAAATATGTTTATGATGATCTACCTCTCTAAATTTTAGAGGGCATTTTACACATTACTAAAGAAGAAAAACAAACCCTTTACTTTCACTTAAACTCTGAACATGATTGTTGGAGAAATTAAAACTGATTAAAAAGGTTTGTTTGAAAACATTAGAACAGGTGATGTATATTCCATTCCAAACACAGACAACTGCAACACACTCAACTACAGTCATTTTAATGGCCATAACAGTCTAAACTGGAACTGTACCTAATCTTCATTTTTAAACTGTAAAATTGCAGTAATAGTTATACCACATACACCCCTCCACCCATGCTCCCAGTTTTAAAATTAATAGAAAATAAAGAATCATATGCATAACTGTGATTTGGTTTTTTTAGTTTTCCATTAATACTTTGATTTTTAACTAGTTTTTTTTTAAAGTCTTGGTTGGATTCCAAAGCAAACTGTAAAGCAGAAGAACATATTTTTCCTTCTATAACTGCAATAGAAATATGTTTTTTATGAAGAAAGAAAACAGAATAGATTCCCTGACAAAAAGAACAGGTTGAGTTCTTCCAAGCAAAAACATGAACTTGCTTTCCCCATAGCATTCTGCCATACACAGCTGTACACCTGCTATCATAGCATGCCAGATTTATCTATTTCTTTTAAATCAGGGCCTGCCTATATAATCTTGAATCAACAAAGATAAAAAGAAAGTTATTCCCCCACCCTCTACTTCCACAACAGTGGCAAATAAATAAAAGTACACACACTGCTGACTTTTCAAGTCACATCCTGTTGTTAAATTTGGGTTAAAACTTCCAGTAGTTCATATGTCCTTTAAGTCAGCTTTGAAAGATTCCAAAAAGACCTACCTTGTCTTGGGAATTGTTCAGCTAACTTCCTGAGACTTGTTAAGCTGTCAGCACCAAGCTGGCTTAAGATGCCTGGAAGCATTTCTGTGATTGGTTTAGCTTCTGCATGACCAGTGATGGCAAAAGTGTTGGCAGAGAGGGAAGCTTGAACCTTGGGGTTGTTGAAGTGAATAACTGTTCCATCATCTTTTATCATGTTCACCTGTTTAAATATATTAATAACATTTACCTAAGTGTTGCAGCATCTTGTTACACAAGCACAATAACTAAAAAGTAGATTTGAAATCTCAAAAATTACAGAACTAGCACTCCTCCTAAAGAAAGGATCATATAACCATGATAAAAGCACCTGGAATTAACACCATCTAAATTCAAAGCTCCAACAGCAGCACCTTGCCACACCAGGTTAGCCCTTGCCTTTCACGGGTACCTGTGTTGCCTACCAGGAAAGCATTCCTGCTTCTTCCCAGCAGGCAAAGGCACAGGACCCACACTGGCTCAAGGCAGGGATGCACACACAGCACTGAGGGATTAGGTACCAACTGCACTGGAACAGACTTCCAACACCTTCCCAATAATTCCATGAGGGCTCTTAAGACTAAGGACACCACACAGTGATCCTTCTCTCTCCTTCTTCCCTGGCCTTCTGAATCACCAAGAATTCTATCTTACAGCCAGTGTAGTGGCCTGCTTTAGAAAGCTGAAAAGCTTTTATTTCTAGGCATGGATAAACTATTATGCAAAAAATAATTGTCTGACCATAGGAATAGAGTTCTACCCATCCAACACAACAGCGGTATTAAACTTACATGAAAAAATTATTAAGCAATGTTTTTAAGTTACAGGGAGAAAAGAGGGATTCAGAACTAAAGATGAGATCTAAAATACAAAAACATCTAAGTTCTCAATCCTCACACAGCAACAGCGTTCCAAATATGTTTTGAACAGGAAATCCAGGTGCGTTGCTTTCCTGCAAAACTAAGCAATGTCCTGTCCTTTGCCCATGGGGAAATGGTAAAGGCTTCAAGCACACTTATCCTGTTACTTAAGAGCCTCTTTCAAAATGACACAAATGTGTTACTCATGCTTGACTCAACATTACTCTTCTATCTGCATGAAGCTTACCAAGGTCAACTTGCGTTCACTTGAATAAAACATTCCACAATTATGTCTCTTGCTATCAAGGTAGAAACATTTTGCATCACCTTCCTACACTGAGATATTTAAATTCCTTAATAACTGTGTCTGAATAAAGATCCTGTGCTCTGTGCACAAAAAAACCCTGAAGAACTGTCTTTCTTTAGCTCATATAGCTCTGCATATTTGTATTAAGCTTAAGAAAACAGACAAACTGAGCTGTTCCTGCAACAGAGGTCTGAAAACTTACAGGGAAACCACACCAAATTTGCCTTTGGAAGGGAGGAATACACTTAGTGACTCCTGCATGCACCTTGCAATCCTGCTTCAATTAATTAATCACAGGTTAAATATTGCACTTCTTTAACCAAGTAGTACAAGTACTACAGCCACACTGAGCTCACAATGGAGAAACCTCCACCTCTTCCCTTGTATGAGGGTCACTCCCTACACTGTTATGGAAAACATGTTTTATTAATACATGTAAATTAGAGGTATTCAAGGAACATCTGAAACCTTCTCATTCCCACTTACATTAACACCGAAGCTGCTTCTGTAGAGTCTCTGTAGTGCTTTAAAAAACATTTCTTGTAACTACTGCAAACAATTCCAGCAATTTTTGTGTAGTAAAAGGTCCTAATTTTGTTAATACAGACTCAAGTTCTTACTTAAGGGGTCTCTAAACTTTCCTTTATACTCTGCACCACACTTGCTCTAGATGTGCCTGCACAGTCCATGGACATTTACTGCTCGTCTCTTTAGAACAAGCTCACAAAAGTCAAGAATGAAGAGAAGTTTTGTTCTGCAATGAATGCAAGACACACACAGCACAGAGCTTACTACCTCCACCACACACTGCCTGGCCAGCAGAACCTGCACCTTTCCTCCTCCAGGCACAAACACATTAATGCCAATGAGACAACAATAAATCAACGTTACCTCTCAATAACCAGATCTCTATGGTTCTGCTTGGCAAATAAAACTGTTGTCAAAATCACCACACCACCACCAAAACAACAGAGTGAATTTAATTTCAAACAGGAAACATTTTTTTCACTATACCTCTTCAATGCCAGCAATGTTATTTACAGCCAGTTTTTTGAGGGAACTCTGAAGTTTTTTGTCATCAGCTGTAGCTGTTCTGTGCACCACCTTCTTCTTTCTGCGAGCTGTTCCCTGGGAAGAATCAAGAGACAACAGTCAGCTCTGCTCAAAGTCTCACAACACTAATTGCAAAAGTCAAGGCACAGGCTGAGCAACATCTTTCAAGTTATGAGACATTTCTGTAGACAAAAACACTTCTCAACTTATTTCCCTTTATCTACAGCTTTGGCCATCATTACCAATTTTAAGTTTTTTCTTAAGCATAAAGACCAAAGAAATACCAAACAGCAGTACATTTTCCCTTCCACTAACCCAGGTGTCTCAGGTTGACAAAGAAGTGAGTCTTCTCAGGAAGATATAGTCAAACCAATCAGTGGTCAGACACCAGGCTACAGAAATACTATTTAATATTAAGCAATACATAATGAAGTTTCCCCAAGATATTTTTTCCAAAACAAAGCACAAATACAGTGATTTAAATAGCACCACTTTGGCAACCAAGTCATTAATGCTTTCAGAGTGTTCAACAGACAGCAATTTTGGAATTCCTGCTTTGCAAACTTTTGTACAATCATCCCTACAACAGGGGATGAGCACCCACACTGAACAAACTAATGCCTTTTTATTGGTCACATCAACTACACACTAGCTCAGAGAAAAGAAACAGCTAAGTGCACAGACAGTGCCTGAAGCAGGCACAAAGAAGAAAATCCCCAAAAGGAAGACCATAAAGGCAGAACTGGAACACCCAACAGGTGAGATTAGCTGGAGCTTTCACAGGTCACAACAAGTCATTGAATTAAAACAATGCTAGCACACTGGAAACTGCTCATCCAGCCGTTGAGAACTGAAAGAAACTTGCATTTCAGGTAGCTGCACTATAGGCCAGATCACACAAAACCCTGTATTAGTCAAGCCTGAGAATAGTTTTTTTCTCCTCTTTCTATGAACTTCAGCCTATGTTTTCAAAAGCATCTCTGGTGGTTTTCTTACCTTTCCTCCTATTCGGACCTGCGCTTGAAGCTTGGCCAGTTTTTCTTGGTTCATAGTGCTACTTCTGAAGAGCAAAAACAAGTTCAACTTAACATCAAAACAGTAACAAAAAAAGTCACAGTCCATTTTAACAGTACTCTTACAATTGCAGCTGGTTGTTCAAACTTCCAGAACATCATCCAAAACAGCATGTCGAACAAACACACAAAACCAGAGCTTTAAAGCCACACCACCTAAGCAATCCACAGTGGTCCTGCAGTAGGAAGGACCCACATTTAGCTGAAGTGTCTGTGCCCCGATGAGGCAACTCCACAGGACATTTCATTCTGCATCAGGCCGAGGTACTCATTTCCAAGATGCCAGTTTATTGCTGGAAGAATTTAACTGGATTACTGGCTCCAACCAGACCCAAACCAGCACATACACGACAACTGAGTCTGGGAAAACACCTTATCTTTACGAGGGTCCAGGGACACAGTCATCACTAAACTACCTGGGATAGTATTCATATAATGAATCTATGGTACTTATGACTAATAAGCGAAATCCCAACTCCGTGAAGTTCGTGTATGGACATATTTACTACATGAACTTCTGGTAGCTCTTCATCCAATACAGTGACTGGGAAGTTTAACCAGTGCTTCTCCCACAGGTCAGGTGGGATCTTTAAAGGCTGAAAGCCCTGAAAAGCCATAATGGGTGAAAAAACGCCTCAAGCCTTTCAGCAAAAGGAATGCGTTTCGCTGCTCTGCCCCAGCGAGTTACCAGTGATCCCCGGGAATGTCCGCATGTGCTTTGTGCCGGGAACGGCCGGGGAACAGCGGCAGCGGGGCAGGGATCGGCGCACGGAGGGACCCGCGGGGCTCCGGGACACGGGGCTCAGGGTGGCCCGCTGGGCAGCCCCAGAGCACGGGCAGCGGGAAGGGAACACGGCTCATCCCTCAGGAGCCCGTGCAACCGCGGCCCCACGGGAGAACCGCGGCCCCGCGAGCCGAGGCAGCCCCCGCACAAGGGAGTCGCTCGCTCGGCCTCTCCTCGGGGAACGGCCCAGCACTGCCCAAGGGGATAGGACCGAGCTGCCGTGGCGCCCCGCCCGCCTCAGGTCGGCGGGGACGCGGCAATACGGGGACGCGGCGATACCGGGACACGGAGACAGCGGGACACGGGAAGAGCGGGCCCCCTCACCTGAGCGCGGCGGAGCCCCCGCTGCCAACACGCGGCGAGAACAAGATGGCGGCCGAGGAAGGAAAGAGAGGCGCACAGAGAAAGGAAGCGCCGCGCCACGTGACGGCGCCAGCCCGCCCGCAGATGGGCGGGCCCGCCCACCTCATTTACATAGAGGCGGGGGTAGGTAGGGCCCGCAAAAGCTCTTGGGAGTTGTAGTCTCCAGGGACCAGCCGTCGCCCGTGCCTCGGGGTAGGGAGCGGTACCCTGTGACCCAAACTGGGACGCGGCGCTTCCAAACGCGACACCACTCGCTCTGTCCCCCTCAGTGAACCCTCCCTCACACGCTGCGCTTGCGGTCGGTTTTGCCTTCCCGCCAGCTGCGCAACTCCAGAGAACAGAGCGACAAAAGGGTTTATTTGGGAAGGAGAGAATAAACCCGCAACCACCCCCCTCCCACCGCTGCCTGTTCCTGTCGGGATAACGCTGGGGTTTGCCCAAGGGAAGTAACCAGGGCTCTGTGGCCCCGGTGCGATGACTCCTACCCCGGGGGTCTCGGCTCGCTGTAAGGAGCTGAGCTCATCCCGAGCCCCCCACACCGTTCCCGCCGGCTGCCACCCCCGGGACGAGCCGAGCCGTCAGGGCGGCGCACCGCCCACATCCGCCACACACACATCACTTCCTGGGCTTTAAAAAACTGGAAAAAAAAAAAAAAAGTCCAGCAAGCGGGTCCCGTTCTGTTGGAGGTTCGGGGCCGTACCCGGGTGCCGCCGCTGCCCGCGCCGACACCATGAAGGCTCAGCCCGCGGCAGCCTCCGTCCTCTGCCTGTGCCTGGTGCTGGCGGCCTGCGCCGCCTCCGCCGCGGGAGGGCTCGGAAAGGGTCAGACAAACGCTTTCTTCGGGCTTTCCCCAACTTCTGTCCCCACTCGGGGCGGGTCCGGTCCCCTCAGCCCACGGGGGCCGCCGGGCGGGGGCAGAGGGCGCAGCTTCGGGCTCTGGAGGTGCGGGGGGGCTTGGCGGGGTCTCCGCCGTTGTGGTTGGGGTCTGGCTGAAGCCCTTCTGAGGGCTCCGCGGAGCCCGGGGGAGCAGCCCCGCGGTGCCCCCCGAGCCCGCCCGCCTCCGCCGGGCTCCTGGCAGGCGATGAATGGCCCTTCCCTCCGCTCTCCGCTTCCCTTGCCCTTCGTGACCGCGCCTCACCTCGCTCCTGGCTTGCCCAGGCTCCTTGTCTAATTACCGTGTCTAATAGCCCGGTTCACCCGGGGCCTGGCTTCACCCAGGTGGTGGCTTTGCCGTGGAGGTAAATCTCCTCCTCAAGGCTGGTTGTAACCAATTTGATCAATGACAGCAAAGCTGTGGTGTGGATCTCAGCCAGCCATTCACCCTTTAATTCCCCAGATGACTTTCATTCAAAAGATACACTCTGTAATGTGTTGGGCAATGCTTTTAAAAACACACAGAAGCTCACCACAAAGTGGGGTTTGTTTTAAATATAGAAAAGGTTTTGAAAAGTGTTTCCCAGCTAGAACAATACAAGGTTTTTATTATTTTAACATTTTGCTCTTCAACTGAAATAAGTGACGTGTCAATATTCTGGGTAAACGTGACTTGTGCTAATCCAGCTGGGTTTTGCTCTGGGATGTTGAGTGGTACAAACGTAGTCCTGTGTCGGGGGCTGCCTCAGCACTTGCTGTGTGGGTGTGAGGGGACAGGGACAGGCATCCCACCCTGCTGTGAGCTCATCTGTTTGATGTGTTGCATCACTTATGTTCACAGTTGCTCATATCAGCAGAGATCAGGTAACACAAACACTGTGCCACTGTCCTCACCTCCTGGATGCTGAATGGAGGTGTCCCAAAGATTTGCTGACGCTGTTTTGGGCTTTCTCCAGCTTCTTTGCCATAGTTGTCTACTGGAGACAATGTCCACTTTCCTCTATGTCTGCACTGGGCAGTCTGTGGCTCCTGATCTCTGCGTAGCTCCCAAAATCTGCTCCCCTCAGCACCCTGGGCACAGCAGGTTCCTGACTAATCCGAACCCTTAGGGATGGGAAGGGGCAAACCAAGGCTTGTGTTTGGCCACCCAGCACAGTAATTGTTAATTACTGGAACCAAGACCTCTGAGGAGCTGTTCCAAGAGAGTTCCTCTTTGTACAGCCCCCGGATCTCCTTCATCTAAGCTCTCCAGGTGGCTTTTGGCCACGTGCTGTGTTGGCTACTAAAAAAGCCCAGCCCTGGCAGTCACTACTTTGTAGCTGTTAAACATACACTGACTCACTCTTAAGTCAATTGATATAACAAGACTTGTTATCTGGATGTCAGATAAAATATTTCCTGCATCGTTCAGTCACTGTAACACTCAGAAATCTGTATAGTGGTGTTCTTTCTTGCTCTTCCACGTTATTATCATCACCAGAAATACTTAACATAATAGCTTTAGAGGAATTAATGATCATATGTTGGCCTAGAAATTTTTCGTTTCAGTTTAGTTCACCTTCAGTGGGATTTAGGAAGCCAAATGCTGACATGTTTAATTTGTCATTCATCAGATAATAAATGTTCACAGATTGAAAAAGAACAGAGAATAATCAGAAGGCACTTCAATTTTAATATCTGTTTGGGGGATTTTAGTGTCATTTACATACATATATAGAAATATTCATGAGCATGGTATGTTTTTGTTAATTAATTTCAATGGGATTCCTCATACAACTGTGTGGGCTGTAAGTATTTCCAGAAGTCTTTCCAGAAGTGGGGCTATAGTTGTCTTTAAAAAAAGAATATAAAATGAGTTGAAAATACTCTCGAGGGTTGGGCTGTTTTCCTCTGTTAGCTGACATGTTAAATTATGTAGCATTTATAAACCCTTCTCTCTGGCAGGTTTTGGAGATCATATTCATTGGAGAACACTAGAAGATGGGAAGAAAGAGGCAGCAGCCAGGTATGTTTGTTAGTTTTAAAGACAGAAATGTGTCTTCAGAAGCATTCACAATGGTTCTATTTCAGCCCTAAATTTAACCACAGAAAAGAGTCTCTATTAACAAAAATTAGGGTGGTTTAGGAGACTCTTCAGATCCCTACAGGTTATTGGAGAGAAAATACAGAATTTTGTTAACTTTGCTAAGGCACCACCTAGGTTTAATCACTGCAGTCTAATTAAATGATTGAAGCCCTAGCATGTCCTTGAAACAAGAAAATAATTATTTATCACAGTAAAGCAAGATATGGTTCTCAAACACACAAATGCAAGTGTAAGTGGTGCTCAATGCCCTTAAACTCAGCAGTGCTAAGAGCTTCTCTAAAATTCCTTAAGCCTGTATAGATGAGGCCTCAGCATGAGGTATTTTGTTTCCATCTGCAGCAAAAATCTGGAAGTTTCAAACTGTAGTGAACTGACAGAACCTGGTTTGGGCTAAACTTAAATTCTAAAAAGAACAATGTCTTTATGAAAAATGACATCTTGACTTCTTTTTTTTTCCCTCAGAATTTCTTCTGTTAAAAGAAGATTCTTGTTAAAAGATTCTTGTTAAAATCCAAGAAGGAGAATGGCATGCTTATAAATTCTACTTGCATTTTAACTTTATAACCTAGATCTGACAATGCTGACATGAGCAGAAATTGCTCATGCCTTCCAGGTTTGCTGTTTAATTTAGCTCTGCTCTCAAAGTGATCCATCTGGCAAGTTCTACACTCCAGTGCAGACATTGAATTAACCCAGATGGTACACTTCAGAAGTTTTACAAGTTTTTATAAATTGATACTTTAGCATTTTTGAAAAAAAAATTAGATTATTTCAGTTTTTACAGCTATAATTGTAGCAGCAGCAGAGGAAGCTTTAAAATGAGACAAAAGAGGGTGGAAGGGGTGGCAAGGTCTGAGCTTTCAGGTTTAGGCAGGATGAGTGTTCCTGCTCAAAAAGACCCTGCAGCAAGGGATGGGACTGGGTGTGAACCACACTCTCTCCTTTCCTTGCTGATGCACAGATCTGCTCGCTGATTTGAGCTCGGCAGCATTTTAATGTCATTGAATTGAAGGATTGGGAGAAACTACTAGTAGCAAAGAAAATATAAACCTAAATGTACATTTTTTTTCTAAGTCTGACCATAAATCAGGAGATGAAAAATTACACAAAATTATCTGGGATGCATCAAGTGAGATGCGCCGGAGCCGCTGGTGGAGGAAGTTTCAAACCATCGGTTTCAGTTCTGTAAACTGCACAATGCCATGGGATGCTGGGGACTTCTCGGTGTTAAGTTCCCTGAGTGCGAGGGCGCGGTCCCTTCGTTCCAACAGCTGCTGCGATGGCGTTTTGAAGCGGGACGCCTCGCAGGGCGGTGCCGCGGTGCCAGAGCCGTGCTGGGGCGCGGCGATTCTCTGCGCCTCGGGGAGGAGGAGCGCGCCGGGGGCGGCGTG
>VZRH01008443.1:339832-352958 GCA_013397555.1 Urocynchramus pylzowi | reverse complement strand
TGCCGCTGGGCGCCATCCGCGCCGCGCTGTTCGAGAGCGCCCCGCCGCCGCCGCACCGCGCCACCCGCACGCAGCCGCTGCAGTCCTGCGGCTTCCTGCACCAGCTGGACCGAGTCACGCAGGACGTGCTGGCCGCCGTGCTGGCCGCGCAGAGGAGCGGGGCACAGCCCGGGGAGACCATCCGCGTCCCCGGCGTGGCCGAGGGGCTGGTGCTGAGCCGGCCCGTGAGCGTGGCCGAACTGAGCCGGCTGCGGAGGCAGTTCATCAGCTACACCAAGATGCAGCCCAGCGATGAAAACCTGCCCCAGCTGGCCAGCATGTTCCTGCAATACCTGAGCCGCAGCATCCAGTGAAGTGTCGCCTGTGCCACCCAGCAGTGGCGGTGGTCCGGCCCCGAAGTACTCGCAGCGGGAAGAATGCGCCTTCAGGCACAGACCCTGCAGAGCCCGGGTCCCACCTGTCGGGGATGGGATCTCTTGGCAGCAGCAGCAGCTCTGAGAAGGTGGGCGCCGTGTCCCTGCAGCAGCCGAGCCAGCTGCATTGCTGGGGGGATCTCCAGGGAAGCAGTTCCTCACCCTTGCCTTCTCCCCACTGGCATCTTGCAAAATGGAGAGCTACTGGTGCATCCCCAAGCAAGTGAAGTCTCCTGTGGAGATGCAAGCCCCAGTAATAAAACAGCGTGACATGAAGGGTGATGACTGTAGGGAAGACTTTTCCTTCCACATTGGCATGTGTATGCCTGGAATAAGAAGATTGTTTTTCCAGATAATGTCAAACTGCAGAAGAGACTTCAGGTCCAGAACTGGAACCTATATTTTTAGGATGTGACTGTTTGGAAAAAATCTGACTGACCCAAGAGAGATTTTCAACTCTACAATGCAAAAGGGTGCTGGCTTAACAGACTCAAACTTCTCTGTTTCAGGTCTAATAATAAAATGTGTGCCTTAAATGGAGTAAAGTCTTAATTTGCTTGCAGGACTATTTTACTGAAAAACTTGGCCATGTCTTTTTTCTTCAAGGTCATTATACACCCTTAAAACCATCATTTTTCACCCTTAAAAACACAAATTGCTTAAGAATGAGTGCTGTCATAGGAAAAAATGAGCTAAAATGACAGAAATAAATGTCTTTATTTCTGTTCTGTGTGAATCTTGTAAGTCTGTACTGGCTGTGATGGGTAGCTAAGTTTCCAATAATTTTGGGTACAGCTTATATAAACTTCTCACTTTCTGGTGGATGCTTCATTCTTCATTCTAATAAATGGTGACTTTTTGTTTTAATTTTACATGTAGTGCTCACTGGGATGAAGTGGTGAAGTGGGGCAGGAAGGGTTACTTCAGTTACACTGTCTGTCTGTCTGGCACACCAGCTGCTAAGGGGCTTTATGCACTGCAGAACTGAGAAATTACTACAAACATGTTTTTATATAAATAAGTTTATTTTACCAGTCAAAGTAAAGAGAACAAAGCTGAGAAAACACTTCAATTATCTCAAACCTCTGTGAGTTCTCACTGACTAAGAGTTGGTATTTCAAGGAAGTGAGCCCTTATATGTAAAATTTCTCTTTAAAAAGTGTGTGGCAGTACCAACCACCAAAACATCAAACTCTTTCAACATGAATCACTGCTCCTTGATAATAAGAATAATTTTAAATCTAGTCTTAAATCAGCCTCTCCTCAAGAAATAAGCAAAATAATTTTGGACTCTCTGGAGAAACAATGAAAAGAAGTCATTGGCAATGTATAGCTTTACTAGGGAAATGTGTATTCTTGCTCCTTACTGCAAGCAGATATAAAGTTGATGACATATCAGTTAATTATATATGGCAAATTTGTGTTTGAACAATTCTAAATGTTAATGGCTTCATTTCCATCCTTTCCTTGTTCTAAAGTTCATTACTGAACACTGCTAAGTAGAGATTTCCTTTCATGTCTATTTACACCTAAAGAAAAATACATAATTTCTGCTAGTAATTAATGTTGTTGTCTGCAAAGGTGTTAATAATTCATGTGTATGAAAATTTAGCTTTATTTTTATCCCCTAATATGGTGCAGAGTTTGCAGTTGGAGAAAGTTTACGGTTTTCTTTGCTTGGCGTATCCTGAAAGAAGTATCCATATAGGATGTTCTTTCCAGATTCCTTCTTCTCCTTCACCTAATTTTAGGCTGTTCTTACTGTTCTGGAAGCCATATCATTATTGTATGGAAACAACCTCTGGATAGCATAGCTAGTAAATGTAAAAGGAATTATTTGTAAAGAGTGAAAGCAAAAATAACTTTGGTCCTTTTGCGTTGCACTTTATTTAGGCTGCAGTTCCTCACAGACCCCCTCTCCTTAGACCTGGGACTGGACACATCTATCACAGTTAGTTTCAGCATACAAATGTGTAGGAAGCCATGCAGGCAGCCAAAGGGTTTGCTGGCTTATTGGGTTTGCTGGTTGCTCAGTGGAGGCCCTTAGTCACAGGAGGTGACTGAGACATGTGGGCTGTCATGGGGAGAGATTGTCATCCACTGGATTACCTTAAGCAGCCACGAAAATCCATCCTGAGATCTCTCAAGCAGCTGCTGTGATTAACCATTTCCAGTAATCCAGGGAAAAAAAGCATGACCTGTTGTGTATCTGAGAAATCTAAACTAAGAAGAGAAAGTCTCCTCCTCTACACAAGCAGTTATTGGCTGGCAGCTATAATAAATTAGTTTATCACATGTTTTAAGATTAGGAAAACCTTTTGCAAGACAATCTTAGAGCACCCCATAATCTCTTTACATCTCACTTATTTCCCATTACATTTAGCCTTTGAGGGAGCCTTGACTGTTAAACTGTACATGTAATAGAATTTCTTTGACAATTTTCTTTCTTCTTTTTGTTAGTGGTTTGCCTCTTATGGTTATCATCCACAAGTCCTGGTGTGGAGCTTGCAAAGGTAAATGCATTGAGTACTAGAGCTTGCTGAAACTTCTAATGAACCTTTGTACAGAAATCATGTAGCCATGAGAAATGTGAATTTTGCATCCAAAATGTAACTAATGGTATTTGTATTTCATTGAGAGTGGCATAATATGGCAGTGTCATAGCAAACAACAAGCTGGGTGTATGGCTGAGGTAGTTGAGTGGGAGTGGTGGTTTACAGCAGGGTTTCTGTTTCTGTTGTACTGGATCAGATATAACCACCTCTGTTTGTTGGGCAGGCTTCAGCCCATGGCTGCCCAGCAAGAATTGCTTCAGTTACCTCCTGTTCTGAGCCGGGCTGGAAGGGTTGGATACACACATTCCATTTACTCGCTGCTTATTGCAAAGTGCCACCTCTCCAGAGGGAGGGATGAAGTGGAGATTTTGATAATGACCTGAAAATCTGAAATGTTTTCCACTGCTTTTACATACCTCTTTTTTTTTTTTTTTTCTTTAGCTTTGAAGCCAAAGTTTGCTGAATCCAAGGAGATCTCTGAACTTGCCCATAATTTTGTTATGGTCAACCTTGAGGTAGGCTACCTTCTGCTCACTATCCATGTTCTGCCTAGTAATGAAGTATATGGAATCTGACTCAACTGGTTACATCCTGTTTTGTGTACATCCTAAATCCTGCACTTCTAAATAGGCATTCAGAATTGATTGATAGAGCTCATTGTTTTAAAAAGACTTTTTTTCCAGGCTGGTTATTTTAATTGTGTTTATAAACCTGACTCTGTGCCATTGTCTCTTTAACAGTTTGTACCCTATGTGATTCAGTTTCTAGAAGAAAGGAATTTATGTTCATTCTCTCAGTACATGTAAAATATTCCTATACCAGAGTGGGGTGGGTAATGCAAATTGACAGACCAGAAAAAATACTGTTTTCACAAATTATACTTATGTAGGTAAAAATAACTTTCTTTCCTTGGAGAGTGGAGGATACTGCAGTTACTTAGCATCTCTTCAAGATGTAAATTGCTCAGGGTAGAAGGAATCTGAAGGCAGTAACTTGTTTCTGTAAAAGACACCATGTTTTGTTAGATGTCTTGCTAATATCTTCCCTCTCTCCTGCCTTGCTGTGGAAGGATGATGAAGAGCCAAAGGATGAAGCCTTTAGTCCTGATGGAGGTTACATTCCCAGAATCCTTTTCATGGGTAAGGCATCCACAGCTGTTGTGTCCATTCACAGCACTGGGTTCTTACTGATTCCATCTAAATTTCCTGTTGGATTTCTTATTTCATAGACCCCAGTGGAAAAGTCCATCCAGAAATCATCAATGAGAGAGGAAACCCCAGCTACAAGTATTTCTATACCAACGCTGATCAAGGTATGTGCTGAGTGCTTTGAAATGCATTTTTAGTGAGATGAAGCTTTGGCAGTGGAGAGAAATGATGTTACTTTGAAGTGTAACTGGGATAGGTTAAATAGTGTGAGTGAGTGATTCTCTAGTGCCTCAGGACTCACATTCAGAATCATGATTCACCTTAATATCTACTAAAAGTCTCTAAAACCTCCAGTTCTGGTATGGGAAATCATGGAATTTGCATGATCCAGCCACACATAGTTGGGAAAAGGGTGCAGGTCTGGGGTTTTTTTGTTTTTTTTTTTTTCTTACACATGAATCTGTAGATCTACATTCTGTAACTGTGTTGTTTTAAAACACTTTCATTACCAGTTCACCTTGCTGTTTTCACCCTGAGATTAATGGTTGGTATCTCTCTTTGTAATCTTTCAGTTGTCCAAGGGATGAAGGAGGCCCAGGAGAAGCTGACAGGCGATGCTTTCAAACAAAAGCACCTGGGAGATGAACTATAATGAACACACTGAATGATATCTTTTCATCACTGCAAAACTAAGAGGAAACGATGAAACAGACCAAGAATGTAGATGCACTGAAGGGACATAATTCCCCTGTCAGCAATGTTAGTTAAAAACCCTGTTTGGAGTTCACACACACACACACACAACAGTTACAGTGTTTTCTCTGCCTGGCAGTTTAAACTTTGGGGGTTCTTTGCAACTGGGTAATGTGCAAACACATCTCTGTATGTGTTTGAGCAACCACTAATATTTGGTGTTAAAAGGGAGGTGTGTAGGGAACACACTATTTGAGGACAATGTGATGGGAAAAACTAGAAGTAGCCATCATTTTGACACTAATCAGGGTTGAATCTCTCTTTTCTCACTGGTATTATGTGATCCCATAGTTCTTACTGGGCATTCCCATCACTGGGGCATGTTCCTGGGCCAGTTGTTTTCTAGGTATCCAAAACCATGAATTCTGCCACCACACCAAGTAGAATACATTTCATGAATGTCCAAGTAGCATGTGAATGATCAGCTCTGCAAATGTATTTTTGTGTAAAACTGTGTGATTCATCTTTATTTGCCTTTGGGCAGAAATTTAACTTTTTCCTTATGCACTCACCTTTTGATTGTTCCATCAAGTGAGGGTGGGTTATGTTGAAGCTTTACGGGGTTTCCCCTTTTATTCTTTGAATGTTTTTGGCGAATGCCTTGCCATCACATTGTACTGTATTTTTGTACCAGGGTGAAAAAATTAAACCTTTTTAAACATAAGCATGCTGAGAGTGTTTTGTGGTTAAGGGCGTAGCTTTCTGTTCTTAAGCATGGGGGGATATGTTTTTGTTTGTGTTGCAGTGATTATTAGTGTTGACTGTCACAGCTGAAGGTTTCTCCTTTTTATAATTAAAATACATAATTTGTTTTTCCATACAATTACAATTCAGCCATTCTTACACTACCCACACTGTTGAAAGCAATGTGTCTATTTACTGGAATTGAAGAGAAGAATAGAGGGGAGTAAAATCACCCTTCTTGACCTGCTGGGGACACTTTTTTTAATGTAGCCCAGCATGCTGTGGGCTTCTTTGTCACATGAGTGCATTGCTGGCCCATGATCAGCTTGTTCTCCACCTGGATTCCCATATTCTCCTGTGCAGCAAAACAGATTTCCAGACTGTACTGATGCACAGGTTGTTCTCCTCAGCTGAGGGACTTTGGATTTCCCTTTCTTGAACCTCCTGCCAGCCCTCTGCCCATTTCTCCAGCCTGAGGTCCTCAGTGGCAGCACAACCACTGTTACATGGATATCAGCCCCTCTCCCCAGCTTTATATCATCTGCCAGTTTGCTCAGAGCTAGGTGTTAAAAAGTACCAACCAAGGGTACTCCACTAATGATGAGCCCCCTTCAGGGCAGCTGTTCTGGCAGTTTTCCATCCATTTCACTGCCCATTTATTTAGGTTGTACTTCCTCAGTTTTTCAATGGGGATGCTTTGGGAGTCAGTGTCGAAAGCCACAGTAAAGCCAAAATAAACACCACCTGCCTCTCTCCCCTCAGCCACCAAATTAGTCATCTCAAGCAAAAAATCCTGTCCAAAAGACACTTGCCATAACTTCCCATAACAAACAAGGAGATAATTTTCTACAGATACTTATTGAGGAGCTATCTGAGGACATTAGGTGGGGAAAATTGTTTATACAATAAGCCCAACTTGTCTACTGAATAAATTTTTACTGTTCAGCAGCATTAGGAATTTTACTTTCCAGACCAGTCAGTCTAAGAAATTTTAGGCACCAAAACTCAACTGGGTATACTAAAAGACAAGAACTCAGTGGAATTAATGGGATTACTGCACATTGCAATTACCCTGCTCAGCTGCTAATAGTTACTCTACAGGCTTTATCCTCTGCTTCTCTTGCAAATTGTCTAGTAAATTAACAATGGAATTGAACTCAGCAGCTATTCTCAAGTCATATCAACCTCAAAGTAAATCTGTATAAGCCTTAAAAAAGGATTTGTGTTGTGCAAAATATTCCCTTTGTTCCCAAGCTCTATCCATTGAGCAAATAAAAAATAATTCCTATCTGATGCTCATTTTATTTAGAGCTTTAGATCGACCTAACTAAAAAATCATTGCTATGGTTTTTTTACTTGCCAGCAGGGGGAGGACTCTGCGTGTTCATCTGGGATAGGATTCAACAAATCATCATTAAAAAACAATCTCTGATGCAAATTAACAGGGTGCACCTTTGTGAGTTTCCATGCATGATTTTGCAGCAGCTCTGCCCTGCTCTTATCTCTGCAGTGAAGCTGCAGCCTGTGGGATGTACATGAAGTGTCCCTTTCTTTGCAAAATGCTCTGATGCCTGAAGCAATGTGGTCTTAAAGTAATTTTTAGAAAGTTCTTCATCCACAGACATCTCTCTTCAGTGACAGGTACAGGCAATGTGCTTCATTCTTTACATTTAAAACCACCCTGATTCAAAATTATCCTCCTTCACATCTTCTCTCATGCATCTCTCCTTAGTACCTCATGCCTTCCAGACTTGGTACTTTGGAAGGAAGAACTTATTTCATGACCCTTTTTCCTTTGTTCTTCAGCTGCCTCCTTTCTCTCTAATCCTTTCTACCCTCTGTATGTTCAGACGCAGCTTCCCCACGCTCTCTTCCATTTGCTCTTCTCTAGACCATGCTTTTGTCCTCTGTAGCAGGATGGAGCTTGGCACTTGCTGACCTGCTGGGTGTCTAGCTGGGGTCTCAGCTAATTATGATTTATGTGCTTCCACAGTTTGATTTCTAGGGACAGCTGGTTAACTTGTGTAAAAGCTGTTTTCACATCTCTGGATTGCAGGGCGAACCTACTTTTGATGTTAAGTCACTTAAGTATTTTTCTCTTTTCTACCTGTTAGTTTTATAACTGGATATTTTTGTTGCTATCTCCTTTACATCCTTCTTCTTCATGATCTTGATAAGATGGTACAGATGGTTGGCATTTTCTTCTGTGCAGAGGGATCCACCCAGCTGTTGCTTTTTGTGTGTTCTGTGACTTTGTGCACACAAGCACATCCCCAGGGCTTAGAGAAGCTGCTTGCAGGTCAGTGTTTCCTGTAGCTGTGTTTGAAGTTAATGATACACTGCAGCACTGCTCAGTAACCAAGGCCTCAGATTAGTTTGCCCCCATCAGCTTTGTTTCTTGTGCTGCCCATCTATGTATGACTTGCAGTAACTTACATGATCACTTCTTCAGATGCATCTAGAAATCCCCTTGGATTCTCAGCTTTTCATCCTTCCATGGTGATAGAAAACCCAAAGACACTTCAAAATTCTTAGTACAGACCCGGAGAGCTGCCAGGCTGAATTAATCAAATGTAAATAAACATGCTGTCAGGTCTCTTTCTTCCAGAAACAACCTACAGAGGGGAAAAAACCCAAAGTTAATTAGGGAGTGCCGGGATTGCAGCTCCCATCTGGCTGCCTGGGCACAGAGGTTGCTTTGTGCACCTGAGGCTGGACACGCTTTAAGGAAGTTTCAGCTGGAGACTCGGGAAACATTTCCTTTGCCATGTTGAGCAGCAGGGAACAAAGCTGCAGCAACCAAGAATGCCTGCACAGCCAGAGTGTCCCATCTGTCATCCTGGCATGCTGAGTTTAGGAGGCATCTACTTCAAATGCACTTTTGTCCCCATGGCTGTCTGCCTGCCACCGTGTCTAGCCTGTATCAAACTGCTAATGAGCTTCATTCACTCAGAGCTCATTTAGAGCTCCTGTAATAAATAGCTCTGAAGTGGAATATTATTAAACCCCTATGAATATGAGGTCATATACCTTGGAGGTGATGAAACTTCTCTTGACTTTTGGCGAGAGGTGTTTGCAATCACGTTACGCTGTGATATTTATTTGCAGCTGACCTGGTATTATGCCTGCTTGGGTTTGCCCAGCCAGGAGAACACTCCAGGGCTATTCCTTGACAACCGTCGCTATAGGTGGCTCTAAACTTGAGGCCTGAGGATAGAGATTCAGAAAGTAATAAAGATGGAATTACTCTGAACAGAGCTCTCTCCAGAGAGTGGGATGAAAAGGGGAAGTCGCTGCAAATCCACACTTATTTCAAAGACAGCAAAGCCAAAGATGAAGTTTCTCTAAAAGGTTGCATTCTCTTTCCAGACAGCTGTGTAAGTTGTCTTTGGCACTGACTGGAGAGGGAAGGTTACTGCCTGAAGGAAACCAGGAAACAATAATGAAGGTCTGTTGTCGGAGAAGGGAGATGCCACACCATATGGTCGTCAGCAGAGCTCGTTTATTGCAACCCAAACACCTAGTTAAATACAGTCTTTAACTAGCTCATACATATTGCAAAAGTACAGCTCATCATTGGTTAGTTACTTATCAATTGATACGCCTACTTCTACATTCTTGTGGTTAGATTGTTTAACTTTTCTTCACTTTTCCAATTAAGAAATCCTCTCCCACAACCTGCTGTTGCACCAAGGGCACAGTGACCTTGCCTATTCAGACACTGGCTGTTGATTTTTGTACTTATCTCCTTCTCGCTTAACTAACTGTATTTTCTCAGCCAGCTTAACTGTTTACAAAAATCCTCTACAGTCTGTCTAAATGTTAAAAGTCACTTTGTCTCAAAACTATTTGGCATATTAACCCATTCCCCCTTTCCTCCTTGAAGAAACAGGTGCTGATTTGTTAAGCAGTTAGTCAAATAATCTCAGTTTGCTTTTCCCCTCAAAGTTTGTCTAGAGTAAGGTGTGGCTGTGCACAGTTCCCAGGCCTGCCATTGTCCAGGGAGCACCACTCCTGCCATTGCAGTGCCAGCCTGGTGCCACCACGTCAGCACCATCCAAGGAGGAGGAATCTTCACTGACAAATCCCAGCCAGCCCCTGTGACCTGTCACAGGCAGTGGCAACAGGGACCAAATCTTGAGTGATCCTCTCCAAGCTGTGAAAAATGTCATGGCGCCATTTTGTGATGGTGAAATCTGCAGTAAGTTCCTTTGATTATGGACAAAAAATAAAAAATAAATAGAGACCCCAAACTTCTCTGCTCACAACTACTCTGGAAGCAGGGGCTGGCTGACCTGTGCTTACAGCATTCCAGCTTCTGACTCAGAGCAGTGAGAGAGGCTGTCACACACCACCCTGTGCTGGCTCTCATCCCAGCACGGGGCAAGCATCAGGAAAAGTGCAGGGAGCAGCCAGGATGTGGGAGCAGGCAGGGTGGGGGGAGCAGGCAGGCTCTGGGAAGCAGGCAGGCTACGACCTGGGCAGGGGATCTCCAGTGGGCGGGTGCTGCTCCTGTGTTCTGTTTTCCTCCAGCCAACACAGGAGTCTCCTCCTCCATTCCCATGTCTCTATTGTGCTGTGGGGAGTGAAGGGGAGCCATCTTCCTAGAGTTTCCACCCTCTCAAAAGGTCATGATCCCATTGTTACCAATCCAAGTCAGGGCAAGGGAGGAGCCGAAGCAGAGATGAAGGGACGCAAGTATGTGGACTGAGTTTGGCTAAGGCTGTAGGTAACTGGCTGCTGATTAGAGTTTATTTGGTATACACTCATTTTTGGACTATTTTGCACATGCACAGTGTGAAGTCGGTAGATGTGCTGCAGAAATATTAATTGATAAGAACTGCAGATGTTTTCCCTGCTTTTTGAGAGTGCTTCAGGTCACAACATAACACATTGTGCATAAAATAAGCTGCACTGGCAGCACAGTCGAATTTGGATGTCACTTTATTGTGCTATTTCTGATATTATGAGCAGTGTTCAAAGAGCCATTTGTGAGGATTTGGATGCATTAGCCCTGTTAAAGGGAATGAAATTCGCACACATCCTGGGGACACAGCATGGGCCTTCCATGCTCTTTGTTCCACACTGAAGTGGAGAAGAACCTGGGTGAGTGCTGCCTATTCAAACAAGGAGGATTTTGTTTGTGGGTGTCCTGTTTTTACCTGGCTCCCCTGGACAACAGCTGATTTAACTGTTTTGGTGCCGCTCTTGCTTTAAGAATAAATAAATCAATACATAAATTGATAAATTAATTTTTTAAAATTCCCTTTTTAGAAAAGATTAAATTTGTTTCTTGATCAGATCAATTTCACTGTGAGAGGATGGAGTGTTTTGAATTTAAAATGTTGAGAGTAGTAGAGTATGCATGTTGTGCTTGATAAATGTGCTCTCCTGACTGCTGTGAGAGAGTGAGATAGATCCACATGTCAGAAAACAAGATAAAGCACAGCATCTGCTTTTCCACCTCCGTGTGCTTGTGGGAGTTCTTTCCTGTTTCATTATTTCCCCATCTATAAATCTAAAATAACAAAGACCTCCCCCACTGGAAGTGGTGTCAGCAATTCATGACCATACAACATTAAAACCTGGCAGGGAAGTGCTCTAGGAGAGCAAAAAATATTCACTCCATAAATTATAGAAACATGTCTAAACAAGGTGATAGACAGCAAAAATCACTACATATTCTCCTGTCTCCTAATTACCTGGGTGCATGCCTTCTTTTGGTTATCCCTGACTAAGAAAGGGCTTGTAGGAAAACACTGGCATTTCAGGGGTAGCATGAAATCTAGAAAAGCCTTTGGAAATTAGGATTGAACAGTGGCTCTGCATTTGTGGCTGTGGTTATGTGGTGTCAAATCAGGTGATCACTGCCAGATGCCAAGTGAGCCTCAGCCATGATGTGTCCTTCGCATCAAAGGTGCAGGTATGTGCCCATGACCATTTGCACTCTGTGTTGGTGCTATATAGAGCTGTAGGATCACAATGATTTTCTAGACTGAGCATCAGTCAGCAGACTGAGAGAAGAAGAGCTCTACCCATGTTGGGTTGATGAGAAGTCAGGTTTTGGCAGAGATTTGCTGCCCCAGAGCAACAAGAGGATTGCAAGGAGCTGGAAAGACTTTTTAAGGTGTCAAGCCTGCTAGGCTGTCTTTGAAATACTTGTTGTAATGAGTTTGGGATTTTGTTACACTGTTGATTATTTCTAGTTGCCTACACAAAGCTGTTATTTTGCTTAAGGCTTAAATCAGGGCCTGGTTTATATAACAGTAATTTTAGCTGGGGTTTTGATGGCAAATACACATTTTCATTCTAGATGAGGGTAGAAAATTACTCTGATGTTGGGTAGAATTGTCCCCTGGGCCACCTGGCAGATAGCTCTGACTTGAGTAAAATGGAGAAGCTGTATGGCATCTCTGATCTCCAGAGAGAAGAGGTGCTCCTTAAAGCTGCTTGGCATCTCTCCTGTGATTGTTCCTAAAATGTTCACCTTAGCTATATGCTAGTCATGTAGTACTACCGTGCTCCCTGGCTTTCTACATTCCCATGACACTGGTAACTAGTCAACTGCCCTGGACAAAATGTAGCAATAAATCAATTGTCAGACTCCTCTAAAGTGGTTTAACTGTTATAAAGCTCAAGCTGCTCCAAGGGCTGGTTGACCTATGAGCCAGTCCAAAGACCACTGAAGATCAGAGCTGAGGATCAGATGCTGAAGATAACCAGATGTGCAAAAAGCTTTTACAGGTGGACAAAATTATTCCTGTGCTGTGTGGGCGGTGTCCAAGCCGAGTCAAAGTGCTGCCCATCAAACAAAAAGCACAATGAAACTGAGAAGAAAGCAGCAGTGCTCTGGAGGACATAGCAGGGTGAAAAGACATCTGCACCCCCAAGTTTTAGGGGTTTGATTTCAGAGGTACTGCCTGAAGACAGAAACCCTGCAAATCCAGTACCTTTAAGCATGTCCTACTCTGGCCTCCCCTCACAAGGAGCCTCTCTCCTGGGGCCCAACAAGACCTTGTGTTTGTGCTGAGGCACTTGATTAAATCCTTCCATCTTTGCTGGTTGTTAGTGAAGCACCTTCTTAATTATGTCACACATAACGTTTAATATGTTTTTAAAAACCCAATATTTTGTTCATTCTGTCTAGGGCATCATGTCTAAAGGCTATTTTGGTTTCCTGGAGAGGAACAGACCACAGTCAGGTCTCTCTGGGGTCTAAAGGGTTTTAAAGCTAAGAGGGTCCACCACAAACTCTTCATTAGACCTCCTTCATGTGAACGACTTAGATCTCAGCCACTGCCTCAATTTTCGTCTTCTCACCAGTAGACATGTAGTGCCTGATGCCACATCGGCCGTCACTAGGCTTCAGAGCTAAAAGTGCTGCTGCTGAGAACCCCAGCCCGTGCGGAAAGCGCGTTGAGAATGGCAAGTTTGGGTCGTACCCGGGACGTTTCCCCAGCCCGCGGGGCCTCCGGGAGCGCCTGAGGCGATTCCCGTTCCCGCGCTCCCCTTGGGCCCCCGCCCCGCCCGCCGCGCTCCGCCCCCGGGGCCGCCTCAGGTACCGGCGGGGGGG
>VZRH01008443.1:302554-339747 GCA_013397555.1 Urocynchramus pylzowi | reverse complement strand
GGAGGGAGCTGGCGGTGTTCCGCGCCTTATGTCCCCACCGGGACCCACAAACTCCTCCTGTCCTCCTCGCCCCGAGGGTCGGGGCTGTCCCTCCCCGGGCTCCGCGGGACGGGAAGCAGGAGGTGCCCGGCGGGTGAGCGCCGGGTGGGTGCTCCGTGCCCCGAGGTGTGGTGTAACGGGCAGCCCTGGGGAGCGGCGGGGCGGAGAGGGCAACAGCAGTTCCATCTCTAAAATAAACATTTCCCAGCAATGAGAGGCGATATAATATTGCCTTATCTCTAAAATACCCTCAGCCTCGCGGGAGGGGGGGGGGCCGGAGAGCGGGGCCTTCCCGGCTGTTCTCCAGCTGGTGCGTAACCCGCCCGTTCCCGTCACCCCGGGCCGTGCCCGGCTCGGGAGGGGGAACAGGTGACAACAAGCCGAGTGCTCGGCGATGGAGCACTGCCGGGAAACGCGGCACCCGCTGTCGTCGTGGCTGCTTGGGCAGGGCAGGGACCCGCTGCTGCCTGCACAGCCCTCCCGAGCCGGAGGAGCGGACTTGCCTGTGCCCACACTGCCCTCATAGCCCCGAGCAGCGAGCCCACCGCACCGAACCAAACGGATCCATCTTCTCATTTAGTTCATAAAAAGTACAAACTCTCCCGTTTGTCCAGTGTATGCTGTGCAAAACGCATGCGGTATTTTTCTTGACGACGCCTTGGTTTTCCCCGCTGTTTGCCCCGCGCTCGCCGGCAGCCCGGCAGTGCCGTTGGTGTGCGCGGGAACATCGGCCCGCGGGGCCAACGCCGGCACGATGGCTTGGATGGTTCTTTTGCCTCCCAAGGTTCTGTCTCCACGCTGTCCTTTCCTTCTTACAAGCTTGCGGGCTTGTGCAGTGCATCAGGTTGATCTGACCCAAATTAAGTGTAACTTATCAAAAAAACAAACCCAAAAAACCAACCAAACCGGGGAGAATAATTTTAACGTGGGTTTTCCCATGTCCTGAGACAACATAAGACCCTGGTCTCAGAACATGTTTCTGTGAAATTCTTTGGTGGCAAATCTGTTTTTGACTTCTTCTGCTTTGTTTCTTATTCCTCTCCCAGTGCTGCACTCTCAGTTGTGTAAATAATAGTTTGCAGGGCTTCAGAGTTGCCTGGGTTAGCTTTGGGTCCAAATAACATTTTCTTGTGAACACTTTTTTTTTCCCCTCCAAAGGTAAAAATGTCACTGGAACTATAATTTTGATCTGTGTGTTTGTAACTGTACTCAGATCATGGGAGCACTGGTATTGGGTTATAGAGGGTACAAAATTGAATCCATACACTGTTGTATGGAAGTGTGTAAGTAAAAGGCTTTTATTTCCTGTTATTTGTACTTGCTATCCTGGAGGTGGTTGTTTATGCATTTATTGGGACTTCACTGCCTTCAGGACAGTTTTATCAGAACAATTTATAGTGTAAGTCAGAAAGGAGAAAAATAAACCAAATTAAAATCAAGCTTCCTTTGCAATTTTGACAAAATTGTGATGCCCTCTTTGCAGACCCAGTATATTTTCAGGTGACAAAGTGAGAAGACTTATCAACTTTAGGTTTTAATAGCAGCAGTTCTTGTGTGTAGCAAAGCAATGCATTTAGTACTTGTTAACCTGATGGTTGTCATGTAGTAGCTATATTAGCTGCATAGTTCAGGGCTGGTTTTTCCTACCTTCATTTTGATCTGTTTTCATGCAGCTCCAGATTAAAATGTGCAGGTCACAGCATCACAGTTCAGGGTCTTGCATCATGCTGGCTGGCTCTAGTGCCAGGGAAGGGCTCTCATGTCCACTTTGCCCTCCCCAGTAGGTACATGTCTATTTTTTGTTACTGGTTGGGCTGAAGAAGTAGGGTTTTCTGAGGCATTTCTCAATGGCTGACCTCGAGAAATGCCCTGAACTGGTCATTTCAGGTATGCTTTTTGCTGTAAAAACGTGTCTTGTGCTTCAGGTTCTGCATATTTAGTGAGCTCCTGGAAATGTGTGCTTAGCTTAGTGCAGTAGTGTTTGATATTTGAAATAAGCAACAAGATTTATGTTTGAAAGTATTAGCTCATTAAAAAATGGGAAGTGTGAGGGTGCTTGTTGTAATCCCAGTTAGCAGGTGGCTTACTTTGCAGCATGGGAGAACATCATAGCATAGAGAAATGAATTAACTTATTCATCACAGATTTTCTGCTTGGAAGAGGAGGATAAAAAGCAGCAAATTAGACTTCTGCACTGCAGAGGCATCCTGATCTGGCCCTGTCCCTGTGTGACTGGTTTGCAGGTGATTTCTACAAGACAATTCCAGTCTCTGGTCAATTGATTTGGTGAGGACAACAGCTTGTTTTTACCTGAAGCTTGTTTTAGACCCAGTGGTGCAGAAAAATCTGTAACTATCTCCTGCTCACTGGTGGAGGGGTGTCTACCTGAACCTGCACATGGCCTCACTCTAGCTCCAGCTAGGGTGAGTGCCACCATTTGCCTCAACTTCCCTTATCTTCCACCACCGTGGGAGGGCACGCTCATGGCTTTCTCCATGGAGGGCTGTATCCCAGGGCAGAATGGAGCTGTGCCCTGCCTTCCAGCTGGGGAAGGATCAGCAGGGACCCGCACGTGTCTTGGAGCAGAGCTGGTGCAGATTCATCATTCACCCAGGTGCTGCTCTGGGTGCTTTCATGTCACTGCTCCTTCAGTGTATTGAGCAGTGAGGTGCTCAGAAGTGCTTCACTATTGCCAGTTCCTTCCTGAGAAAGAGGCAGAGCTGCAAGGCTGGAGATCCAATGAGGAGGGGACTGAATTCCGGATTTCTGTTGTCTCGGCCATCGCTGCAGTGTTCGTGACAGGAAGGAAGGGCTTTGATGGTGAGTTTTGTAACAGCCCTCAACCTCCTCAGTGTGCACTGTTCTCTGGGACAGGGCTGGATTCAGGTCAGCCTGAGCTAGCAATTCTGTAGACCTAGAAATTGTCTGGCTCCGGGATCCCTAAATTCAACAGAATATTCAGGATATTCAGAATATACAGAAAATCTCTGCATCCCTTCTTTAGGGCATGGGGAAGATAAAAATCCCCTCTTCCTTGCATCACTTGGGAGAGAGCTGAGCTGGGTTCAGTTAGTGGGTCCCCTTTACCAGAGGAGATTTTTTTACTGTTGCATATTTTTCTCTGTATTTTCTGGAGTAGTGTGTTGCCAACAGGCACAGAACCATGTGATAGTAAGAGAGTGGCAAACACTTAATGCTCATAGAAGAGAGTACAAAAGTGGAAACTTCCATTTCTTTAAATTTTTTTTTTTGTTGTAATATTAGAGGGACTAATTCCTCCTTCCTGAGAATTTTATTGTGGCTCTAAAATGGACTTTGAGGATGTTGAATGTTGTGCAGGAAATGGGAGAGGCATGGCTTTGTGTTTGACTCGAGGAAATCTTTATGAGAAGATGCTTGTAGTCAAACCAAATGTTGTTGTAAAGTTAGATGGCAAAAAAGTGGTACCTTCTGGTTCTTGACTCATGTTCCACACCCAGCAAGTTCTTAAAAATAGTTTAAAAACTGTTTTTAAATCCTCTGTTCCCAAATCTAAATGGGAATGAAAATAACCTCTAAGCAATGTCAGTGGTTATTTTTCATCCTTTAGACATCCTGTCATGAATATAATTGAACTTTTTTGTAGCATGTAAATTCCAGAACAAATCCACTACAAGCATATATTCTTGCAAAGACTTCTGGACTCATTAATATATGAATTTTATTAAGATTAAGCACTCAAGATGAAGAGCTCACATTTTGGAAGTAATAAATATAGACTTTCTGTGTAGAGAGTTGAATTGTTTTTATTCTAGATCTGTCAGTTGAGTAGCATTTAGATGACACCCCTAAGTTCTGGACAGTACTGAAGGGTGAGCCAGAGGCTGTCACAGGGAGCAGCTGTTGCAGAGGGCAGGGCTGTGAGAGCAGGAGGAAATGCAACCGATACTGAAAAATGTGCAATACTTTGGGCAAGACCAAGCTGCTGTAGTGTTGCCAAGCAAGGTGATTGTCAATTGTGTGGATCCTGAGAAAGGATTTGTCTTTGATCCAAATTCTGGCCTGGAGTAGGTGGCTGCAGCCTGTTATTTACATAATCAGAGTGTGCCCAGGTGTTTTGGCAGTCTCCACAAGGCAAGATAATGTAAGTCAGGATGACAAATGGTGCTGTACCCTGGCTTACTGGAGAGAAAATGCACCAGACACAAACTTTGCCTTAAATTGCATTAGCCATGGGAAAGATAGCTATGTTCTGTTACATTTTTCTGCTCTAAAGCTGGAATAATTATTACTTTAAGGCAGATATTTTTGTGTAGATGTGCTGTAAGTTGCAGATGTCCTATTGCAGTTGTCTTTGCAGCTTGGTAGACTTTGATCCAGGCTTTGTGCTAAACACCCTTGTGTACAGAGGGATTTCAGCTGCTTCTTGGTTCCGTTTGCTTTGCTGCCTTTCTTCAGGAAACGTGTAATGATTCCTATCCAAGGTTTTCCCTCCACTTGTGAGATTTATCAGGAACTTTAATTTTAGCTTAGTAAAGATAATCTCTCTTTAATAAACTTTAAACTGATGGCTTCGAATGTTTGCTGTTATCTTAATATCTGTCACTAACTGAAGCACTGTTTCTGTTCTCTTTGTACACTACAGGACTTTCCTCTTTACCTTCAGTGGAGGAAGCTCAGACCTTGCACAGCACTGTGTTCCCAGCCTAACCTGCCTACCCATTATTCCCTTACCTAATGTTCTTATTATTCATCTTTGTCATAATCATTGTAATCCTTTTGCTTCTACATCACAGGTTCAACAGTGTGACCACTCTCTTGATTCATATACTCACAGCAAAGCCTTCATCTCTCTCATGGATTATAGATCTAAATTGGTAACTATCGCTTGCTTGCAATGTCTATTAGCAGTTATGTTAATTGCTCATACTCTGTTTTCTGCTTCTGATAAATCTCTCTTGTAGAACAGCATTTGTATAAGAGTCTCTAAGGTCACAGCCTTGTTTCCTTTATGAGCTTTATCCTTAGGACAGCACACATTGGCTCTAAAAAATTCCATTGCTTGGTAGAAATCTGGTTCAGAATGGAAATTCATTTCTGAAGAAGAAAACAGTGTTTATTTTCCAATGACAGAGCGCATAAAGGAGTGAGTTTTTATAATAGAAAATTGACATAGATATGTAATTTTTGAACTAGACTTTTTTTAACTTAAATACACTTTCTAAGACTTTTTGGGAAAAAAAGTACACAAGGTATTAATGCTTTTGAGAAGAAGTTATGTTGCTTGTTAGTAGCACCTCTCTTGGGTTACTGTGGAAATACAGAGGAGTGGTTTCACCCCATCCTCTCATCTGCCTAATTAAAGAAATGTGTGTTAGTGGATGATGATGAAACAGTTAAACCGTCACATTTAAATTGTTACTGTTCCTAAATAACGAGACAAATACAGGAAATTTCAGTGTGGCTTCAAAAATGAAGCATATTAAAAGATGTTTTTATTGCTAGAACTGCCCAGAAGTTGTAAAACAGAGAATACACAGGTTCATAACAGGTTGAATGTGCAAAATGTGTCGTAGGGTGTCGTTTGAAGTATAAGTTGCATCAGTGTGACCAGGTTTCTGGGGTGACTGGCAGCAGAAAAGGAGACTTTCCCAAATTCAGACTTCTTTCTCAAGCTGTTGTGAGAGAAAATGGGATGTGGAAACAGCCTGTCTGTGAACACACCCATGTGGCTGCTAATAAAGAGACATGTAACTTACCAAGGTAATGACTGGATTTCTTGTTTCTTGTCTGTGAGAGGATAAAGAAGAGCAGCCCTCCATTAGTTTGTAGCCAAAACCATAAGGGCTGGCAACACTAAAAGTCAACCTTAGCCTTTTTTTCCTGGCAATAAAGAAAAGGTGAGGTACATCAGTTAATTTCTAGCCAACACTTTAAACTTGTCCTGAAGTTGGCTGTAGGCAAAAAATGTTGCAGAGCAGGGGTTACAGTGACCACTTCCAGTGATTCCTCAGAGTGGGAACACTTTGATGTTTTGTGTTGCACTAGAAACCAGTTTGAGTCTTCACCATGATGCTGGTCACAAATTGAGCACGGCTGTGTGGATCCATATATGTGACACATTTCAGTGAGCTCTAAAAACAACAAAGGCTGGTTTCACATGGAGGTGTCTAAGGGCAATTGGCTTTTTTCTTTTAAAGTTCATTAGACCAAAATAGAAACTAAAGGCAGGAGAGCCACTTTGACCTAGGAATATATTCTTTGGTGGCTAATAAGCTCTGATTAAGATTTTATTGCTGTAGAGCATTTGCAGCATCCTGCTCTTATGTGATTTCTTTGTCTAATAAAAGATGAGCTCACACTGCAGGCTTTTTCCTCAATAGGGAAATAATAAGGTATCTCAGAGCTACAAAACTACCTATTCCCACAAAACTAGTTGGAAGTGGCTGTGTTTGAGACCTTTCTCCCATTGCTAATGCATGTGGGGAAAAAAGATTGTCAATATAAGTATACTCTTAGCTACAAAAATGAGGGCTACCCAGGCAAAAAACTAAATGGTGCAAGGTCTCTTGCTGAAGTGTTTTCAAGGACAATTTGATTGGCAGCTTTTCCCTCTCCTGTGTAATGGGTTTTATGTCTTGTAGCAAAATCTTTCCTGTAGAAGTATTTTATTGAGGATTAGTCCAAGACAGTCAAAATGGAAACAGTCACGAGCCTCTCCTTTGCCCTCTGTGTGCCAGTTGTATTTGACCTGGTCTCCTGTAACAGAACTCTCCTTGGGCTGTGTGTTTGTGTGAAACAGCAGAGATGCTGCTCTGTTTGGAGCCATCCTAAAAGAGCATCTGTGGCTGTGTGCCCAGGGAGCAGGGGTTACATTGCCAGCTAAATGGCCTTGGACCAAGGAGGGAGGACAATCCCCTGGGAGCAAAGCCTTCAGGTGATTTGGACAGGAGCTGCCTGACCTCAGCATGTTGTCTCCGTTTCCCTGTGCTGCAGAATCTCCTCCAGGTGCAGAGGGCCTGCAGGAGATGTGATTTTGTGGACCTTTCTCTCAGTAGCATAGCAACTGCCACCACTTCCCACTGCTCTGTCCCCTCTGCTTGGCTCCCTCAGCCGTGAGGGATCAGGAACCGAACCAACTTTACAAACAGCCCTGCAAAACAGGAGAAGCTGTAGGAGGATTTATTTTTAATTGGGATCTCTCTGTTCTCTGAGGCACCTCTCTGTGGGGTCCTCAGGGCTGATATGACTAGGGAGTGCTTGGAGCAGGAGTGAGACAACAGGTGGGGAAGAGAAAGGGAGGGGAGGAGGACCAGGAGGAAGGTCTGCTCTTCCCTGGCTTCGGGATTCAAGCACAAATTCAGGGGCAGCCCTGTGAACACTTCCAGCCCAAGTGCTGCTGGAGCACAGCTTCGGGAATGATTTGCCATCAGAGGGATAATCAGAAATTAGTATGAAAGTCCTTTCAGTTTCACTCTATTCACTAGAGGGGAAAGGGAAAAGTGAAATTTAAGCAAGGGGATGGAGTTTTCTTTAAAAATTTTGTGCTCTGACTGCCTCTGGTGATTCAAGACACTGACCTGCAGCATCTTCAGCCAGCACAGAGGCCAGCGAGGGTTGTGCTTCTATGACAACAGCCCCGTGTTCTGGACAAGTATCATTTGATCTTATTCTCTGTGTTGTGCTTCTAACAAAGCTGCTCAAGCTGGCCACATTCTGTAATTGCTTTTTCAGCTGAGATCTGAAAGTCACATTTGTAGCCAGGTACAATTCTGATTAGAGCATTCTAGGAGGGTTAATAGAGGCAGCAGTGCTTCGGTTACAGGATCAGCTTGGAGTGTGTGGATGGCTTCTGGGGAGGCAGGGGTAGAAAGATACTGATTCCTGTATGATTAGTGCAATACCTTTGTTAAAGGTCTGCCTCTGAATCTTTAAAAGACCAGGTTTCAAGTGATGAGGGTTCCTCACTATTTTGAGCCTGTGTGAGTGGAATGGAGAAGCAGAGATTTTAATTATTTTTTTCTTCTTTAGCAAGTGCACGAGTGTTGTCAATGGCATTTGTGGGGATTATAATGTGTATGAGGAAGATAAATTACTCAAATAGAGAATTTTCTGTCGTCCAGTGTGGTGATGGTACTAATCAACTAATCACCTGATTCATAATTTTTGCAGCTGAGATTTCCAAGGATAAGGAGGCAGTAAGTGCATTGGCCTGAGTGTCTGAATGGAAGTTAGTCAGATGTTGAATTCTTCATTTGAGAAATTCCTGCTATGAACCACAACACATGGGTAGAAGAGCTGTTTTCTGATACACTAATGAGAAGAAAAATTGTGCTTGTGTTTTCTGTGTGTGCTTGCAAAGGGCTGTAGTCTGACTGAAGAGCAGCTGAAGTTCAGAAGAGAGTGTATCAGAATTGTGCTGTATCCTACGGAGAAATACTTTTGTGAAGATTTTGATGCATTCAGTGCAGCTGTTCACTATTGAGCTACTGATAAATTTCTTCAGAAATTACCCTTGTGAATGCAATCTGTGAACAAAATGTCTGCTGCACCAGCCCTTTTCTGTGTGAGAAAGTTGCATGTGTTAAATCTGAGATAAACCATTGTGCATATTGTACCGAAGTTTAAACTGAGTTGCTTTTGGTTTGTTTCCCCTCTGTTGGAAATTTAAGTGAAATTATCATCCCTATTTAAACTGCCTTGGAATAGCATTTTGGTTTAGAGTTGTGAATTTTGAACTGTTTGTTTTGCTTTTGTTTGGGTTTGTTGGGTGTTGTTGGTGTTTTTTTTCAGTGAATGGGTGAAGTCCTGTGTGCAGGTGAGACTTGTTAAGGAAGGCATTTGGGCACATGCTGAGAGTAGATATGGGAGTGAGTTTCGCTCCCAAGGATGCCTGTGAATTTGAGTTGAGGAGAAAATTAACTTCTGTGGACGCTGGGTGAAGAAGACACTTTTGTCACTGCTCAGTGCCTTCTGACCCTGCACATGAGTAGCCCAGGCCCTAGTTTGCAAAAGTAGCTGCTAATTAAGCCTGTGCTGTCATTGCTCCAATTTGCCAACCCTGTGACTTGTTATAAGGAGCCAAGACCTTTGCTTATTTGATGTGTGGTAGTTTCAAACAGCATGAGAGATTAAAAGTGTGGTATATATGTTAAAAGGTAAAGTTTCTTTTTCCTCCTCTGTAGTAATTTGGTTTGTGTGGTTGTGTTCTGTTCAACCAGAGGTGAAAAGTCAGAGTCTTACCTCTTCCCACCAACTGTCTGAGCTGCACACATTAGAGCAGTCAGGGCTGCTCATGGCCCTTAATGATTCATATTCTGCTGTTGGTTTTTTTTTGGTTTCTGAATCTAAAATGGATAATTTATCCATTCCAAATGCTGTCTGTACCCCCACTGAGCCCTCACATTTTATACAGTCTTTATTCCAATTGCAGTCTTAGGAGTAGATAGGTGTTGGGTGGATTCAAAGTTTCCAGCTGAAATTCCTGTTTTTTCATCTTTTCCTATTTCCTTTTTTTTCCTTCTGTAAATGTTGAGGAGGGAACTTTTGTAAGGATGAAGTGGTGGTGGTGCATACACTAGAAATGTGGATTTTCCATAGAAGCAGTAAAAACAATTATTTGGGTTTATTTACTTTGGAGGCTGCTTGATGAATTGCATGGTTGGATGCACTGTCAAAGATTTTAGTTCTTGGTTGCAGTTTATTGGAGCAACAGAAGTGGCACCCTGCCACTGGAGTAAAGAATGCTGTTTCCCCATGAGTATTTGAACAATCTGCAGTAGCCATCTGTTATTCTGTTAAATACAAAGCAGTGCAACAGGTGTATTTCTTGGGTTTGGAAGTCTTACCAGCATGAGTGAGCATTAAACAGATTAAAGCCAGGATTTAAAAGAAGATTTCAAAGTGGGCTCCTCTTTAGTCAGCAGATATAGTGGTTATGACATTAGAAAGTGGAGAGATAACCTAAACATATGGTACACAGTTAAGGAAAACAAATGCTGAACTGCTCTTAAATCTGTTCTTTTCCCATGTTTGTTATTTTCTTAGATGGCTTCAGTAACAGATGCCAGATTCAGGCAGAAAGATACTTCAGACCAAAATTTTGATTACATGTTCAAGCTCCTGATCATTGGCAACAGCAGTGTGGGTAAAACATCCTTCCTCTTCAGATACGCCGACGACACCTTCACTCCAGCCTTTGTGAGCACAGTGGGAATCGACTTCAAGGTGAAAACAGTTTACAGGAATGACAAGAGGGTGAAGCTGCAGATTTGGGTAAGTGCCAGCACTTTCAAAGATGCTTTGTATTAATCCCAGCTAAGCTGTGATGGTAAAACGTGGCTTGTTTGAAAGTGGATTTTTGATTGGTGTAGATTTTGGTTGTTCATAAGTTCTGTGTGGCTGGACCTTTGTGTCCCTGCTGTAAACTGAGGGAGTTCTCTTTGTGTTACTGTCTCACTCAGCTGGTGAGGGTCCTGATGTGGTCTAAGCAGCTGCTCTACATTTGAGTGAACTCTACACACAACTCACACTATCATTTTATGGCTTCTACATAAGACACTTGTATCTTCCTGTAACTCATGTACCTGTTCAGCAGCCCATTTCTACCCAATTTCTGCCCCGTCTAAGAATCTTCTTACTGATCTACATACATCTGGTTTGTAACTTTTTAATGCTTGCATTTAAATGCCAAATTACAGTAGTAACATCTGGGTTTTTTATTTATTGTGGTGATCTTGAGTAGTGAGAATCTAAAATGAGGTGCTTTTTTTTGTACTACAACTACATGATTCATTTGATTTCTGTGTTGCTGGATACAATGTAAAACAAATTATTTAATAAAAGATCCTTTTCATGTTGTAAAATCTTGACATTGAAACTAAGGTAGGTCACCTGATATGAAATGGATTGATTTAATTTAGGGTTTTGGCAATAAAAATGTTTTTACTTCAGGCCCTATAAGCAACTAAAGATGATTTCCATTTAGTTAGTCTTTCTGAATTTTGGAACGTGAAATTTTCTAAGAAGCTGTGTAAAAGTAAGACAGAAAATACCATGAAATATTAGAGTTTTTTCAAAGATACTGTGATTAAAGTGAATTAAGCAATAATCTTAATTAAATCTGTTAAAGGGCTTTGGGGCAAAAAGGGCTTTAATAACCTTAAACTTCTTATGAAAAGAGATGTCAGGTGAATTCCTCAGAGGGTGCAATCCATAGGACCTGTAATATTTGGGTTACCAGCACCACTGTTGATTTAACATTTATTTTTAATAAAAGGTACACCTAAGTGTTGGACAGTTTCCAGAATAACTTGTGTTCTGTTCTTCTCTCTTTTTGCATGGATCCCTGACATGAGTCATCATTCAAGGACCTTAACAAAAGCATTATGTGCCTCTATCAAAACCACAGTATTTAAATGTGCTTGTCTCCTGCCTGTCCTGAGATTATATTTGTCATTTCAATGTGTTCTCCAGGGTGCATGAAGTAATAGTGGGCTCCATTAGCATACCAAAACTATGGGGTCCTGTGTGTAGGAAGCCAGAGTTTTCATACCAACCTGTCTTACAATTACTTTTTAAAACTATTTACAGCTGCTGTTGAGTTTCTGGGAATGTGGGGCTCTGTGGCTCCATTGAACCCTTTGCTCTGAGTTATAATTTTCCAGTTATGTTGACATTTTTCAATTATGCTCCTCCTAAGCTTGGCATTAAGCCTTATCTGAATCAGGTTTAATGTGAAACTAAGTGAAGGAGGAGGTACAAGTGTTTGACTTAACCACTTCAAATATTTTTCTAAAATCCAGAGAAAAGCACTTCTAGGAACCTCTGATGTTCTCTTCTCCACAGACCCAGAGTTGTTTTCAGTTCAGGGGTGCTTGTGGAGTTCTGAAGTGAGTGCAGCTGTGACAGACTGGAAGTGCTCAAGGGCTGTGCCAAATAACCTTGTTCTGTGTTCTGCAAGTCTCAGGTGAGAGGGAAGTTATTACAGCTGTGCTGTGATCCAGAGATATCCATGATCAGTGGAACTTTCTTTACACTGCCTGTTGCCTGTGTTGAACAGAAGAAGAGAATTTGGGTGCAGGATCCAAATTCTTGTGTTGTCTTAAATCTCAGAAAAATTCACGCTGCTTTGAGGGCCCAGCAGCTGCATGGAGAGACTGACAGCTGTGTCAGGAAATGTCTCTCTGGCCTGACTCCTGGTTTTGTTTCTCCAGCAGAAGTTGATGAGCATTTTAAAGCCAGAGATCTTGCATTTGTGTTTGTGCTGAGTTTGAGGAAGTCTGTATTTTGTGAATCAGGATTTGACAAGCTGTCACATGGAATGATCGGAAGAGAGTGCTCCTCTGTTTGATGTTGGTGTCATTAGTGGGCCTCTTGCTTTGTTGACATTAATGCCTCAATCACCCAAATTGATATTTTAATAATCAGTTGTGCTTGTGACTAAGCAGTCTGGGAAATGATCTGCTTTGAAAAGACTTGAAAGGAATATCTCTTTAGCTTGAGAGGAACAGGACATAGCAGAGATATTCATGATGTTTTTAAGGTAAATGACAGCACTGCTGCTGCATATGGAAACAGTAAAATGGTTCAGAGAGGGGTTTATGAAATAATGTTTAGTTGGTTTTTTTCCCCTTTCATTAAAGAGCTCCAAGATCAGTTGACTGTGTTTTGATCTCAAATATTTTCTGTCTTGTTTAGGAATGGTGGTTTTGTGTTAATAAAATAAATTAGCTTTATTGAGAACATTTGTTTTGTAGTTGGATGACGCTTAGTAATTTAATATCTAATTAAAAACATTTATTGCATAAATATATTAATATATAGATATTTACATATCTACATAAATGCAATTCTTGGATTAGATTTTTTTTTTATGCTACTGCCATCTGTAATAATACTTTTATATAAAGCATCTTCCTTATGATTGGGTTGTAAGGAGCCAATTTATAATATCTCTCTGCATTTCTTGACCAATTTTGTATTCCCAGAGTTGCTAATTACTGTTTACTGGAGGAAAACTATTATATTTTCAGCTAGGTATGTTTTCTTATTATAAATAAATCTCAAAGGTAACATTATTATATTCTTAGCAAATTCAAACAGTTAATACTTAATGCAGAGTTCAGGTTGCCTAGCAGCTAGAGAGGGCCACTTTGTCCAGATCCAGATGGAAGCAGGGTGAATGAATAAAAGTGATTTCAGTTTTAGGTAAGAGCAAAGTGAGATTTTTTTTTTTTTTTCTGCCTTCTGTGCGTTTGTGTGTCTATTGCTGGTGAAGAATAATGGTGGTGAAAATGACAGCAGAACTCCTGAGCAACGTGGCATCGAGTGGAGCTGCTGAGGGCCAGCCTCTGGCCCTTTGTGCTGGCCCAGTCTGGGTTCATTTCATGCACAGCCACATAAATTAACTGATAGAAAGTCATTGGCAGGGTTCAGCCCCAAACACTTGCACACCACCCAATACACACTCTGTGTGAGGAATTTGATTACATTTCCATTATATTTTTGTGCAGCACCTTACACAAAGGACTCTCAACATTGATGTGATTAATAATAAACATTACTAAATACAGGGTTTGGCAGCTGATGTTGTAGTTGAAACTACTTTCAACCCCCCTTGTAAAAAGCAACAGAGATTAAATTTAACTTCAGGTTAAAAGGCAGAAAGGCTGTGAGGCTGAGACAGAGGCAGCATATTTAGACTGCAGTAAGATTTTTCTTTCAAGGAGCTGTTTATCAGAATTAAACTGCTAGGATGAAGCTTTTTCCTTCTCATTAACAAAAATGTCTTTGTGGCTTAGCTGCTGAAACCTGTTGGGGTGTGAGATTAGCTTTAGTGGATGTCTGAAGCACGTGTTACAGCTCTCAGGCACAGCTGGGGAGAGGGCACAAAGCAACATTGCTCTGGGTTTTTTGGATCTTTAAAAAAAGAAATATGACAACTGCTAATTATATTGAGTGGCAGTTACCACTACAAAACAGAAAAGTGTAAACCAAAATAAGCCCCCTGCTGTGTAGCTGTCCAGAAGGGAAATACACAGTGTTTTTAAAAGCTTTTTGTATCAGGCATTGCCTGGATGACAGGATCATCTTGTGCAGCTTGCCTCTTAGGGAAGGGATTCAAAGCAGTAACACTGGCAACTGAGTTCTTTTTTCTTTCTTTTTTTTTTTTTTTTTTTTTTTTTTTTTTTTTTTTTTTTTTTTCAGTTGCAGGAGATAAAATTAGAACACCATCATATTTGATTGTAAATTTTAATGTTAATTGCACACTTAACCAAAAGCTAATTATGCATTTCAGATGAGAGAGTCATCTATTCCCAAGGCATCCTATTCCTGTCATGGTTTTGCTAAGTTCCTTGCAAGCACTGACTTCAGGCTTGAATGCTTGCACAAAACTTGTTTCTAAAAAAAGAGATAACAAGGTTCAGTAATTAAATGTATAGATGTGATAGTGATGGGTGTCTCTAAAGCACTAATGGGCCTGATTCTGCTTTTATAGACTCACAGTTGTTATGAAATCCCCTGATTTGCTGTTTAGATGAAGAAGTAAAGTGGAGAAATTCATGATAGTGAAAAGATCAGGTTGATCCTTGTAAAGGAATCAAGGATTACATTTTATTTGCAGCATTAAGGTCTTACTGGCTCCCAGGAATGAAAATCATTGTGGGTGAGTGGATGTAAAGCCCTGCTTCTCATGCTAAAATACAATGCAGAATATTTGACTGGAGAAGAGATGCAATAAGTGTCTGTAATTCAATTGCAAGGTCTTGGTTATATCTCAAGTAATAATACTTCTGCTTTGAGAAGAACTTGGTGCTCATGCCACTCTGAATGGGCTTTAAGATTAGAGCTGCAAGGGTGATACAAAGGAGAGAAATAAAAACTTGACAAATAAGGCCCTTGACAAATAAGACAAAGTGACTGATGGGTCAGTTACCCAACTCACTATTGAATTTATTGAGCAGCCTAAGCTTGCTGAGCAGGGCATTGCTGTGTCTGCAGTCAAACAGTTGACATGGAGGGTTTATTTCTGTTTATAGTTAATCGCCTCAATCTCATTGTTATCTCATTGTAACTCTGCATTACAGTGAAGGCCACATTCAACTTCAGTCTAAGCTCTGATACCACTGCAGTTATCCCTGCTGACAGTTCTGGATTTGCTTTCACTGCAGGTGTAGTATCTGTCTTTGTGCTCCATCTTTGCAGAGTTACTGTGCCCTTGGAGGCCTTGCTTTGTACATTCCAGTAAAATTAAAGATGTTGTGTTCAGAGGTACCAGGCTGTATCCAGGGGCAGTGTTGAGTGTGTGTTTGTTGATAAAGAGCTGTTGGTAGTTCAAAGGTTTGGACCTTTCCTAGAGAAAATGGACCAATATTGACTGTTGTCCAGTAGAGGAAAAGCTGTACATGGGAAATTTCAAGGGAAATTATTCACTTGATGAGGTGAGGCAGTTAATGTTTGAGAGGACAAATGAATTGCCAGCCTCCCAACGTTTTGCATTTAATGCTTTATCTACCAGAATAGATATTTTGTAGTCATTTTATATAAGGTCTGAGACTCATGTGCCTCAAAACTCTTTCCTGTTGTCCTTGTCTCATCAGAATCGCCCTTATTATGATTTTCTTTCACAATTTTATCTTCTGCATAATGACTGGGTATATTCTATATTTAAATATGCTGAGTGCATTGTGATCAGTTATGAGATAACACAGTGGGTGGAATTTATGAGTTCTCATAGTGTTTCTCTCAAGTGAGCATGTACTTACACTGTGTAACATTTGGTCAGATGAGAAAATATAACTGCTGTGCTTTCTCACATTTATAACTTTCATGCATTGTGTTGTCTACTGCAGTGTCATGTTTATGCAACACTTGAGTACCTGAATGGCTGATTTTAGAACTCAAAAAGGGAATCCAAATGCCCAAAAATGCTTTTCAGGTGTGAGAAATTGTACCCTATAGCACAGCTGGAGTACCTAGGAATTTAGCAGCGTGTGCTTTGTGATTTATTTTCTGTTATCCAGCTGTTCAACATTATCCTGATTCATTAAACAGCATGAAATGAGCTCCCAGAGATAAGCACTAATTTTCTGTATTCTGTTGCGTTGGAGGCATTGGATTCTGCAGACAGAAGGAAACATTCATGAGAAGTACCAGAAACTGGACAAAAAACCAGCTCTTTCCTGCAGTGTGGAGAACTGGGAGGCCTGTGGTTTGCTGGTTAGGTTCTCCCATCTGCAGAGCTTTGTAATGTTTACCAAGTGACACTGATCTCAACCCAGATTTCTGGTGAGCTGTTCTGGCTGCCCAGCAAATACTAATGAGAGTGGCAAAGTAGGAAACATAAATCCTGTTTGGGGTAAGATGTATCTTCCAATAGCAGCTTAGCACCTTGCATTTTATGGCCAGGGGTCACTCCACTGCAGCCCAAAAGTGTACCCTAAGCAACACAGTGTATCCTCTGCTTCTGCCACAGTTTGGGTTTGCAGCATTGCTCAGATGTTCCTACATCAAAATGGAGCTGCCAGTCCCAAGTGTCCTGCTCAGCTCACATATGGCATCCTGTGCTTCTGTTTTGCACTTGCATCTTGTTTGAAAATTCCTCTAGTATTGCCAGTTCTGCTTTGCATCCATTTCTGTGCTAATCAGATACTCACAGCTTCGCTAGTAATTTGTGTTAGAAACTGAAACAGGAGGTGGCAGGAGTGTTTGAAACTTGAGGGGAGCAGGTGTAAGTGCAGCAGATAAACACTGTGTTATGAGCTGCTGTGCTTCATTAGCTGAAGTACCTTCATGTGATACATGACTGAAGTGATTGAACTTTGTGTATTACTCAAAGAAGGCTCGGTGGTGGTATTTTCTCAGCCAGATTCTGGCTGGTTTGTCACTCTGACAAACTGATCCAGATGTCTGCAGCAGTGCTAGAGGGTGAAGTCCTGGCGAGAGAGCGGTGTGAGTGGATCCGTGTGTGCACAGATGCTCCTGGTGCTACCAGGTTTTACTGTCCCTCTGCTTTCCCTGCAGCCAGAGCAATAAAACAGAACAGGCAGGGGACCTGTGCATAGGGTGTTTACAGGGCAGAACACTCACCCTACTGCTGGCTTTGCTTTTCCATGTGCTTATTCCAAGGTTCACCTGCTGCTTCCCCTCGGTGCGTCCCTGGGTCGGCGCTGCCGCTGTGGCAGTTGTGAAGTTGCTGCGTGTTCCAGTGCCATGGTAACTGTATCCTGCTCTGCTGGCTGCCAGCAGGCACCAAGCCTGCCCAGTTGTGAAAGGGAACAAGTGCTCCAAGTGCCAAATTGTGGTAGACTGGCATGAGTCAGATTTGATAAGTCCAGTTGAAGATCTTTACCAAGGACTGCAAGTCTTTTTTTTGAGGGAAGAAAGAGAAATAACTCCCATCAAATGTGTTTTGGATTTTTTTTAACTCTAAAAGGCTAAAAAATGTGTTTTCATTGGAATTACCACCAAGTGCTAAATTGCTTTCTTGCTCTGCAGTTTAACCTCATGCTGTACACATTTCTGTAAGGCTGGGCTACTTTTCCCATTGTTTCCTCTTTGTGTTGTGCACCCTGGCTTGCTCTTGGAGAGGTTAGAGAGCACCTTTGTAAGCACTTTTACACTAACTGTAAGGTGAGTTCTTGCAGAGTACTGTCATAACAACATTTAAAATCGTGGACACTCTTGTCCCTAAGAGTGAGCAAGGAGAGCTGGGGAAAAGTGAGGAATTCTTGTCTGCTTTTTACAGAAGAAGTACTCTGACTGTGATAAAGCACACAGGTGCATCACTTAATTACATGGAATAATAACACTGGAAATTTACAGCAAGCAAGGGTAATTAAGGAATGCATTTTTCAAGTCTTTAATGTACAAGAGTGGCATAATGGACCATAATAACTTCTATGCCTCTGTTACCCTTTCCTGGCCCTCACTGGGTTGTAGAACCACCAGCACTGTGAGAGCTGGTACTGTGAGAGCAGTGCAGTGAGACACTGAGGTGAAGTTGTCTGGAAGAAGGAAGGTTGTGCTCAGTGCAGCTTGATGGGGCTTGCAGCAAGCCTGGCTTAGCTAAAGCACAGCTTCAGCTGACTCTGCTATGCCCCCTCCACCTCTGGAGTCCTGCCTCTGGCAGGTGGGGGCCTGTGCAGACAACTCCACTGTGCAGTGCTGATGTGTCCTAAAGGGAGCAAGAGAGTGCAGTGAAAACTGGGGAAAACTTGTGTAGGACTGAAGCAGGACCATGAAAAGAAAAACCCCAGTGCCTGTAATGAATACATTAATCACAGTGCAAAACAGCACCAAAGAGCAGTGCTCTAAACACTGGCTTGCAAGCAGCAAGGAGTGGCCCTGAGCAGCAATCCCAGGAGAGCTGGAATTGCTGTCACAGAAGTGTCAGTCTGTGTGAACTCTAGGTGGATTCCAGCCCTCCTGGGAGTGGTTGGTGTCTGAGCTTCCTGACCTGTGGAAGGGGGTCTGCATTTGGCAGAGGTCTTTAGCCAGTTTTTGTACAGCCTTCCTCACCAAACCCCCTCCCTAGGTTGTTTTCCAAAGTGTGAGAGTGAAGCACAGAAGGGACTTGAATGGTTTGGCTGATTATGGGAACTCAGAGCTTCAGATGAGCAGTATTTCTGTACTGATGCTCATTCTGATTGCTGTGGTATAATTATGCAACTGCTGCAATCCATACCTGTTTAAGGTGCCTTATCCTAGCTAAAATGATCTCATTTAGAAGAATGCCCTTCATCTTGAAAACAGCATGCAGGAAGAGTCACTCCTGCAAAGATATTAAATGAGGTAAATCTGTGAGAACTGCTTAGTCCCTCTTGAATTTTTGGGGAATTGGAAGTGTAAGATTAATAATTTCCTTCCACTGGTTAATGATTTTAGGGAAAAGCAAACTCTTGCAAGGGAAGAATCTGCATAAAGCCCTCCTCTGTGATGTACTCTCTACTCTTCTGAGTTGCACATACCACAGTAGCATGTTCAAAGCTGTGGCTATTATTCTTAGGTCTTGGAAATGTTTGAAATTACTTCAGTTTTTCTGCTAAAATTCTGATAGAAATATGTATAGGAGCTACTTAGTATTCAAGAGACTGCAAGAAATCTAAAGGGAACAAATTCAGTAAAAATACACCATTGTCATGGCAAAACTATGATTTCAATAATCTTTCACCTAAATCTGGAAGTGGTCTTGGTCTGCAGGATACTTACTGCTATAACATTCACCTGAGTGGAAATTTTACCTGAGTGAGTGGAACTTGCAGAATCTGGCTGAAAGCTGGACACAGCAGCACCTTTGCAGCAGTGCAACATCAGCTCAAAGTGATTTGTCAGTTCTCCCATCTGCAGCAGGGGCTTTGGGAATCCTCCCTTGCCCACCTGGCTGGGAGACCAGGAAGCAGTTGTGTGTCAAAACCTGATGTTGCTAAGTGATGGCAAAGTAGCCACCTGCCTTAGCATTTACAAACCCCACTGCTCAAACAGAAGGAAATGAATAGCTTTATTTTCCATTAACTGCATGCAAGGTGTTTATTCACTCTGGTCCTGAAAGTATCAAACATGTGCATCCCTTTTACTCCAGCTGGAATCTTCAGAGTTTTCAGGTCCCTGGAATGGCAGCTGTTCATTCTGCCTGAGAATGCATCCTCCAAGTAATGTTGTATTAGTCTATAGCTGTGAGAGACAGTGCAGTCAGTTTGATGATTAAAAAAATACAGACTTTAAAAAAAACTAACCCAACCAAAAACCCAATACAAAACAAAACTGCTTTTTGTCACCTAAAACAAAGGCAGAGAAGAGGTGATATTTATTTAGTTGGTTATAATGTTAGAATCCATGCAATAGCCCTCTTTATCTTTTCTCTCCTTTTTGGTTTTTTTTTTTTTTTAAGCTATAGCCTATGGGGCCAAGAAAAATTGTAGCATTGATTTCTTTTCTTACTATATGTTTTGTGAAAGAAGCTGAGAAGAAATACAGACTGTCAGACTTGCTAACTACTCTGGGACTGTTATCAGGAAATAGGAGAAATAGGGGATCTTTCACTTCTTGTCTACTTATTTTACAGATATTAAAAAAAATTTATAAAGGCTTAATTGCCCTCATGCCACAGATGAGTCTGCTGTGTTCTGCTAAAATCTGTCTGCTCAATAAAGTACTTGTTCAAAATAGTCTCTCAAAGGGAGATGCTGAGTGACTTTTGCAGCTGTGACTCATTGGATCTTCATTTTTTAAATGAAAAGATTCCCAAGACATATTAATTTTAAGATCTCATCTATTAAATTCTTGATTAATAACAATAAGAGTATTAGTTTGACACTGTGTGAAGGCTTGAGGGATTCATATAACAAGTGTTCTCTCTTCAGAACAGGGGGGATAGTTCATTTTTTCACTGAGAAGGACCTGACAAAGACCCAGGTTTGGAACTAGAAACCCCTCACCTGAGAGAATGGAAGCTTTCCAGTAGTTGTCTCCCTGTGAGGTGCAATCAGGAATCCAGCTCCCCACATGAATTGGTCTTCCCTTCATCCAGAGGATGTGGAGCACCTGTGTGTGTGCAGAGGAAGGGTCAGGGGTTTTCAGGAGTGAAATCTGACATTGGTGATTACTTCCTACTCCTAAAAAATGAACTCTTCCTGAGTTTTACAGTTCTGCCCAATACAGGTGGAATTTGAATTTGAATTGGAGCAGTTTCTACAGGGTCTTCTGACCCCAGAGAAGCTCTCTTCCAGAGTCAGGAGTGTGTCCTGTGTAAAGAAGAGTCCTCTCTTGGGAGTCCTGGCACCTTGGTCCTCAGCTTTGGCAATCCCAAAGTGTCACTCCCACAGGTAGCTATAAAATCCTGTAAGTTTAGCTTTGCTCTTATGATTGATCTCTTAGTTCACTCTGAGTAATGAATGGAACAGAAAATTGTGTTTCTTTGTTTTATTGAGTAATGAAAGGGAAAATTGTGCTTCCTTTACTAAACAACCATTGCCAAAAATAGCACCTGACTATATTTTATCTGTCTCTTTTTCCTTACTATTATTTTACTACACTAAATGCAATCTTTTTTTTTTTCCCTTTGGATTTCTTTCCATCTTTGTGCCCTGAAGCTGCAAACAGCAAATTTTGTGAGTCATATAAATGTTCTGAGACATCAAATTAAGTAGAAACTGGAGAATGAGTTCTCAAAAGGTTGTGAGTGCTGCTGACGTCAATTTCAGATAGAAATAAGAAAGAAGATATGGCTGGCAGATCCTGTGAGCAGGACTGTAAGCACACTTATGCTAATTCTGTTGTTGGAAGAGAAATTGTGTTTTTATAAATGAAGGTGACAGTCCCAACTGAAGACTTACCAGGCATTCATCTTAGTAACTAGATGATCTTGAGCTTTCATACTTTATGTCAAAATTTGCCTTCAGCAGATTCAAACAAAATTGCTTGGAAGTGGCTAAAATGAATGGCAGCATGCTTTCTGCTTTTTCAGCTTGTAATATAATTCAGTTTTCCAGCTCTTCTTCTGCAGAATCTCTCCTTCAAAGTGACATTCCAAAGTATGGGGTTTTCTAATGAACAGAAGGCTGTGATGAACCTATTTAGAGATTTTTCTTGATTGTCTCTGGCAGAAAACAGAATTTTGAAAGTAGCAAGGAGTCATGAAAGTCAATATGTCTTATGAATTATTTTGATAACATGAAACATTTATCTTGCAGAAAGCTGTTAGTAATACTGTTTTTGAAGTTAAATGCATGCAGATTGCATATCCATATTGATTTGATGGTGCTATTGGAAGTTCCTATAGGTGCAGTGAGAAGAGTGCAAGAAATGACTAAAGGAAAGGGATGCTTTTTTGTGGAAACTACAGGGAAGTTATTTGTTGTTAGCTTATCAGTGCAGATTGTTTTTATGTGTGTGCATGTTTTGCCTTTAATGAGTGCAGCAGTTCAAAACTGACAGATAACTGATGTACTTGTTGACTTCTTTATCCTACCTCCATTCAGATGGTTCACTGGAAGCCTGCATCCAATTGTTAATTATTAGTGCTGCAGTGATCACTCTGACTCTAGATGTGCTTTGACCAAAGGTCTGTTTCCAGTGGTGAAATAGGAATTAAAGATGTTTAGCCCTTTTCCAAATCAAGTTGTCTTTTGGAGAGGATCTTACAGCAGCAGATACAACAGTGCCAGGTTCAGAAAGACCAAAGTGAATTGAAGTGAGCCCAGAGGTATTGAAGGAGCAAGGTAATGTGATTGCTGGTTAACTGGATCAGGGAGCAGAGGAAATGCCTCCACCAGGTATCTGTATTGCTGTGCTCAGGTGCCTTCCTGATGCTGTGAAGAACTTTTGACAGATTTCTGTGGGAAGTCAGTTTTCTGTGGTGGCACAGCAGGTACCTGGGTATGAAATATTGCAGTCAAGGCCAGTATGAAAATAAACAAGAAATATTCCTTCAAGTTTAGAGATTAAATACAGGCTGGATTTACCTGCAGGTAGCCAGCAGGAGCTCAGCAGGAAAGTAATGAAGTGGGACTGTCTAGCTGGGTACTCGGTGCAAAATGTGCTTTTGCTTTGATGCTGAGGAGAGTGCAGGGGAAGAAGTTCTGGCTCTTGAAGAGTGTGCACACTGTTCTGTGAATAGAAATAACAAAGAAGAGCAGCCTCAGGGGTTGGTGCTGCTGCCAGCTCAGGGGACACCAGAGTGAGCCTGTCTCTGGGCTCAGGCTTCAGTCACAGGCTCTTTCTGGAAGGGGGACCAAACCCCATCAATTTGCAGTCATTTTTCTGTCATAACTCCTTGGTCACCACTGAAAGGAAGAAGTAGGCAGTGATGGCAAATAATGTAGCTGAAAATGTATCAGCCACTGAGATGGAAGATAACATGTCTGAGGTATGTGCTGACAGTAGAATTCTAAGGCTTTTGAGTAAAAATGATCAGAGATCATCTGGAAGTGTACAATTTCATCAGTGAGGAAGGGACCTGTGAGGGATGAGGTCCTTTAAATTACACCTATAGGGTTAAGAAAAGGTATTAATTTGAGAGTCTGTGAGGGATAAAAAAGGGTCTGGGGAATTTGCCTGATTCTGCATGGAGAAGGAAGAGAGGTTTTAGTATTTCAGTTATAGGAATATTTTGGTAATGCAAAGGTAGTCCACCACAAACTGAGTTATTGGAGATTGGCTTCTAAGTTAGGAAAGTGTTTCCCCTGTTATGTTACTTATGTAAAGTTTTACATAATTATACTTCTCTGCTATTTTGTATCTATTGCAGAAACTTCCATTTCTGATTGCTGTTTAGATCAAAGCTTGTACTATTCAGGACAGGATGCTGAAACACTTCAGCTGCTAATCTGAGCTGGCATGGTGATTTCTTTACCCCATGGTGGTTCCTCTACCCCATGGTGAATGAGCAGAGAGGCAGAGAAGCATTTCTATTTCCTGAAGCTTCCTGTTTCTGATTAACCAGCATAAAAATTAATATCTGCTGAATTGATGCTTATCAGAATTCCTAAACAACTCTTCTGCCTCCAGCAGTGACACTCGATTATGTTTCTCACTCCTAAGCCTCTAAGAGGTTTAGCATTTATGAATCCCCCTTAATACTTTGCTTGACACATTTGGTTAGGCATATGACAGTGATCAGCTGAGAGAAAAACAAGTCATCTCATCAAGTACAAATTGAGGCTTCTAGTAAGAACAGTGGAGAGGCAAGCTAAGGTTTCCTGCTGTTTGAAGTCAGAATAGAACAGGGCTGTTAAAATAACTGTAATGTATTTAGTATAAGAACAGGCTATGTGTCCACTTCCCAGCCAGCTTCAGAGAGTCCACCACAGCTGGTTTTGTGAGCAGTTGGAGGAGGGAGGCTGAGGACTGGGTGCACTGAAGAGAGGTGGTTCAGCTCTCACCTGGTGCCTCACGATGCCGAGCACGCTGAGGGTGTGTATCTTACACTTGATATTGGTTCTGCAGCTGAACTGTGGGATAAAACCCAAACACAGGGCTTTGAAGGGCTGCCCACCCAGTGCCTCCTGGAGGGCAGAGGAGGTGATCTGGTGGGGAGGAGGCAGCTCTGGTGCTGACTGGGGTGGTGGCTCCTGCAGCCCCTTGGTGCTCGCTTGCTCCTGACCCTCCTGCACAGAGAAACTCAGCCATGGCTGCAGAGCTGCTGCTCAGCCAGCCTGGGTAACCTCTCAGCAGTGGCTTCGTGATGAGGGCTCCTAAGCACTGCTGCAATCCCAATGATGTTAAGAAGTAGTTGGTATTGTAAGCAGGTGCTTTCCAGCTCGGCATACCTTGACAGTTTGACAGCAGCCAGATGTTTAACTAGGGGGAGTAAGCGACGACTCGAAATATCATTATATAAATCTTGCAAATGGTACCACAGCTGAGCCTCTGGGCATGCCTGGTGAATTGTGATTTCTCAGAGGTCCTGTTTGATCGGAGACTGAGCTCTTCCTTTAACCTGTGATTGGACCACACAGAGACAGCAGGTATTGTGATGTATTACTAGTGACTAATATCAACAAGTCAGTTAATTGCTCCTTTGGAGCTACGCAAGGCTGGTTGAAAATAGTTAAATGTTGGTGTTTTAATGGAAATTGTCCTAATATTGCTGTGAAATGGAGCTGCAGAAAGAAGTTTCCTACAGCTGCACAGTCTTGCTTTAGTATACATTTCAGCCAGCATATGGTATGCATTTTAACTGAATACATGGAGAACTAATTTGATTTGAGTTGATTGATTTTGATTACTGGCATGAGGATATGCTAATGAGAAACAATCCAGCATGTCTAAAAGATTGTTTCAATTTCTAGCACAGCTGATACATGTTTGCATCATATGCATGAAAAGTAGGGGAGAAAATGTCTATTTTGGAAAATTCTCAGTGGTTACTCTGTGGTGAACAGGAGGAGACACGTTATTCTGATTGCAGCTTGACAACACATTCTTCTGTCAGTACAAATTAGGACTGATTGAATATATCTAGCTAGGACAGGTGTAGTTTTTGCATCAGGAAATAGGCAATTCTGGTAGCTGGAAAAAACCTCAAGCCATTTTTCAATAAAACTTCTGCTGTGGATCAGGAGGTGAATCGAAAAAGTTTCAGAAGGACCTTGTTGACTAGAGTTGTGTGAGATCTAGGAGACCAGCTCAGACCAATGTCTTTGAAATTGGTTTGTTAGTTTTCAATTTACTGGAGCCTGTTCAGTTTAGATGTTTGTGTACATGTTGCTTAGGGAGAAAAAACGTAATATCATAGTGGAGGATTTTCAGAGAAGGTGGATTATTGGATGCAACATCTCAAACCTGAGGCTAAATACTTTTACTTGTGAGCATTCAGTTATAGGTAGGAAGCCTTGCTGTTGTTTTGTGTGGGTATAAACCAGCCAGGGTATGAAGTGCTGCTCTTTGAAAAGAAGCAGAACACCTTCCTTGATGTATTTATTCCTCCTGCACTCTCAAAAAGTCATATCAACTTATGTAGATTGGGGTCCTGCAAATGCTGAACAAACATGCATCACTCTAAATATACAACTTAAGACAGTGGAGCTGGTTGTTCTACCCTTATGAATATGGATTGAAATAAAAATCTTTCCAAGTGGTCAGTAAGTGAAGCTGAGTCATAGCAAGTCAGTTGCTCTCCTTATGGCAGGCTTAGAATAATAGAGTTGGTTAGGTTGGAAAAGACCTCTAAGATGGAGTCCAGCTGTTTACCCAGCACTGCCAAGCCCACTGCCAACCTGTTTCCCCAGGTGCCACATCTACTTGTCCTTTGAATACCCCTGGGATGGTGACTCCACCACTTCTGTGGACAGCCTGTTCCAGTGCCTTACAACCCTTTAGTGAAGAAGTTTTTCCTAATATCCAATTTAAACCTCTGCTTGAGCAACTTGAAGCCATTTTCCCTTGTTCTGCCCCTTTTTACCGGGAAACAGAGCCTGATCCCCACCTGGCTACAACCTCCTTTTAGGGAGTTGAGGAGAGTGACAAGGTCCTCCTAAGTCTCCTTTTCTCCAGGCTGAGCACCCCCAGCTCCCTCAACTGTTCCTCACTTGTGCTCCTTCCCCAACTCCATTGCTCTTCTCCAGACATGATTGATATCTAAGCCCCAGAGTGATTTCCACCTAGCCAAAAATACCCACTTCATCAAGGAGGTATAAAATCTTATTTATATAAGAACATTAAATGATAATCCACCACATAGTAATTGATAGCAACTGATCTGAGTGACTTATGCAAATAATCACTGTAGACACAGCTGCAGCAGGAGAGGAAAAAGAGTGGGATGCTTTACAGCCATCTCTGCATGACGTTTCTCACACAGGACTTGAGTAATCATGCTGCCTCTGTGCAGCTACCAAGGAGAGCCATGTAAATAACATTTATTTAAGTAAACAGGAGCCTCCTGTATTAAACCTGAGTTGGAGGAGGGGAGCTCTGCTTCTTTTCTCCCTGCTCTAAGGTTCTGCAGTGGAGTCAAACCTTCTGCGTAGGCACAAAACGACTGCTCAGGGAGAAGAAATTCACAGGTAAGATAAGCCCACAAATGTCAGAGCTGCAGTTGCTTTGTCCCAGAGCAGCTCCAAGGTGATCACAGTGTTTGTTGCACTGTTGGCAGCACAGCTGGTAGTACTGCCAGTGAGGCTGCTTTGGGACTTTGGAGTTCTCTCACCTTTAGGCAGTGTGATGTGTGAGAGAAGGATGGCACCCCTGCGAAGCAGAAAGTCCCACTGACATGTGACATGTTGTTCTGTTGCTAAGTGGGGTGTTCTCCTTGGGTACACAACGACACAACCTGGCTTTGCTGCTTTTGCTGTATGTTTTGCAGGAGTGGTTCATGGGATGTGAGCACAGTTGCTAAGATCAGGAAGAGGTTTGCTGGTATTTAATCTGCTCCTGTCAAGCAGCAGGGCGGTGTCTCCTGCTGGATGTAGCAGATGACAGTCTTGATGTGTCCACGAGGCAGTTTGTATATGATATTTGGAAGGTATAGCTTGTCAGTGAACACCTGCCTTCATTCAGGTGGATAAGCAGATGGCAGTAAAGGCAAATGAGCTATACTCTATGTATGAACCTGTGAAGCCTAATTCTTTGTGGCCAAAACAATCTGTATTTCAATGTAATACCTCCAATCTGTATTTCAGTATAAATGAAGAGCTACCTCCAGGCTGGCTTTTTTTTTTTTTTTTCCCTTTTTCTCTTATATATCAACTCTTCATTCTTTAAAAAGAACACTAACTAGTACTGGAATGGCTTTGTCTATAGATTCTTGTCTCTCACATGCCCCCAAAATTCAGCTCTTCTCTGCAAGGACTGTTGGAATAGAAGGAAGATTCATGGCACTGGAAGTGGCCAGAAGTAATCCATGGAGGTGGGGAGGTGTTTGTGTAATTGAGAGGAAAATCCTTGCTAGTCAAAGGTCAGTGAAGAGAGAAGTGTTCTTACAAAGACTCAGCAGGACTCCTAAAAGGCCTTGGCATGTACCCTTGTCTCCCCTGCTTTAACACCCTGTGATGAGCTTTCTCTCCTCCTTTTCTGAGCTGGCCCTCCAGCACTGTCCATTTGGAGTGACAGGAGCCTGCTCTGTGATTTGGCAGGGTTCATCACTGTTGAGCAAGTGAAGAAATGGAAGATCAGCTGCTAATCTCAGCTGAGCTCAGACAAACCCAAAAAACCTCAACTCCTACAGCAGCATACCTGGGAGCAAAATCTGGATCAGATGCTCTCTCTGAAGTTACATTGGCAAACTCTGCCCAGAAATTATTTCACTTTTCAAAATGTGGGAACTATAATAAATTATGAATAACAAGCTGGTGGCTCCTGTGAACAAAGATATTCTGAAAAGTCCTGTGCTGGTTTATTGCAGCTTCCCACACAACAGGATGAATGAGTTTGCAGCAGGGAAAGTACAGGTCTGTGTTAAAGTATTCAATTCTGTGTTGAAAACACAAAGCTGGAAGGAACAATAGTATCCTGGTAACTTGTGATCCTAATCTTCCTTACAAGATTGTAAAGCTGTTTACCCTGGCAGTATCAAGTTAATATAGCACATTCTTTCTGAATTTCTTGTTTTCTCCCTTTTATTACAACAATGTATTTGCAAGCTCTCTGGTGTTATATATTGCTATTTGAAACCATGTGATCCCTTCAGCAAAACAAAGATGCTAATTAAAAGTATTTTTACTACCATGCCTAGTTGATTTTTTCCTTCAGTTATTCACTTTCTTTGTTTTAACAATCCTATTAGGACCTGAGAATTCTGACCTAAGCACAGTCTAATTGGGACACAATGTGAAGCCTGTGATTCTGTTTCTCTTTTCATTAGAATATTTCATTAATTTTATTTTCATCATTTCCTCCTGGAATCTGAGTATGTCTGCAAAATGGCTTTTCAGTAACCACGTAGATATAGAGTTGGTGACTCTGCTTTTCCAGAGTGTGAATATAGTTCTCAGTGCAGTCTGTGCACTGAAATCTGCATTACTGTGCTATGAAATTGTCCAGCATTCAGATTATGGCACAAAATGACAAATGGAAAAGCTCCAAGAGGAGGATGCTGCTGCATCCTAGAAACCTCTGCCACACAGCATCAAATCCTGACCTGAGTGTCTTGGATGCATGAACCAAATTCATCTTTGAATGTCTTAAGCTTTACCAGATTTTGTCATTATTTTGTGGCTGCTGAGTTTGGCCAAACCTCTGGAAGTGACAGAAGATGATGCAAATACCCCAACAATGAAAAAAAACCCCAACCCACCAGCAGATGCAGAAGTCTATTACCAAAATAACTAAATGAGGTGGTTTCCCTCCCTTTTAAAAATTTGAATAGTGAAATGGACCCAAGTCCTAGACCTAGTGAGATCAGCTGGAGTTCTTTGGTCTTACTGAGTGTGACAAGGATAATATCACTTTATCATCTGCAGCTTCTGAGTACCTTGGGAATTGCAGACTTCAAGGAGAGACTGCCTGAAGACCTGCTGATCTCTGTCACAGATGAACAGGCCTGTCCCCTGCCCAAGGAAGCTGCTTGTTTTGCCTTTTTTGAAACAAGCCTTGTAACATCCTGGGATGAGTGTTGTACTTAACTCACCCAAACACAGCTCATCTTTCCAATGGTTTATGATGAGCCAATCTTCCCATCATCTTTTTTTTGCTCTTCTTTTGGCTCATTTCAGCTTGTCCCTTGTTCCTCAACTATGACATGTTACGAGGTGTCTCCTTCCCTGAAGTGACAGATCCCATCCCCTCCAGAAAAGTCCCAGTCTGTTTCTGCTTTCCTCCCTCCCATTTTCTTTTGTGGACACAGAGATTAACCTTGTTGTTTGCCAGCTGCACCTTGAATACCTGCTGGTTTTCTTCTTTCCACACAAAAATGCCACCTCTTCCCTTTCTGAAGAGCAGAGCATGGATGTGGCACTGAAACAAGTGTGGATGTGAGGTGGTTCCTGCAGCTCGTGTCAATAAGCTGTTTTGAAAGAGGGGGCATGTGTGGAGGTTGGTTGTGTTTACATCTCATTTCAGGAGATAGACTGCAGCTCCCCTGCTCACTAATTAAAAGGAAGAAAACATGTTGCCTGTCTTATCTAAGAGTTTTTGTATAACATTTGCTGCCTGTTGATGTAACTGCCCTAATGAATGCAGGGTGATTTGATGTATCATTAGTGGTGTGGAAGGACACTATGAGATTAGAACAGAGTGTTTATTCTTTATCATCTAATACTTATTGCCTGACTGTTTGACTCTGGGAAGAGTACATAACATGGATGAAACTTTGCTGCATGTTTGCTTTTGCCCTACTTAATGAGGATAACTAGAATCCAGGAAATTTTTAGTCACTAAGCATCAGGAAGACCGGCAGAAAGAACTGTTTAATAGTTGCAAAGGCTCCTTGTTGAGGGTTAGATTTTAGGATTCCCTTCTCTCAGCTGGAGGTGCTGGCAAGAGATGAGCTCTGATGTTATCACACAGTTTGCTAAAAAGGTCTGGCTGAGGTTGAGAGTTATGGGAGCTCTCAGTTTGGCCTGGTAGGACAGGGATGAAATCTTCCACTTCCCCTCCAGGCTTCATATGAAGAACTAGCAAAAGAACACATCTAAATAGTTTTGGATATTATTGTGGCTTTTATAATTTTTCAACTGGCTCAGAAGGTGTAATGAAAAGCTGTGGTCAAGGAAGATTACTCCCATTGGGAAAAATAGATGGAAAAAGTAGATCTTGGTGCCATGTGAAGAGAGACTTGTTTTTTCCTTTCAGTTCTTTGTATTAATTTTATTAGTGCTTTAAATGGGGATACATTTTGTTCTCTGAACTCTGCTCTTCTGATGGTGGTGTTTGTGATATGAGCATAGCAATGAAACAGCAACTGCTCCCTGAAGGACCAGGGATCACTGTCTTCTGCAGAATGGGCAGATACTGTCACTGCCTGAATCTTGGCACAAAGCATCAGGGTAAGCTCCAGACAGCCAACACCAAAGCTTCCCCTGCTGCTCTGAAGCCTCCAAAATTGTGTCGAGTTATAATTCTTTGATGTCAGAATAAGGCAAAATAGCAGCAGGCAGAAAGTGCAATTAATTTAATTGTAGCTTCATAATGTTTTGAAGCAGTTATGCTGTTGCTGAAGTCATGTCCCCTTTAGTGAAAATGTCCTTTGCTCACTGGCACATCTATTTCTGCTCACTTATGCTTTGCTGCAAAGTTTGCTTTTGCAGCCTTTCAGTCCAGAGAAGAGATTTGGGCAGGGGTGGGACAAAAAACAAGTCCTAAGAGCCCTTTCTTTATCTCTGTCACAGTAAATAATGTGTGTTGCTCCAAATATCAACTTGTTGCACCTTCTCCAGACACATCACTCAGCTGCACATGAAAGCAGAGCACAGTCTGCCCAGAGGTTACTGCTTGCTAGGGAGGCTGCTTTCATTTGATAAATATTTCAGTGTGTGTTTTTCCCAGTGTAACACTACTAATTCATTCCTAAGCTGGGAAGCGTTTCCAGAAGTGCGAGGTAATGGAGTGTAGTTCAGCTGCCTTTGCTGAACTGAGCCAGGGGTCCAGAGAGTCTTGATTTCAATTTTCTGCTGGCAGAGGGCCTGGGTGATTTAGGAAGCAGCATAATGCATGAACTTGTGCTTGTATTGTGCCTGATACTGTGATTGCTTCAATTACACATTGGTTGATAGACCTTTGCTTGCTTGGGGTAAAGCTGTGCAGTTTCCCTGTTTTATGAAGCTATATTAATATAAAATGCTAGAATATAATGAAGACTGATGCCCCCATATTTTTGTTGATCTGTAAAGCATTGCACACATTTAGTGTTCTGTACAAATATGATCTCATGCTGTTTCTGTTGCTTATAGGCTTTTTATTAGCTTTAAATAAGACACTTTGGAGTTGTCATTAACAGCTTTTTTACAGACTCCTTTCCTTGGGCTGAGGCCTGTGTTATGAGAAATAGATCACACACAAAAAGCTGTCTTGTGTTCCTCTTATCTAGACATTTCATCTTATTTGAGAGAAATCAGGACCCCTGCATATGCAGGATTCTTTGCTGAGATCACTGTATGCAGACAGGACTTTGCAATTCTTCAGGACTTATTTTGTATCAATCCCCAAATTTGGGCTGAACTGAGTGGTCCTATTAAGTAAAAGCAGCAGGCTGTGCTTGGGAGCCTGACCAAAGCCCCACTGGTGTGCATGGCTGGGGACAGGTGAACCTGGAGGCATGGAGCAGCATGTTGTGGTTTTTTTTATAATGCCAACACCACATTTTGTTCAGCTGGGAAATCTGCTGTCATGTTCCTCTGTCTTTCTGAAAAGGTGAACATGAAGATGTGCTTCCCATCAGGAAGGTTTGAGCCACTTGGGCCCTTGATGTGTCCACTGGCCAAAGGCAGTTTGGGGCTTTGCAAGAGCAGGGAGGTGGTGATTAATTGGTCAGTAAAAATAAAACAGTAAAAACAGCAAAACATCACGTGTGTGTCGAGGAGTATCTGCTCATGGCTCTCTTTCCAAATGGAAAAGAGAAAGGAGCATCACCACAAGGGTGGGTGAACTTAAAACAGTGCTCAGAAGAACCTCACACCTAGAAATGCATCAGCTGTAACCACTTCTGGCTACAGCTTCCTGGCTGCCTTGGCAGCCACCTGCAGCTGCTGCACAACAAAATTTCTCTTTTAACATCTTATCTGTGTGCCTATAATAGAAAGCATCACGGTAAATGGTAGAAGATTATTTTCTTTGTCTTGTGCTATTACTGAGCATCATCATGTGTGTACTGTTGTGGCTGATAAAGCACTTCAATTCTAAGCTTCTATTTTAGGATGCTTAGGACTATTCCAAAATAGCTGTTCTTTAGCTGAAAGTCTTCCTTTATATTCTTAGCAGAGATGTGGGTTTACTTGGAGAGCTTCAAATTCCATTTGATTTTTTTTTTTACATTTGTTCTGAATTTAAACATGTCACCAATATATCAAATCTATTTATTACATTGCTTTTCAAAGTATGTGCACATTTCTGTCAAACAAAAACACACGAGAGAGAGGAATCTATGCTATTGTTAATTCTAGCATTTAGAAAATGTATTTCAAACTCCACTGAAGTAAGATGTGCACTATTTTCATTTTCCTTTTTATTTACCTTCTGGTTTATGTGGTTCAGATTGCTTTTGGGTTTTGTTGTCTTTAAGCTTTCATTCTACCTTCTTGAGTGCTAGAACCTTCTTTATATTTTTGTTTAATGCTCACCTGAGTACAGCAGTGGGGCTTTTTTCCTAATCTGGAACATAATAATTGAAAAATTGCCTGATCTACTCTAAATTTCCACCAAATGATGAAAAATTACACATTAGGATTTTAAAGACCTTAAAAGAATATTATATTTTCTTTTTATTGGCATGTTGCTGTTAATATAAATTAAGCTTGATTATTTTATTTTTGTCTTGCTGCTGCCCTTCAAATTAAAGCGCACATTCTTGACTCATGGTTATAATTCAATTTGATATTTTAATCTCAAAAATATCATGGACAGCTTCCCAGAATTTCTGAGCACTTTATCTTAGAATTGACCCTCTTGACATACTACCTCTTGGGGGTTCTTATGAAGTATGAGGCTCGGATTCGGCCTTAATCCACTCCTAAATAAGATGAAATCTTCCCTGGATAAGAACCAGCCCTCGGAGGCATGCTCCTAGCAGAGCACCAAGCCTTTTTTTTCCAATTCGGGGTTGCAACAGGCCTTTCAGCGCCAAGTCATTGATTTCCGTAAACACCGAAATAATTGCTTTGTAAATGAGTTAAGGGAGGTCTTGCCCAGGGCCGGGCACATCCCCGGTAGCGGGCGAGGGCCATCCCCGCGCCCCGCCGGCAGCCCGGCGCTGCCGCCGCCGCGCTGGTTACCATGGCGCTCGGCCACCGGGCGGCTCCGGCCGGGCTGCCTGCGGCTGCTCGGGGACCTGCTCCGAGAGCGNACATCCCCGGTAGCGGGCGAGGGCCATCCCCGCGCCCCGCCGGCAGCCCGGCGCTGCCGCCGCCGCGCTGGTTACCATGGCGCTCGGCCACCGGGCGGCTCCGGCCGGGCTGCCTGCGGCTGCTCGGGGACCTGCTCCGCGGCACCGCCGTGCTCATTCCCGTCACCGGCCCTCGTTCCCTCCGAGATCGGAGAGCCGGGCGGATTTGCGCGGCACATCGCTTGGCTTCCTCCTCCCGGGCTGTGCGCTCGTTCCTTTGGCAGCCGATTGAGAGCGCGTTGAGGTCTCCCTTTGTGCCGCTGGGTTAGCGGGGAGCCGTGCCCACCCGCCGTGGCCCTGGGCCGGAGCACATCAATCCCTTGCCCTGCAGGACCTGTTAGGAAGTCCACGCTGGCTCCTTCTCAGGAGTGAGTGCTGCTTCTGAAGTGCTCCAGCTGTGATTAATTTAGCAGCTTCTCAACAGCAGCTAATTAATAATGCTTATAGTGGCTAACCCTGCTCAGACATCTGTGCGTTGTACAGCTGTTCTTACAGGGGCTGATTAACAGAATTAAGGGATATACGTGGGAAAACTAAAAAGATCTAGCAAAACTGGCAACATATTCCATAATAATAACTTATCCACTGGCCAAAATGCTATTTACTCTAGGATCTCAGCCTCTTAAATGTTTTTGGTTTGGTTTTTTTTATCATATCAGTGATGGTTTTATCATTTGCCCACAGTGGATGGGCTTTCAAATGCATCATATGCCTCTTGAACTTTGTTTGCCGTTTATTTGGAGCTAAAGAAATAGAATTTGAAGTAGGCATGTGGTGTGGATGCTACAGATTTTTATCCCTGCCATTTCTTTATTTTTCTATCAAGGTAGCTGGATCAGAAAGAATCAACAATATGAGACTGATCTTCATGTTAGTTCTAAGTAATGAAAAACAAGACTTTTAAATTCTGTGGAATTTAAGAAATGTGCCAAATGAACTTAATCTTTGTGTATATCTCTTTATGTGATTTCACTTTTGCAGCCAAAAAGTGTCTTTTAAATACTTTAACAGAAAAACTCAGCCTACAAAATGATAGAAGAGCAGATAAGGTTCACAGGCAAGCCAGTCTTGTTTTTAGTCCTCCTTACCCTCTGACAGATCGGGAAGGGCAACTGATGCTAATCTTCACTACAATCTCAAGGCACCTGGGAAAATGGAAATAACATTTTCAACATCTTAGCAGGTCATGAGCAGCAGTGTCAATCACAGGACCTTGGCCTGATTCCAGTGTGGGAATTACATTCTGCTGAGCAAATGCACCCTGTTGCATTTTCAGTGATTCTCTTTTTGTCTTCTCTGGTGTGGAGCTGCTGAGAAAAGTTAAAAGAGCGGGGGCTTCCCTACCACCAGAAATATTTAAATGGTGGATTAGGTCAATCTACAGTAACTTTTCCTGCTTATCCATAAGCTTATTTTACAAAACTACTTTGAAAAGTAAGTGCAGTGCCTCACCTGAAGAGATACTTACTTAGCCACTGACTTACAGGGAGCAGTTTCAAAAGCCTGTGCCTTGGGCATGACCGAGGCCTCTGATGACTGGTGAGCTCTTGAAGACTCTGCATGCACTAAAAGTCTCTTTCCAAAAAATTTCCTCCTCTCCATTGTGAGCAGTTAGTGTGGGAATGTTAGAGAGAACAGGGTGGTAGATCTTTCTGTACAGGGTGAGTAAAATAGGATAGGAAAAGGGAAATTCCTGCAACTGGTAAGTACTGAAATTATCCAAGACTGCTGGTTTTACTGCTTCTAAAGAGTAGAAGTGAAGATAGCCATAATGGGGAAATGTTTAAAAAGCACTTAGCAAGGGTAGAGTGTTTCATCAAAAAAGGCAGGGGTTTTGTGTTGGGTCTTTTTCACATCAGAAATGTTTTCCTGCATATTGCTGAAATGAAATGTCTCTCAAGGCAGCTGAATGGGTCTGAGTAGGTTCCAGTGGCTCTTGGGCAATGGGAGCACTCAGTAACAAGAGAGGGGAAAAAAAAAAGCCTAATATGATCTGTTGTACTGAAGCATTTTGATGAGAGCTGAGTTTTGAAGGAACCAGGTGTTATTTTGCTCCTGGCAGCAATTGAATCTTCACAGGTTTTTCATGACATCACATCATTTCCATGTCTTAAGCAGTGACTCATCCTGCTTTGCCTGTTTGTTCCTATTTCTAGCTGCTGGCAGGAAATGCTAAGCTTAATGTTAACATTCTCTTATTAATGGCACATTAAGTCTAGTCTGCCCAAGGTCCCTCTCTCTTGTGGTATGTGGTGGGTGGGTTGTTTTTTTCCCCTTTCCCAAGGTGACTTTTGTTTATCTGATTCTTGGTAGCTTCCACTCCAAAGTCTACTTTTGCAAAGGAGATGTGTGTGTCTGTGTGTGAAAGTAACATCCCCCTGTAACATGGGGCTGGGAAGTGGATTATCCTGTCTCCAAGGCTGACCAAACCCCAAACAAGGTGCAAAATGCCACAGTGAAAGTGTTACAATGTGACATTTAACAGCAGGGAAGAAACCTTTCCTTCACCAGGTCTGATGAAGATTGTGGTGGGTGCTGGTTATTGGGGAGGACGTAGCCTCTGTTCTGACTCTGGGCAGCCTAAGGAAGGATGATGCCAAGTGCCTGCAGCTTGTAGATGTTGCCAATAGCTGGACAATAAGCAACTCTCATTCTTGCATATTATTCTTCTTTTAAAAAACAAAAAAACCCCATGGAAATTACACCATAATCCTTTAAAAAAATTGAAATGTTTATTTCCTTAGAGGCTATTTGTCACATACACTGCTAGAAAAGTCATGGTGCTAAGGGGATTAAATTCAGTACAGATTAGACATTTCAGTGACATTTTATTTGGAACAAAGAATTTGTGGCTGGAAATCTCAACTAGAAGAAGGATGGTTCGGAATCAGGGATTGTGATTTTTCACAAACCTGTAGCAAAGAGCATCTGTCATTATTTAAAAACTCAAATATGTTTCCTGTGTTAGTACCTTGTAGTTTCTGCTAAGACAGAAGTAAATTTAAGAAAAGTTGATTGTACTCCTATTGTGAATGTTTGCCTGATGGATCTTGAGACTAGAGGGCATCTGCACACAATGCAAATGCATTTAGGTCTTTTTCTTCTCTGATAAACACTGAATTTTGATTGCTCATTAATGCAAAACCTTCAAATTTTTATGTCAAGCTACCCACTAATGGTCCTGTGGGTGTTTTTAATTGTTTGCATAAAGCACAGGCACACACGTAAGCTGCAGAAGAGCAGAGCTGGTAGCACACTGGTGTAAATACACCTCACAGAGACCCAACTGTGCCTGCTTACAGCCAAGCTCTCTGGTTCCTCCTCAGGGACAGCCTGCCAGGTTTCTGGATGCTGGGGGCTCGGGCTATTCCACCCAGGCATTTGGCTAGACTGTTAATTAGTGCTACATCACCTTTCTGCTGATCCCTGCCTGTGCCTCGTGTACTTGTCTCCTAATGAGTTTGTGGTCTACCTGCAAATCTTGGAAACAACTTGGCGGGGTGGGGAGCAATTTCTGTCAGTTGTTTTTTCCTTCATTAGATAAACAACTTGAACTTAAAAACCTGAAATGACTAATTACCTGAGGCTCGTGGTGTTTTAAACCGAGGGAAGGACAACTGTTGTAAATGCTGAAGAAAGTGAGCTCAGATTTTGCAGTTTGTTTTATTTTATTTATGCTGAGGTGAGGTGTCTGTGTGTG
>VZRH01008443.1:285697-302549 GCA_013397555.1 Urocynchramus pylzowi | reverse complement strand
CTCATGGTGTGAGTCAAGAAAATTAAGCCAGTTTATCGCTGTCTAAGAAGCTAATGTAACCTGAGGAAAAAAGTAATTTCAGGGTGATAGTACAGCAATTCAGATGCAGTTGGAGGAATGCCACCATAAAGCTGTGAGGGGAGAAGCCATGCTCTGTACCTGTAGAGTAAAACAGAGCGAGGAAGCCATCAGTGACTCAGGAGGAGATGAATCACATCTCTGCATTGTAGCACATGGCTACCAGGGCAAGGATATGAACAATCTCTATATATCATGAGATATAGGATGCATTTCCTTCACACACACTCCTCTGACAATCTGAGAAGGCAGGCACACAAGTATATCCTACTTATCCTTATCTTTCTAATGATTTAAGTGCACTGCCCACATAGGACAGGTTATGACTGAGCAAACTCATGTTATCCCTTGGGGTTCTGTTCCTCCTGCAGCCCCATCTCTCACTAATGTATAAATTGGGGTCCATCCCCATTCACAGGGGGACCACAGACAGAATACTGAAATCAGCAAATCAGATTTGCTAAATTCCAGAGCTTTCAGGCAGTAACACCATTTGGTTTTTTCAGTCCAATTTCTCACTGAGCTGAGGCACTGAGGTGGTATCAGGACAGATTTTGGGAGTCACCCTGTGTGTCCCTTGAGGCTGTTTCCCAGGACAGCCTGGATGTATGTCCCTAGAGCTGAGTCCTTGCTCTGAGCCATTGTCAAATTTAATTTCTTTCCAAATTCTGCATGTAACTTGACAATGTGTCTTGCAGTCACTTACTGCCTTGTCACAGCCTCATGCCCTAAGCCAGAGTGGGCACTGCTTAAACACAGAGGAGAAAACAGGAGATGAGATTTGGAAGGCAGATGAACATGTGAATGCAGGTATCAAACAATAATGCTGTGAGCATGAGAGGTGGAGAAACCTGACTTCCTATGGATTTGTTTGGTTTTGTTGGTTACAGAATCTCTGAAGTTACTGATACTGATTTAGGGTCTTCTCCTAATGAGGCACAAACAAAGCCTCTCTCATGTGAATCCTTTGGTGTTTTGGAAAAGATAATCATTGCACTTCAGCTTTTTTCACAGCTAAGGTATGCTTAAGGTCTATCTTCACCTTACCAACCACTTTTTGTGATCTATGTAAAAACATTTGAACACATTTTCCCTCAGCCAAATTTGATCCTATGTGGAGACTGATGTTTTAATAAGCTTCATGTCTTTAGGAAATCAGGCTAAAATAAAGCAACTATCATCTCTCTGAACAAAAGAACAATACTATTACTGCTGAGACCTTCCTTGCTTGAAGAAATATAGTAGGATCTAGTTGTCATGGCTGGTTTAGCTGTTCAGCAGCTGAGGGGGGATGTGGTGTCAGTGAATATGAGAGTGCTCTGTGATGGATTTATCACTGGCAGGAAAAGAAATGGTCACTCAGGCTGCAGGGTGGAGCCCACCTCATTCTGATATTCCCACCTCTGACCTGTTGCCAGGAGGGAACAGAACAATTCCTCAGCCAGTGGACTACCCTGTATTGAAATAAATGCACAAGTTTAAGGGAAAAATCACATATTTTCCCAGACAACTGGTGGAGAAAGAGCAAGATTCCTGCTGCACAGTCTCTCCACTGGGAAATTCACAGTATGTTACAGCTGTGGATAGTCTCACAGTAGTGCAATAGCAGAGCATTTTAAGCCAGCTGTAGGGAGCTTATTTACAAGTGCTGTCCTACAGAGAGGCTCTGTGATGTTCTGGTGCAGAACAACAGGAGGCCACAGACTGGCTGCTGTGTGTTCTGCAAGGGCCAACACTGAGTCTTGCATGCAGCAAAAACAAAGCTGCATGTATGAGTATGATGGGCAGGATGATTTTAAAGCTGAGTTTCCCCCCACACTGTCTCCTGGGGCTGTTGGTGATGTGCTGTGTCTGATCTCTACTCCTGCAAGAGTTCTCTGTCTGGATTTATTTTACTCTTCCAACTAGTTACATGGTTGTTAAGTCCTTTTGGGTCTTTTTCTTTAGAACTTTAGTCACATTTTAAACCAGTGGCAGCAATGCTTTCTTCAGTGTGGGTTTTGGGGGACTGAAGGATGGTTCATTTTAGAACTAACCCATCACAGTAACTATAAGTTGACACCTCATACTGAGCACACAGTTTGAAGGCAAAGCCTTTTGGCTCCCTGCAGCTGTTTCACAGAGCTGCCATTTGCCCAAAGAAGGATGAAATGTGTTCAAAAGATAGACACCTTCAGAGTGAGAGAGACAATCAGCACGTGACTTCTCCCCTTGGTTCAGAAGGCAGGTCTGGAGGGAATGGATTGGGCTGTAGAACTGCTGCTCTGGTGTAGAAATATTCCTCAGTTTAAAAATAAGCTTGCAAAATGTAAAGGAAAAGTGCTGCTGGCATCCAACAGATGGTAGTTGACATGTTTTCTAGCTGTCACAAGTCTTTCAGAATTCTTCTGTTGCATATGCCAGAGTTCACCTTTGTGCTGCCCAGCTGAATGCAGCAATGACAACTGCAGGTGGAGGAACTGTGCAGGAACTCTATGGGTAAACAGAATTAAGATGAACCAACAGAACAGGATTAATAGATCTCATATAAGTATGTGCACCTCAGACTCTGTGATTGGGATATTTCACATTAAATTCACCTTCTAGAACAATGTTGATTGCATAAAATCTTTAATTTTTGTCTCTAACCTGAGGTAAGGGAGTCACCCACAGCATCTACCTCAAGGACATTTCCCTGACCCTGACACTGAATTGCAACATGTAAATGTTTTCTGCCTGGAAGAGTCCTGGACTGGTTATTTTGCCTCTGCTTTGAAGTGTCAGTTTTCAGTGAACTCTGCTAACATTTTATTATTGCATTGCAGCTGAGGCAGAGAAGAGCAATTAAAGGGTTGACATCTTTGGTATTTTTTTAATAATACATGTGTCAAAATGCATTTAACAAATCATGGTTGATGCAAAAGCCTAATTAATGCTAAAATGTAAGTAGAGTTCATTTCAGTTGGGAGCAACTGAGAATTTTAAAATGTATAATAACAAAGAGTGGTTGCCTTATTTTAGATATAGGACCTAATTACAGCTTTTGCTTCTGAGAACTGAAGTCTTAAAGCCTAAATGTTCCTTTCTGTTGCAGGATACAGCTGGACAAGAAAGATACAGGACCATCACTACAGCCTACTACCGAGGGGCCATGGGCTTTGTCCTCATGTATGATATCACCAGTGAAGACTCCTTCAATGCTGTGCAGGACTGGTAGGAAATACTGAAATACTGTTGTTAATGTTGGGTTTGTTTGGGTTTTGGCCAGTTCTCAATTGTTTGTTGAGAACATGAGACATCCCACCCTCCATCACCATCACCTCCATGTTCTTTCCTCTTCACCTAAATAATTTGATTTATAAACGTTCCTCAGAAAAGGTTCTCCAGCTTCATTTTAATGAAAAGGTTGTAATTCAAATATTGTAGCATACTATAGTATTTGTTACTTTTAAAAGTTTCAATTTATTGAGAAGAAATTAATCCTTTAATGCTTTTTTTGGGTTTATAAGATTTCTGGCTATGCTGCTAAAAATAGAGATTAGCAGTGGTTGTTCAATTCACATCTCAGGAATGTGGGGAAAGGCTGGGTTTCTCCTTAGTAGTGCCCTGTGACTCCACTGAAATGTCTTGCAATCATTTCTGCTGGTTTCCTGGTGCTCATTACTGCAGATAAGAGTGGTAAAGGTGCAAAGAAGGGCAGTGCAGTGGTTAATGTGATCTCCTGAGGCAGATTGATTTGCAGTGATCTCAGGGACCACTGGGAGCATGTGACATCCTGGCTGTGGCACTGACTCCTAGCATCTGGCTCAGCCTGGCTTTCTGAACACCTATGCTGTATCCCCTAAGCAGGCTGTACCTCAAAAGCTGCTTTGTTGTTCCAAGTGATTTGTGTTTCCTCCAAAGCTGCCCAGTTTTTGTTCTCCCTGGTCACTAAAGCAGTTGGTCATGAAGGTCACATGCAAGATGCAGTCTCCACTTTCACCCCCATCCCCAGTACCACAACACCCAATGAACTGCAGCCCCATCCTGAGCAGCCCTTCAGCAGCTTGTGGTTGGGGAATGCATTCTTTTCTTGTTAGAAACACAAATCTAAAGGTTTTGCCAAAACCAGTTTCATCCATCAAGTTTTGCTCACCAAGCTCAGACAAAGCTTTTTCTGCAAGTGTCTGCAGACAGGGATGTTTTTCATAGGAGTGCAGACATGTGAGCTGGGGCAATATCTTTCACTAAACTGTAAATATTTCCAGCTTGTTTCCCTGATGAAACAAGATCCATATGACCACACAGTTCATCTACCTGTCTGTCTGTTGGTTCTACTCTAGTAAGTTTTACTTACCAGTCTTAAGTTAGCCAAAATTTACCAAATCTCCATCTCTGAGCTGCTACTATTTTTAAGTTTGCACAGGTGAAGTTTAACCTGAAGCTTTATATTGGAACTAGTCTGAGGTCTGTTCCATCAAAGGCACTGGTGTGAGAATAAGAATTGGGAAAGGTCAGCTCTGTCTGTTTGCCTTCATGTCTTCCTGTGCCACAGGAGCTGCAGGAATATCTTTGCTAAGGGCACCTTGTCAGCCAAAGGACAGAGGTGAACCATCAGGGTGTTTTTCCTCTGTATGTCAGGAATCTTTCCAACCAGCTTTAAGGTTCTGAGCCCAAATGAGGTAATGGGATGGATAGAAAGGACCATTTCCTTCCTTCCTGAAGCTTGTCTAGTGGAGAGATGAGGGCTGCAGCCAAGCCAGCATCTCTGGGCCAGCAGAGTCCTCTAGTGGCTATTGCAGCTGGGAGATGGTTTCCACCCCCCTCCCCCGTCTGCAAAATTGCTTCTTAAACTTCCAAAGGCACAAGAAATGGAGAAAAAAGCTTTTGGCTGGTGCTGGTGCTGCTCTACTGGCCGTTTTCTAGCATAGCAAGTAGGAATTTCCCCCCCCACCCCCCACCATTCTGCAAGATACAGTTATGATTAAAAAATCTTATTACACTGGGTATCATCTTCAGTCAGGAACTGTAGTCTCCATAGAAAATTAAGGTGTCTACTACATGAGCTGCTTTATCTCCATCTCTGGTTCACTGGCACGTGACTGTTTTAGCAACCTCCTGATTGGGCCTCACCTATCCACAAGGGAAATGAGAATATTCCTCCCCTTCCTAATATAATCATTAGTCTACCTAATGATTTCTCCCCTGGGAAACCTTTTACTACCCTCACTCTTCTTATGGGGGGATGTCCTGAAGAGGATCCTGGCTTGCTTTGTGTCACTCAGACCTCTCCTAAACCAAGAGGCACTTCCTTTCCTAAGGGAGAGGATAATGGCTGTATACCAATATTTAGACAAACTCTCCAAGTAGAATATGAATGCAAAGCAGAGTCTTTCTTTCATTCACATGAATCAGCCCAATTAATGATGATGATCTTAAAACCACTGAGAAAGAGACACAATTTAAATGCATTTTGGAATACCTGGAACATGACTTGTTACTGGAAAATGTACAACACATTGTATGAGAAACCTTAAAATATTAAGCCTGAGTGATTTTCCTTACTGCAGTGTGTCAAGAGTTCAGTCAGGTTATTTTACAAGAAAAAATATAAATAGGCAAACACGAAGATTGGTTTTAATTGATATTTGAAAATAAGTAATTATTTCCTTTGAATATATCTTTCCTGTAGGATGAGAGAAAGGGTTAAATGAGCTTTCATAGCTTTCAGCTCAGTTTCTAAAATGTTTTTTAGTAGTCTTCTTTGATAGCTGTTATTTGATGTTGAGTTGATAGTTTTGTGTGTGGATAAATCAGTTGTTTATACCTCATTTGAAACTGCAGTGGAACTAAAATATACTCAGTACTTGAAACTGTAAAGTAAATAGAAAATATTATGGAAACTCTGGTTTGGACAATCTAGACAATTTCATAGAAGGGAAATAAAAATTGGTAAAATTTAACTTAGATACAGGTGACATCTGGGTTCCCAAATCATCAGCATTATTTATCTTTAACCCAAACTGAGTTGTTGATATCTCCATGTAACTGTGAACCTGAGACTATTTTTCTTCTAAGCATGAAACACAAAGTTTGTGCTTTATTGTTAATTTGGGGAATTCAGCACAAACAAGGCATAGCATTTTATTGTGTCACAGAAATATGTTTCTCCCAGTGTGTATATTAGGCTGCCCTGATGATTGTTGAAACAGCTCCATCACACGAGCCTTGTTATTATTCATTTATCTTTCCAAAAACATCTGGAAATTTTCTGCCTTTGTTTTTGTAGGGACATCAGGGTTTCTTTTATTCATTCTTCATAACTTTTTTTGGTTGTTTTTTATTCCTAAGAAGAATAAAGATTGGTGTTCTGTAAGAGGCTTTCCACTAATTTGTACAAAACAAGGAGAAGGATGCATTTCTCTGGGAGATCCTTCATGCTGTTTGCTTCTTTTTCATTTTCTAAGCAATTCTGTGTAAATAGTTAAGATTTGGCAGTGTGTCCCCATATGATGCCAGGGGCTGAAATGAATCCAGAGGCTGAACTGTGAGTCAGAAGAGAAGCCTGCTTCTGGATATGATCTTCAGTCATAGTTTCAAACAACATTTAGTTATTTGAAATTGAACCTGGGGAAACTTTATTTCTCTCTATTGCTTATGGAGGGAAACTGGGGAGATTTCATCTTCCTGGGCTTTTGGCTGACTTCTGCAGTCACCCCCTTCTCTGATGAGCCTTGAGAAACCCCAGAGTCCCACAAAAACTACAGATTCATATTAGCTCTTACAGGACTTGTCTACATGGAGACACTCAAAAGGGTGAGACTGGAGGAGCTAAAATTGGACTGGAGTGAGTGCCTTTTCAGGACACTAGGGAGAGTAAGAAGTTTCATTGCACACAGTCTTTGTTTATTTTTGCATGTTGCACTGTGGGTCTGGGCTTGGGTGAGGTTCCTGTTCTCCAGGGCACTCCAAGCAGGCAGTCTCTTCAAGGCAAGTTGCACAATGAAATGACCCCTTTTTCCCAGGTATCTGTGAGGAGCATAGCTGGCTGCTTTCCATGGAAAAAAGCAAGTAAGCAACTCAGACTAATTAAAAATTGTCATTAGTAGATCAGAGCTGGAGGCTGCTGCTAATTCAAAAGAAAAGAAATCAAGTGCTTTATTGTTAAGGGAGTTCAAAGAAACTTACACAGAAATAAAAGTTTGAGTGGACTCCTGGCTCTCCAGGGAAGTGGCAGATTTGCTGAAACTGTAGTGTTCTTCCTGGAGTGGTGCTGAGCTGGGGCAAAGAGTGGGAAGGTGAGTTAGGGAGTGGAGGAGGATGGAGGAGAGGAGTGTATGGCTTCTGGCATACCCTTGGGGAGAAGGGAGCCTTCAAAGACAGAGCTGACTTGGTGAAGATAAAATAGCTTGTGTGGGTCTGAAAAGATGGATGAAAGTGAATGCTACCGAGCTAATAATGTTCTGCTGCTGGCTCTGGGACACCTCTGGGACACCAGGGATGGTGGGAGAGGACTGGCACCTCAGGATATACAAAAGTTTTGTCATGGAAAAACTCTAAAAAGGCTAAATGTAAGGTCAGAGTCCTGGGATCCACAGTGAGCTCCACTCCAGTTTCAGCACAGAAAGCTTTATGGGCTCCAAGTTCACCTGAGTGCTCCTGCCCAAGCTCCCATGCACTGCACCCCTGTGCCACTGAAATTAGTGCTGGTCTGTGATTGCAGCTGCTCCTTCCAGCCTTAGGTGTCCTTCAGTCCTGCTGGGTTCTGTTAGCTCACAGAGCCTTGCTTTGGTCTCGTGTCTTCCCAATTTGGTAAATTTCTCTTCCTCCTTTGCAGTTGTTTCCATGTGATTTTCGGTCTCCATGAAGCTTTCCTGTTTGAGCAAAGACAACTTGATTCTTCCATCTGTTCTTATGGTGTTCCTAAACTCTACAGCAAAATGTGCTGCAGAAAATGAGAGAATTATTGTTGTTCTGTCTTATTTATGGAGTTGTAAATCCAGCATGAAGTGTGCATCTACTCTATGGCTTTCTTCATGGGACAATATCCCTAAGAGCTGTAATTGATTGTTGTTCCTCTGACAGATGAGAGCTGAAGGAGAATAAGCTGTACAAAAAGCCTTTTTTGTCCCTAATCTTCAAAAATTACTTGATTCAGTTTTTTTATCTGGATCTTGTGATCTTTAAAACCCTTGCAAAGTCTTAACAGGAAACTTTATTGTCACACAAAGTTAAGGAGTGGTAAAATAGAGCAGTGCTGAGTTACACAGGCTGCATCCTTGCTTTGTGTGTAAGCCTACTCATTTCTCCTTAAACCAACACAGCCTGGGGATGTTGATGGTGTCATTAATGGTACTTTTTCATATTTAATAGAGGATTGTATTTTGGCACAGCTGATGGAATGTAACAATCTCTTTTGACCTGCTGTAGGGCCACACAAATCAAGACTTACTCCTGGGACAATGCTCAAGTGATCCTGGTTGGAAACAAATGTGACATGGAGGATGACAGGATTGTTCCCGTGGAGAAGGGGAAACATCTGGCAGATCAGCTGGGTACATGCAAAGCTTTTCTTTCTACTTTTCTTCCTCTGCTTCTTTATACTCTGGTTTTTTTTCAGTTTGTACAGCAGTAATAGTTCAATAATGGTCTCACAACTAAGAAGTGTAATATATTCTAGGTTCATATTTCACTTGTTTTTGGCTCAGTAGGCCAAGAATACGTGGTAGACTACTTGTAGTTTTGCTGTGTTTATAAAGCTGATGTCTAGAGGTGGGAGAAAGATAAAGTTTATCTGAAGAGAAAAGCTTTTATTAGCTTATCAGACTGAAAAGAGAAGAAGTTTCATAAACATGATTCTGTCTCCGTGTCTCCAGGTACTGTGTACTCATTGCAAATTAATGTAAATATTGATTTTTGTTGAAGCATTTTTTAACTAAATAATGAAAAAGAAATAAGTTTATATATCAGAACTGAAGAATTGAGTAAAACATATTTTAAAAATGTACTAGGCTTCTCTATCCAGGTACGAAAATGACATTATGTTATTGATGTGGGATAGAAAAAGCAAAACAGTTTCATTGAGAGGAAGCTGGGATTGCAATGAAAATTTTATAATGAAGAGCCAAGTAAACTCATATTACTTTATAAGTTATTTATCATGTTTCATTATCTATTATAGCCTATAAGATATTTTTAATATGAAATCAGGGCTCTGTGTTAAAATTTAACTATATTGTTGTTTTCTGTTAAAGTATTCAAAGTAACAAGTGAATCCTGCTAAAATTTCATTCAGGTAACAGTGGAGACCCTTACAGTGGGCATAAAGGTTTAGCTTGCAAGAGATGAGATTCTTACCAGACCCAAAAGAATCACCATCATCCTCAATTTATAAAATCCTGTGTTATCTTCAATTGTTAAACAGTAATTGGAGGGTGCATAATAAACTGTTAAACTGGGGGTACTGGAGTTCCAGGACACACTGCATACATTGGTGTAGTTTGAAGTGTGGCCTTGAAAGTGTAAATTCTACATATGGCACACACAAAGGGGTGCTATTCATGGCTGGAGCCTTGAGCACTGCCATCCTAAACAAATAACAAGCAAATATCAAATCAGACCCATTGTTATTATAAGAGTAAATCTTTACATGTAGGATTGGCAAAGCAAACAAAGATATGGTTAGTTTGCAAAGTCAGTTATGGGTTTCTAACCTATCAGAATTTAATGTGCCTTTGAAAATATAAATGTGAATAAACTTGGCTCCTGGCCTGCAAACTCTCAGAAAGGTTGTGGATGTATGTGTGTCCACCCATCTCACAGGAATAATGACACTGCTTGTAATTGAAATTTTGTCCAGACTAATGTAGCAGCAAATGGAGAGTTTTATTTGAACTCCCAACCCAATTTGGACTTCCAGTGTTTTTTTCTCCTCCCAAAATTCATCTGCTTGTTTCAATACAAACTTGGCATCTAGAATCTGAATCCTTTACGTGTGGGACACTTCAAAACACACACACAGGGTTACCATAGCAACTGCTTCCATCAATAGGAAACTGTTTTGCAGAAGAATCCCCAGTGCTGCCCTGACCTGGTGCTTGTCCAGCTCACCCTGGAGAAACCACCCCAGTGCAGAGCAGCCCAACAGCCTTTGGGAAGTGCTGTCCCAGCTCTGCTCTTCTGTAACCTCCCAACTTCCAAAACACTCTTTTCAAAAGAGCTGGAAAATAGATCTGATTTGATCAGATCAGTTTTTCCTTATAGTAGCTATGCTAATGTGTACAGCATTATATGAAAATATTTTGTGATTTACGTGGGAGGAATCTAATTGGCTATTGACTGCTCAAAGTGCTAATGTTCATCATAATGATTCACACAAAGGTTATCCCTCAGCATATTTATCTAAATTTGCATAGTGACATTAACATCATTGAAATAATTCCCTAATCAGATTAAGAAATTGTTGTTAGCCTGAATGTGAACTGAACCAAAACAGATTGGTTTAGCAGAACCTAAGCCAAGGTTGGACTAACAGATACCTAAGTGCAGTTCTCTGATTTCCTATGCTTTTTATATACATTTCTATNAACTGAACCAAAACAGATTGGTTTAGCAGAACCTAAGCCAAGGTTGGACTAACAGATATCTAAGTGCAGTTCTCTGATTTCCTGTGCTTTTTATATACATTTCTATTCATCATCAACACAGCAAGTGGAGCAGACAGAACCCTCATCTGATGCAGAGCAGCCCCCCCTGCTTGCTAACAGGGCAAACATCATCATCACTTCACCCCTTGTCCCATGAATCTTAAAAAGGGTCCAGGTGGGGTGGATACCTACTTATCCCACACATCGAGGTGACTCAGCCTGCCAGCAGTGGCACACTAATCACTTGAGACAAATTTTCTCTTTGTTTGTGGCAGAATCAAAGGAAACTGATGCAATGCTGAATATCCCCAGAATGAAGCAGGACAGAACGGAGTTTATTGAAAATAAACTCTCCGTGGGGCCTCAGCTCTCACTGCTGGCAATTCAATAACCTGACAGAAGAGAAGCAACAGCCTGGTTGGCCCTCGAGGCCCCTGGGGTGAGGCAGATAAGGAAATGCTTCACAGTTCAGGGCATTCCTGCTGCTGAGGCAGGGCCTGGCTGTCTGTCAGAGGCTGCTAGTCCCCTAGGCCCTGGTGGCAGCAGGAAGCAGCAGGAGGAGCTGGTGCCATCCCCTCCTTGGTGTAACTCCAGCCTTGCTGGTCTGGCTTTTTTTAATCAGAAAGGGTCAGTGTTTAAAGGCTCAAGGAGCATTTTGCTTTTGAACACAGAAGTTGGTCAGCAGAAGGAAAGCAACCCCCATCTTCTTTCTCTTTCTGACCTCTGCCCTTGCCAGAGGGCAGCAGGGGTTGGTAGAGCCTGGCCCTTGGCAGGGCTGTGAGAAGCCCAGGGAGGTTCTCCACACCTTGCTGGTCAGCAGCTGCAGCCCAGACCTGCACTGATGAAAGGAGCAGAATTGACTCCCTTACCCTGGGTTTACCCTTACCTGTAGATGTGCTTACCAGGGTAATGGGAAGGATCCATGTATCCTTTTCACCCTTAAAGAAGCTTGATAACTTTTAAAAGTATTTCTACTCACTATTCTGAGATTGTGGGAATCAACTGACTTTCAGGATTATCTGATGTCTTGATTTCTTAAGGTAAATCCTAAAAAAATGGTATTTTAAAACTCATCATGATCATCCATCTCTATTAATAATTTTGTTCCATTTTTCCCCAGGTTTTGACTATTTTGAAGCCAGTGCCAAAGAAAACATCAACGTGAGGCAGGTGTTTGAGCGTCTGGTGGATATAATCTGTGAGAAGATGTCAGAGAGCATAGAATCAGACAATTCCAGGGGCACTTCTGGAAGGAGCATGAGGCTCACAGACAACCCCCCCCCTTCACAGCAGAACTGCTCGTGCTAGTGACCTTTCACACTGAGAAATGTCCTTGTCCCCTGATTAAATTTTATCTTTTCATTTGTGGTGGTGCATTATCATGTAGTCCAGAGGCAGAAGTGTCTGTTGTAGGAAACTGGTATGTTTGTTTAATGTGCTGGAGTGTTAATATTATGTATTTCCTCATCCAATAATTTAATAATCTGAAAAAAAAATATTGTAAGTGCACCTCGTGTGAATGTGAGTTACACTGAAGAATAATGATTGTGTAGTGATGCACATGTTATTTCTACAGAGAATGTTGTATTTTTAAATTATAAATTCCTCTATTGCAGAAAGAGTGTTTTTGTCAAGAACAGCAGGAAGTACAAAAACCAATTAAGAGGGGATCAGGTCTAAGAGAAGAAAGGGGAAAATCTCTTATAAAACAGGAATATGCTTTTTAAAAAAAACATAAAGCAAACAAAAAATCAACCCCCAGATATTTTGAGAATTGTTCCTGTCCTCTAGAAATGGATCTCAGTTTTTTCTGTAGGATGGAGCAAAAAGCAGAGCATTTCTGTGTGACAGTGTGAGGTCCTCCAGAGTGTGAAGAGGAAGGGGGTTGGATTTTGTGTCAAGCCTCTAAACAGATGAAGAACACAGGCAGGAATCAAAGCTGCCAAGCTGGAGAGGAGGAGGCCTTGCAGCCATCCCTGTACTTCCTTCCCTGTGCTTTGGCTGGTGCTGAGTGAAGGAGAAAGAGCCCTTCCAGGAGCTGCCCTTGCCTCCAAACTTCCCCAGCACAGCTTGCAGAGTGCTGGGGGTGTTGCTGTGTTCAGCACACTCCTGTCCCCAGTCCCCTCTCCCCAAAACCTGACTGTCCTGCAGCCTTTCCCCTGTATCCTGTAGTTTTACCTCTCCAAGTCTGGATCTTCTCTCATCAGCTGCTTGCAGGATGAAGGAAAAGGAGAGTTGGCTGCTGAATGCTTAGTTGGAGACAAAAACATACAAGACATGGAACAGCACTGTCTCAGAGAGATAAAAATATCAGAAGCCAAAATGTGAGTGTTGGCAGGTATTTGTGCCAATATTATTAGATTATCTTTCTGCATTTTGTTGATTTATTTTTTTAATCTTGTTCTAGATGGGCGTGTGGGGGGGCTAAATTTTCTGGGTTCAGATTCAACCACAAAGTCTAATTTAAGAAAAGTAAGAGTGACTAATAAAACACAACTGCAAATGAAATGTGGCAAAGACATCCTGTTGTTCTGTCAACTTTTTGTGGCATCATGCTTTGAAGGGAGGCAAAATTTTTAAACTAAGTGGATATGGAGAGAAGTTGGTTGTCTTAAGGGGAAAATTCTGGAAAGGTTTTACCTTTGGTCTGTGATCTCCTCTGACTGAGGGGGCTTCCTGAAGTAATGAACAGGAGTCAAGTGCCTGCCCACTGCCCTGTAATGTGCTGGATCATGACACCAGTGAGTGCTTTTGTAACTTCCTTCTGTTGTGTCTCAAAGTGTAATAGCTTTAAGAAGAAAAGCACAAAATTCTGGACAAAAATGCAACTTTTTTGGAGTGGTTTGAGCTCGTTGTGCTAAAGGCTTGACCCCTCTGTCTGTCGCTTTTGGGAATCTCTGCTGTGACGTGTTCTGGGTGTGTGTGATCTCGTCCTGGGAGTGTGATTTGTGCAGTGCTGGGACTGTGCTTGTTGTATCTAAACCCCTGAAATTGCAAAATAAAGAGAAATGTACTCACTGGGTGTGGCCAGAGAGTTTGTGTCAGCAGCATTTCTCGCATTAGGAATCCTACACGTGTGTGGAGAAATGTTTTTAATGCTTTAAATATCCATCAAACGACATTGATCTTTCTTTGACAAGGTGATAGTCTTTGAACCCAGCAATCTGAAATCACTATGTAGGTTTAGAATAGTGAGGAAGATTATTTGGCTAATAAATGCATAATATTGTGTTCTAATTGTAGAAGAAGCAGGCTTTAGGGCAACTTGTATAACTAGCAATAAAATAATTTTAAAAATCCACATCAGGTTTTGAGCTGTGCAGATATAACTTAGTGCCTCAGTGCAGATAATGATTTATCAGCTCAGCAGCTCCCTGATAAAAGAAAATGGATTCAGCAGAAATGGAATTACAATTACTTTCTTTCACTTACCCTTTTTTCCCTAGCAAAAAAAGACCTTTCCCTTTCCTACCCAATATAGAACTGTGTTTTGTTGTGTTCTGGTCAAGTCAGATTGGCTTCTTTAAGGAATACAAGTACACTCCAGGCCCTTCAAACTAGGATGGGCAGACTTGTTTTTCACAGGACAAATCATGTAGCAAGTAGCTACACAGCAGTCTGAAGAAAAGAGTTGGGAATTCTACCCTGCCTGATATTGCATACATGGAGAAGCCTAATACTTTCTCCAGAAATGCTGCAGAATTTATTTTGAATAATGAATCAAACCATCACAGGCAACTGATCTATCTCTGCATTAATATACATTTTGTGTATCTCATCATCTNCTGCCAAGCTGGAGAGGAGGAGGCCTTGCAGCCATCCCTGTACTTCCTTCCCTGTGCTTTGGCTGGTGCTGAGTGAAGGAGAAAGAGCCCTTCCAGGAGCTGCCCTTGCCTCCAAACTTCCCCAGCACAGCTTGCAGAGTGCTGGGGGTGTTGCTGTGTTCAGCACACTCCTGTCCCCAGTCCCCTCTCCCCAAAACCTGACTGTCCTGCAGCCTTTCCCCTGTATCCTGTAGTTTTACCTCTCCAAGTCTGGATCTTCTCTCATCAGCTGCTTGCAGGATGAAGGAAAAGGAGAGTTGGCTGCTGAATGCTTAGTTGGAGACAAAAACATACAAGACATGGAACAGCACTGTCTCAGAGAGATAAAAATATCAGAAGCCAAAATGTGAGTGTTGGCAGGTATTTGTGCCAATATTATTAGATTATCTTTCTGCATTTTGTTGATTTATTTTTTTAATCTTGTTCTAGATGGGCGTGTGGGGGGGCTAAATTTTCTGGGTTCAGATTCAACCACAAAGTCTAATTTAAGAAAAGTAAGAGTGACTAATAAAACACAACTGCAAATGAAATGTGGCAAAGACATCCTGTTGTTCTGTCAACTTTTTGTGGCATCATGCTTTGAAGGGAGGCAAAATTTTTAAACTAAGTGGATATGGAGAGAAGTTGGTTGTCTTAAGGGGAAAATTCTGGAAAGGTTTTACCTTTGGTCTGTGATCTCCTCTGACTGAGGGGGCTTCCTGAAGTAATGAACAGGAGTCAAGTGCCTGCCCACTGCCCTGTAATGTGCTGGATCATGACACCAGTGAGTGCTTTTGTAACTTCCTTCTGTTGTGTCTCAAAGTGTAATAGCTTTAAGAAGAAAAGCACAAAATTCTGGACAAAAATGCAACTTTTTTGGAGTGGTTTGAGCTCGTTGTGCTAAAGGCTTGACCCCTCTGTCTGTCGCTTTTGGGAATCTCTGCTGTGACGTGTTCTGGGTGTGTGTGATCTCGTCCTGGGAGTGTGATTTGTGCAGTGCTGGGACTGTGCTTGTTGTATCTAAACCCCTGAAATTGCAAAATAAAGAGAAATGTACTCACTGGGTGTGGCCAGAGAGTTTGTGTCAGCAGCATTTCTCGCATTAGGAATCCTACACGTGTGTGGAGAAATGTTTTTAATGCTTTAAATATCCATCAAACGACATTGATCTTTCTTTGACAAGGTGATAGTCTTTGAACCCAGCAATCTGAAATCACTATGTAGGTTTAGAATAGTGAGGAAGATTATTTGGCTAATAAATGCATAATATTGTGTTCTAATTGTAGAAGAAGCAGGCTTTAGGGCAACTTGTATAACTAGCAATAAAATAATTTTAAAAATCCACATCAGGTTTTGAGCTGTGCAGATATAACTTAGTGCCTCAGTGCAGATAATGATTTATCAGCTCAGCAGCTCCCTGATAAAAGAAAATGGATTCAGCAGAAATGGAATTACAATTACTTTCTTTCACTTACCCTTTTTTCCCTAGCAAAAAAAGACCTTTCCCTTTCCTACCCAATATAGAACTGTGTTTTGTTGTGTTCTGGTCAAGTCAGATTGGCTTCTTTAAGGAATACAAGTACACTCCAGGCCCTTCAATCTAGGATGGGCAGACTTGTTTTTCACAGGACAAATCATGTAGCAAGTAGCTACACAGCAGTCTGAAGAAAAGAGTTGGGAATTCTACCCTGCCTGATATTGCATACATGGAGAAGCCTAATACTTTCTCCAGAAATGCTGCAGAATTTATTTTGAATAATGAATCAAACCATCACAGGCAACTGATCTATCTCTGCATTAATATACATTTTGTGTATCTCATCATCTTCTGTTTGCTGTGAAGGAATGCAGGGAGAGCCTTTAGCCTTAAATGGCCTGCAGCTGGTTTCAGTACCGGCGCTAAGTCAGGAGTAATTGTTACTTGTGTTAACTTGTAAGGGGAATGGCAGAATGTCAGACACTGGTTTGTCAGGGCACGGGAAATAAACTTGCTTGCACTGAAGGCAAACTCGAAATTTGTGATGTGGGCTTGCAGAGAGCCTTGGGTTTGCCTGGCAGGATGGTTGTGTTAATAAAGCAGCCTGGAAGGGTAGAAAAGGGGCACTAGGGTGTGAAAAGAAAGAGGCGACAGCTCCTCACGAGCGGCTCTCTACGGCTCGTACCAAACAGCACCGAGCGCGCTGTGCTCAGAGAGGCCAGAGAAACCCCGGGACTGGAGAGGCTCTTGGCTTCCATCTGGTGGAGAACCAAAGCGCTGGAGCGTCAGCCGGGCACCCAGCCTGAGCCATCCAGCCTGAGCCACCCAGCCTGAGCCATCCAGCCTGACTAACCCAGCCTGACTCACCCAGCCTGACTAACCCAGCCTGA
>VZRH01008443.1:225934-283836 GCA_013397555.1 Urocynchramus pylzowi | reverse complement strand
AGCCCGGAGCTTGCGGTGGGGCAGCAGGCCGCGGAGGGGGGCCGCGACGCCGGGGGCCGCTCGCCTCACGGGGACGAGGAGGAAGAGCGCGGGCGGGCCGGTCCCGAACACAACCTCGGTGACCCCGACATCGTCAAGTCCCCCAGCGACCCCAAGCAGTACCGGTGAGGGCGGGTGCCGGAGGAGCCCAGCCGGTCGGCGGGGTGGGCCGGGGCCTGCCCGGGGACACCGGGGAGTGGGAGCCGGGCTGGTCCCGGTGGCCGGGGCGGTTGGGTCCTGTCCGTGATGAAAGGAGGCCGGCGGGCCCGCGGGTGTGCTCGTCCCGAGGGTGGGCTGCCCGGTGTGTGCGGGCACAGGGCGGGAGGACCGGCCCTTGTGCCCAGGCTGGGCGGTGCTGGGCGTTCTCCCGGCGCAGCAATGCCCGGTTCGGCGTTAGTTCGCAGCCCTCGGCCCGGCAGCTCCTCTCCGAAAGTGTCAAGTGCAAAGTGTGGTTTAAGTATTTCAGAGCAGATCCCAACTTAAAAACTGTTACTCTTCGTGTTTTAGATGAGATTCTAAGTTTTAACACACATATATCTGTGAGTTGAGGCAAAGTGCTTTTAGGTTGCCATCTTGCTTGTGTTTTTATTTCAATACTTCTGAGTAATACCCCAAAAAGTGATGAAAAAGATCAATTTCCATGAGCACAGCCCACAGTGTCCATAGCCCAGACCCAGTGAGAGACTCGGATGAGAATTCCAGCAGAAGTTGAGCTTGTTGGATCCTGTAAGGCAGTCTCTTCTTGAAAGGACACTCTTATAATTTCTTCCTGTAAGACAGAAGATTAGCCAGCCCTTGTTAGAGCTGCTTTTTAAAACTTATCTTTACTTTTCATGATGTCTAATCTGTGCAGCCAGTGGAGAATCTGCTGCCTGAGCCTGGAACTGAAGTTTGGATTTGCAGTGACATTGGCTCACAGTGAGATTCCCTGCTGGCTGCCTGGAGAGGACTGTGCCCATTGGCTCAGGGAGACACTTGCTCCCTCCCTTCTTGCCCTACTTCCTTGCTGCTTCCTCTGGATCCCTGCCTGCCTCTCCTGATGGCATTCTTAGTCATGCTACTTTGTGGCAGGCTTGTCCTCCTGCTCACAGTGCTGATTCTGTCTGGTTAAGAAACTCCTGCCTTTGCTGCCTGAAGCAGCACACTGGTGGATGAAGTTGGGAAATCCACTGAAGGCTGTCAGTGCCTATTTTGAGGCTCAGGAACCTCCTCTGCAAAAGAGAGTGTTTGCTTATAGCATAAACTAATACCAAAATCTTGCAGAAATCCTACTGTCCATTCTTAACAGAATTTTTCAGTTGGAAGCACGGAGTTACATCTGAAAAGATGTAACTGGTTTCCATATGTGTGAAGTGAGCCTGACAGAGCACAGACATTGTCCTTATGGAAGAGAAGTTCAGTGTGTCTGGAAGCAAAGCCACACTGAATCTGGGTCCAGGTGTGATGTCCCAAACCTCCTGAGGGAGGGTCCTGGCAGGTGATGTGATGATGCTGATACATTTTCCCCTCTTCACACTTCAGTGAAGTGTGCTACAGCCCAGTCACAGTGGGATTTGTGTCTGTGTCTGGTGACATCTTTCTTAACTCAGTGGAAAATGTCTTATTTTGCCTCCTCAAATCACATTCACAAAACCAAAGGAGCTCTGACATAGGTTGCAGGATGTATATTCAGAAGTGGGTTTGTTGGGACAAAATATTTATCATGATAAAAGTTTGCTCATTAGAGCTGTAACTGTGTAGTTATATTTATAAAAAACGTATGTTTTACTTATATTCATCCATATATGGAATTTCATAGTCTTGTATTCATTGTCATTTGTGAAATTATAGCATTTCTCTCAGTGTTTACCATGCACTGATAGGTATTTCAATACTATCTTCTAAACAATTGTCAAGGAACAACTTTGTGTGAGAACAATCCTCTTTAAACTTATTCAGGAGATTTAAGCAGTATTTTTAAGAATTTGAATTTTATTTTATAATTTGGCCTTACTTGCATCAATGCTGTATAGTCCTTCAAAAAAGCAATTGGACCGTGCTTGCTTCTGCTTCTACCTTATGCCATTGCATTTTTTGTACTGTATTTTGCATACTAGTGGATATTAGTTACATTTGTCCTTTTCCATTGGACTGAAACATGGAAAAAGTAAAGAACACCTATGTCAGTGGTGCCTGTGCTCTGTATAACCTAAGCTGTTTAAGTCATGCTGGAGTGAAATCCGAGAGCCTCCAACAGCACGAGCCATGGCTCAGCCCTGTCCTTGCTGCTTTTCTGTCCTGTGTGCAACACCCACGAGCCTCCAGATGACCAATGTAAAATTAGTATAATCTGCTCCATTAGCTTAGTGGGGCTCTGTGCAAAGGATCAACCAGAGCTGCTGGATACACCTGGCTGAGCAGCTTTATGGCCCATTGTTCCTCGGGAAGAGCAGCCCCGTTCTGTTCTCTGCTCTCCACCAGGCTGGGGGCCAGGGTTCTCCAGGAGCTGTGCAGAGCTGCAGGGCAGGGTTGTGTGTGGAGGAGGAGAAGTGCTGGTTGTGCTGGAAGGTGCTGTCTGGGGCTTTGGCTCTCAGCTGCCCAGAGGGCTGAAGCAGCCACGTGTGCAGTGTGTGTCTGAGGACATTCAGGAGTGCTGCAGCTTTGCAGTGGGACATGCACATGGTGGGAATGGTTTCAAACATGCTTTCAGAATGCAGGAGGATTAACTTTGTTCACAGACATTCAGCACTCTCTGTACCTCCTGCAGTTCATCAGAGCATCCCTGCAAGATACACAGTGTGTGCTGTAGTTTGAATGAGTCAAAATGCACTTGTGCTTTTGGGTAGAGCAGATTTGTCCTGCTCAGCAGTCTTGCAGCAAGGAAGCTGGGTGTGTGCATGATCATGAAACCCTGGCCCAGAGTAAGCTCTGCCACCTCCCCTTGGGTGACTGGTCATGAGCTGTAACTTTAACACAACTATCAGACATTTGTTCATTAGCTTTTTTCATAGACTTGGTATTTGTGTCTACATTGCAAGGGTACAAACTCAGATTGGAGTAGATGACCTCTAAAGGCCCCTTTCAACAAAGACTATTCTGTGACTCTGTGCTCTGTAACTCAGATTTTTCTGGGAGCGTGGGTTGTGACCATGGGTTTATTTTATTCTAGCTTGCTTTTTTTTTGTGTGTGTGTTTCTGCTGGGTCAGATACCACAGGTCTCTATCACACCAGTTCACAGGGTGGATGAAGTATTTTCTGGACCCAGCATTCCTTCCTTTCTGCTGCTGGTGTATTAGCCAGTGCAAACTCCTGGCAGGGATGCTCTGGCTAATTTGACAAATTGTGACTCTGTTCCAGATTTGATGGTAAATGAATACTCTTGAGGGCTCTTGTAGGACAGAGCATTGGTGCTTGCAGTCCTCAGAGTGAAAAGTTGTAGAAAGGTGCTGCACAGAGGGCTTGTGGGGTTTTATTTATATGTATACACACATGTTTAAAAACTTCTGTGTGTGTATAAACACACAGAACTGTTTATTGCTTCTTGATAGGAGCCCAGCCAGCTCCCTGTGGCTGGTTCTGTGGAGCCTGCAGAGGAACTCTCTCTCCTTTTTAACACTTGTTTGCTGCATCTGCACACCCCATTTATTAGACACCATTGATGAAGACAAACAAATCCAATGCTCAGGGGCCCTCTTAGAAGCAAAGACTAAGATCTTCATTCTGTCACATCATATCTGTTTCCAAGAGCCTGACAAGCCTAAAACATGATTGAAGTTTGGGGTTGTCTGTTCTGAGTGCATGGAGTGAGTGCTACTAGCTTAAATGTTTCACAAAGAGAAGAATAAAAGCCAAAATCAGTGAGCTTGACCTTATGGGGAGAAGGACTTCTGCTACTGCCCTGAATGGCTTCTCATTCCTAGAGCTGTTGAATAGTAGAAGAATGTTTTACTTTGCTGCTATAAAACTGCTCAGTCTTGTCTACCATTAGATTTTCATTAGGAAATCACTTCTAAGTATTACATGAAATAATGAAATTTTTGCAATTCTGAAAATTCAGACTTAAAAAATGAACGTATTCATTGCACAAAATTATTCTTTCAGGTATATCAGACTGCAGAATGGCTTATGTGCACTTTTGATTTCGGATTTGAATTACTTGGATGGTGCCCCAACATCCTCAGAGGAGGAGGAAGATAATGATGATGATTCTGAAGAGGGCAGTGATGAATATGATGACTCTGGAGCTGAGATCGAAGATGGCAGAGAAGATGATGATGAGTGTGATGAGGGGGATGAGAGTGAGGACAGTGATGGAGATAATGAGGATTTCAATGATTCTGATGACAGTGAATTAGAAGAGCTGGCTGAAAAGGAAGAGACAAGAAAGAGAGGTTGTTCAGAAAAGCAGGTATGTACTTAAAGCTGTAGGGTGCAAAAATATACAGTGAACTTTTCTTAAGGTCTGAAACCTTGTGATTAGGTGTTCAGATGTGACCTTTTTGTTGTGCCTGTCCCAATTGATTCATCTTGTACTTCTGTCATTTTCCTGAAGTGTTTCTTCAAGCAGCTTTTACAGAGAATGTTGTATTTTCTCTAGTCTGCAGCAGCCCTCTGTGTTGCTGTTGGCAGCTTCTCTGATCCTGAAGATCTGCCTGGATTAGCACACTTCCTGGAACATAGTATGTATCTGCTCCTGTTTCATCTTCTCCAGCTTCAGTGCAAAAAGGGTGCTATGTAGCTCTGCATTTCTGAAGTATTTAGTATCAATTCCTAATTTGGCTATTTGAGAATTTATTTTCATGAGCTTGTGATTTTATACAAGTACTGACTTAGTAAGGAGTTCTTAACATGGGAGAAGGTGTCTCATACACTTTGCCAAGCTGTGCATTAGCTTCTGTCAACTTCATTTGTTACCCATTAAATTGAGGGGAATTATGTTACCTGTGGCTTTCTAGACCAGGCTGGAGCTACAGACCTTTGTCTCCTGGTAAAGGGTGATGAATTAGTAATGTGAAACCACATGAAGTTTCTGACCAGGTATGTCTCAAAATACTGTTCTTGCCTGGTTGAGGCCAGGCCTGCCTGAGAGGGCACTGTCAGTGGCAAACTGCAGCAGTTTCTGGGCAGATCACCCAGGCTGCTGGTATTCAGTCTGTGAGCTGTGGGTCAGTCATAGAGGGGTTGCTATAGCTGCAGTCAGGATTAGCAGGTTCATGTCATTTTGGCACTGTTGGTGATTTCTGTTGCAGTGGTTTTTATGGGCAGTTTGAAGTACCCAGATGAGAACGGCTTTGATGCGTTCCTGAAGAAACACGGGGGCGGTGACAACGCCTCCACGGACTGTGAGAGGACAGTGTTCCAGTTTGATGTGCAGAGGAAGTATTTCAAAGAAGCCCTGGATAGGTAACTTTGTATGAATGGTGATTAGGTGTTAATTAATGTCTGTATGTGCCTCAGGAGCTTGGGTGTAGTTGTCCAGTTCTTTATTTTGGGGTGATCAAAGCTGTTGCTGAACTTCCATAGCTACCTGCACTAACAGCAGTGATACTGAGTATAGGGAAGTGCTGTTTCCCTTTGGATATGTTGCTGGGTTTTTTGCTGTGGCATTCTGTAGGACCCATGTTTAGGTCTTAACACATGCAGTTCTTTGATTGTTTTGGCACTCTTAAACTGGTAGCATTGATGACAGGAGAAATGTTACGCAGTGTGACAACTGATCAGAGGGGAAGTGCTCCCAGAATGCCAGTGACTCATCCTTTGAAATGTCTGTCCTGGTAGACTAACTGTTTTTTCTAAATTGTTGTTAGTTTGTTTCAGGCAGCCTTCGAAGTTACGGTACAATGTGTGTCTCAGAAGGAGACATTTAACCCAGTGCAGGTTGTTCACTGCTGAATGTCTCTTTTGCCAGAAAGTGCTTAACTTGCTCTTTTGTGCTGTTGGAACAACAGAGCTCCACTGGTTGGCATGGTTTCCTTTAGTGAGAGGAATTTCTCATTCATAGGGGTGTAGCTGAATATTCTTGATGCCATAAAATATCTTAGGAGCAGAGTAGGCTCCACTGCAAATCTACTTTGACACAAGAGCAACGTTTGCACATTTTTTCCAAGTATAACTTAAATTTTACTTTACTAGGCCAATTGCACCTTCTATTTGCAGATTAATTCAGCTTTTAAAGATGTTTGGAAGTGTGGAAGAATCAAAAAAATATAATTGAAATCTGTCACAACAGCTTGCTTAGTGCAGAGGAAAACAGAAATTAGGAGTTCTGTAGGACAGCTTCTCATACCAAGGAGATAAATGAATGCTGAGGATAAATTCTGCTCATTCAAGCACTTGTGGATCTGAAGAAATGGAAATACATCACCTTTCAGTTGTCTTCGGTGTAATGGGTCTTCTGGCCATAGAATTCTATCACAGATATACTACTTTTAACCTTTTATTGCTCTTAACCTTTTTCTTCAGCCAGTTCAGTTTTTCATTAAAAAGCCTCAGCAAACAAAACAGAACTATTAGATTCTCTGGCAGCCTTCTGCAGAGTCTCCATGCACTGCAGATCTCTCCCTTTCCAGTGCTCTGCTCTCTGAGGATACAGAAGAAATTTATTTGGATGACAATGCTGACTTTTATAGTAGATAATAAAATTGTAATGGATATAGAAACTTGTGTTTCACAAGAATTTGTTTCCTGGAGTTAGGAAGAAACTTCCCCCTGTGGTCATGTTGTTCCTGAGGAACAATTGGGGTTTCCTCTGAAGCATCTGATACTGGTCCATGTCAGCTCCAGATTCCAGACTAGGTGGATCATTGTCTCATCTGCTGTTATCATTCTTAGGATGTAATGCAGATAGTCCTGCACCCATTAGTGCCATATCCTACTGCATCCAACCAGTTCAGTCCCACTCTGGAGCTGGGAAGCCCTGCCCTTTGCTTTCTGTTGGCTTTTGTCTTTCTTTAAGACATTATAGTCAAGAATGACATAGCTTGTAGTAAGTCAAGCAACTTTGTAAGCCAAAATAGTAGATGTTGGATTTAATTGCTGGGGTTTTGCCCTAGTTTAATAGACACTGAAGAAAAGTATGTGAATTTCTCTGTTCCATAGGTGGGCACAATTCTTTATTCACCCATTAATGATCAGGGATGCAATAGATCGAGAAGTGGAGGCTGTAGACAGTGGTAAGTAAGAGAATCTTTTCCTGTGTGTTTAGCCCATCTTCTTAAAACAAAACCTACTTTGTAACACTGTTTATTGGTTTCTGTGTTGAACTCCCCTTCTAAGCACTTCATCAACTTCACATAACTTACCAGAGAGATTAAACTCTTGAATTGAAGCTTGGTGGCTGTTAGACATCAGTGGCTTTTAGAGGAAGAAAGACTGGATGTGGTGCCAGCACTGTGAGAGTTTACCCTCGAGTTTTCATTAATTGGAAATTAATAATCTGAAGTGGTTTGGCAGTAACTGGCAGGGCAGTTACATGGGCATGTGGATGCTCTGCAGTGAACAAAGTGCCTTTAGCTCCAGCACAGCCCCAGAGCTCTCTCCAGTCCTGTGCAGAGTTAATACAATAAGTTGAGGTGATTTTTACTTGTCTCCTTATTCTAACACCTGAATAACTAAAAAGTCACTTCCCAGAAGTAAATTAAACCAGGCACAAAAGCGAGTGGAGTTTTGATTTTCTTATATGTGATGGATACTCCCAGACTGCCTCTAAAATGTCACTGTTTTAGGAAAGAAATAGCAGATATCCCAACTAGGTCAAATATTTATTTCAGGTAATTTTCTTTATCTGTCTTCTGGCAAGGAAAAGTGGGCGATTTGATCTTTGAATTTAGATAAAAGTCAGTGTAAACAAGGACCTGCCTTTGAGTTAAGGTGTGGTTCTTCAGCAGCTTCAGCCATTTTACACCTTGGTGGTGCAGAACCAGTCCTTCCCTTGCAGTGACACCGTGGTGATGTGATGTGCTGCCCAGAAAATGGTGTCAGCTTGCTGAACTGGCTGCAGGACAGCCCAGCCCCAGGAATTAGTTTAATAGCTCTGCTGTACATGGTTGTTATTACCTGCAAAACAGGAATGGGAAAATGCAGTTCAGAAGGGTGAATTGATTTTGGCAGAGCCCCATATTTAGATTACTGTAAAGTGGTTGTAAAACTGCATTTTTAGAAACTTGTTCACCTTTCAATTTCTTATTTCAGTATTAGGCTAGGGGTTGTTCTGTGTGACGTATGGTAGAAACAGGTTTGTAGTTGTTCTCTGGCTCTTACTGCAGGGCCTGATCCTGTATAATATTGATAGTCTTTTGTCCCCATTGAACTTAACACAGAGCATTCAGACAGGACAATTTGGTGCTTTACATGCTTTTCCTTCATAATCCTTTCTTTACTTCTAACACCTTCTTTGCTTCTCTGCTACATTTTCCTCTCATATTCATTACTATTAGCAAGTCCTGTTTCTTATTTCACTACTTCATTCATATAATAAAAGAAATTCCAGACTTAACCTGTGTGGTTGTCTCCTTTTCAGTTTGGCTGGGATTTGTGCTTTGTTTTGTGGGAACATGATGTCAAACTTTGATGCATGCCACTGCAAATTCTTATAATTAACAGAGTATCAGCTTGCAAGGCCCTCTGATGCAAACAGAAAGGAGATGTTATTTGGGAGTCTTGCCAGGCCTGGACATCCTATGAAGAAATTCTTTTGGGGTAAGTCCTGAATTTCTGTTAGAAAATGGTAATGATGCTTAAACTTCAAACCACTTAAAAGTTTGAGGGGTTAGATGCACTGACATGAACTATCATATCACAGCAACCATTAAACTTGTTCAGAAGAGTTCAAGCAATTATCCATTTTACAGGAAAATGGTTGGGAATAAAAGCAGCTGTCTCCTTTTTAAGATACTTTTCTTTCTGGTACTGCTTTTTGCTGATGTTATAACTGAGTGCCCAAGGTGTATAATTATGGAACTTTCTCTTAACACAAAGGTGGTTCTCTCTGAGTCATCTCCATGTTGCTTAAGCTTGGATTTTTTGCTGTTAAAATTTCCTGGAAAAATAAATTATTTCTAGTTGCATGTCTAAGGAGACTTTTCAAAGTAAATAATTCACTGTTGAACTTCGAGGAGCCATGTGAGGGGAGCAGAATGGAAATGTGTCCTTCTCTTGGACAATCCAGTCCTCACTCCCTCACCCTCGTGGTGATGGTGAGTGTGTAAACAGCAGTGTGATTGATGGGTATTAGAATTACCAGCTTTGAAGTGCAGCTTGTTGTTATAAATTCCTATGGTGACATACTGAACTTCATATTTCCTCCTCTTTTTCCCTCTGCTCTTCTGGAAGTTCCATTGGTGAGGGAATGGCTGGCAATACACAGTGAGAGATGTGATAATGCAGGAGGACTCTGGCCTTCCTTGTCATAAAAATATCAGCTGTCCTTTGGATAAGAGCCAGAAATGAGAAAATACCCAGTTTCACTTAACACTCCTTTCACTTCAATTTTCTATTAGATATTTTTAATGTGCTTTACCATGATTAGACCTAGGGAGGAAAGTGAATTCTCACCATGTATGTTGTTGCTGTGAGCACTGTGGATAACAGCCCTGCCTCCCTTTGATGCTTGCAGGCAATGCAGACACGCTCAAGCACGAGCCCAAACTGAACAACATCGACACCTACACCAGGCTGAGGGAGTTCTGGCAGCGCCATTACTCTGCTCACTACATGACTTTGGTTGTCCAGTCTAAAGGTAACATCAGTTGCTCCTTAAAAACAGCCTCATTGCTGCTGTTGGTGCTTTTGGAACCAGTCCAGCTGTAGCCCAAGCCAGTCTAGTGGCTTGTCCAGTCCTGCAGAGGGTATTTATATGTAGATTTTAGCCTGGTTTCCAAATGAAACAAGACCTGAGCAATTGTGCTGTGTTATTGTCATCCTGATGCTTCTTGAGAAACCTTTTGAATGGGTTCCATATTAACACAGAAGGGAAGATCTCAAAGATAACATTTCAGAAATAGTCTTGGAGCAATGAAGAGTCAAACCACTTAAATGAATTAATGCTGCTGATTTCTCTGCCATCAACAGTGAAACTCCTCAGCAAGTGATAGAGAGACTGAGGCTGAATCTCCCAGTTATCTTGTTTGTCTAGGAGGAGTAGAGGTTCTATTGTTTTCCCCCATAGCTTGAAAAATTCTATACAAATGGATTAGAATTTTATTTCAGTGGAGAACTGCACACCTATGGCTTGTTTCTGCTGAGAGTAGAAGAAACACATTTCTCAGAAGTTATTCAAGTTAGTTTTGTGTTTAGGGAGGAGTTTTGTTGAATGCTAAAGCTGATTGCAATTCCCATCTCTAAAATGGAGTTGGTAATAATAGAGGCATTCTTTCTTCTCCTTTGCTTTTAATTTTGGTCTAGACAGTAAACTACTTAGGATGCTGAATGCCTGTTGAATAGTCATTTAGCCAGTGATGGATTGTAATATTTTTCTATGGTGTTTGAGAAGAAAATGGTGGTACCTGATAACCAGCCAGGTCAATTTTGTATTTCCTTCTCTGTTAAAACAAACCCAACAGCGAATCCTCCCCCTACCCCATCCAGCCTTTTTTATTGCTGTTGTTTACGTATACAACATCATTTTTGGAGTTCAGAATGGTTGCTTAAACAAGCAAAATTTTTGTTTTAAAAACCCTTCTTGTTTGTGACTTATTTCCCTAAGAAAAGAGGATGGGGAGAAGGAATCCTTAGAACTGCAGGACTGCATTTGAGGGGAAAGCTGTGTATAATCTGGAGAGTCGAGGAATGAGTTGCAAGTCCTGGTGATTTTGTGATCCCTAAGACAGTAATTCCTTCTCCCAGTCACTCCAGACACTACTGGACTTTAAATCCCAGTTGTGTCAGCCTGGGATTTGAGCACTCTACACAAACCCAGAGCTGTGACCACGATACAGCTCAACAAATGTTAAGAATTGGCTCAAACCAACAGCTTTGAAGTTTATAACTCGGAACTTTGCAGTTTTCAAATACACTGACTTGCAGCCTCTTTGAAATAACTGAACTGGTGAGATAAGGTAACTTGTCTTAGATCTTGAGGAAATTGCATTTCTGTCTTTCTTCTTTCTTTTTTAGAAACACTGGATACATTGGAAAAGTGGGTGACAGAAATCTTCTCTGAGATCCCAAATAAGTAAGATTCATTTGATGCATAAAGACGTTGCAGATGATAAAATTATCTCTTCTTAAAATGACATTAAAAAAAATCCCTTACTGGAGAGGCATTCTAAATTACCATTTAATTAATGTTAATGTTAATTAACATTCTTATCTGGAAAAAAAAAAGGCAACTTTTTAAAGACCAGTGTTAATTGTTCCAGGAAGACTTGGTTTCTGCTTAACAATTATTTAGGCTGTGAGCTCTGTGGTGCTAACTTGAAGCACTGTTTGCTTAGTATGTGCTGATGCCTTAACTGTGATAAGTCATTCAAACTTAGATTATCATTTCACATTGCTTATCTTTGCTTTGTGTCGAAAATAATTAGAAGTAGAATTAATTAACACTGTATCTGGAATTTAAGTGTCATCCTTAGAGTGGCAGTGGCTTAGAAATAAGTCTTTTTTTATAATGGTTCAGTCCAATATTCCCTCTAAAAAGGGGTTTCTGCAAAAGCATTGCTAACTTGAAAAGCATTTTTTTCTCTTTTGCAAGATATTTGTTTTTGTGGTGCTTGGAAATGCTCTTGTGGGAGTCTAATGGCATTCAGAGACACATTTGTCTGTCCTGGCCACACCCCTCCTCATCTCTCCTGCTCCACAAGACAATCCATCAGGATTCCTTGGGGCCAGGGTGAACTCAGGATGTTGTTTGCTGTTCTTGGCTGTACAGAAGCAGGTTTTGTGCTTCTTGTACAGAAGGAAGGGGAGGTGTTGTGGTGGTATCCATCTCTTGGTTAATTGCTCAGTTGTGTGGGCAGGCTGCTTCCCAGGGAAGCTCCCTGGGGCTGGGGGAATGCTGGGCTGCAGCCTTAAAAAAGGGCCCTTTCCAGGCTCTCTGGTGCCCTGCAGAGCTGTGGTCCTGATGCCTTTGAATATCTCAGGGTAGCCTTGAACCCCTGCCAGTAACATCACACTTGCATTTTGCTTTTGAGTGGTTTACCCAAACCCAGCTTTGGCCATCTGACTCAGCCTTTCGACACACCAGAGTTTCACAAGCTTTACAGAGGTAAGTGAAATGGATTTAAATGTTATGAATACCTGAAAAAAATTTTCTCTGGGTGATCCAGATATTTGTAGAATAATTCTGTGTGGTTTTAAATAGCTTTTAACTATTCTTTCTGCATTATGTAAAATTTTTTATCTCTGTCTTGTCAACGTATATTTATAATTAATCAATTTATTTGTGTCCAGTTGTTCCAATCAGGAAAGTTCATTCATTGACCATCACTTGGGCACTTCCCCCACAAGAACAGTATTACAGGTACACTGTGCTGCATTCTACTTCTACCATGTTTATGCTGTGAATAATTTACTGACTTTCACAACAAACCAAAGAATCTCGTTTACTTGTCTAACTGATTACTTTGGTTCAGCTAAGGGGGCATCTTAAAAATGAGTTCAACTGCTGCAGATACAGTTCCCTTTCCTCACTGATTCAGATCAGTCATTATGTTCTGAACTCCCATGCTTTCAGCTTAATATCTTAATTCTGCCTGAAAATGCAAAACTTGCCCTGAAAAAAGAGACAGTTCATACTTTAGTCATTAGCCCAGTGATTTGAATTCTTTCTGTGAAATGTGTTACCTCCTGGCATCTAATCTCCTCCAAACTTTCTCTTAGGGTGAAGCCTCTTCATTATATTTCCTGGCTGGTGGGACATGAAGGCAAAGGCAGTGTTCTTTCTTTCCTTAGGAAAAAGTATGTGGTTTTTAAGCATGGTTATTAAATGCTTTGATCTCATTCAAATACAGATAAACTCTATTTTGTGTATTTATATTTTCTATAGATGTAAAAGCAGGCCAAGCCTGCCTTTTATCATCAGTGTTTTGTAGTGATATTCTGTAAGGTGATGATAAACCCAAGTAAGAAATAAATGGGCTTTTTGTTTGTGATTCATGGATCAACAGTATCTCTGACTGATCTTTGAGATCTCCAAAAAGTTACTTAGCTTTTTCACTGTTTTTCTTAAGTTCTGTATCCTGAGGTCACATCCTTAAACTGGAAAAGCTTTGAGTAAACTGTAAATGGATTGAAAGCCTCTGAAATAAAGATGCACTGTGATATACTGCTTGTTGCTAAGCTCAAACAAAGCTGAAATAATTAATTAATAAGTATCTTTCACTCTTCCATAGGTTTTGGGCCCTTGCATTGTATGGAGGAAATGGAGAGACAGGATTTGAACAGAACTCCACTTATTCCATCTTCAGCATTTCTGTGACTTTGACTGATGAAGGTTATAAGCACTTCTACGAGGTATGGTGTCCTGCAGCTTGTTTTTCCTGCTGTTTTCCTAATGTCTGGAAAGATGAATCTGTTCCTTTCTGTCTGCAGGTGGCCCACATTGTGTTTCAGTACGTGAAGATGCTGCAGAGAAGGGGGCCAGATCAAAGGCAAGTGTTTGCCACTCCAGCAGATATTTGTGGTGGTGTCCTTCTCCATTATCCTGTTATTTGTAGTGTTGGCACTTTTTGTGGAGTTCCTGGAGCATAAACAGGGAGTCATTAGTAAAGCTTGTCTGTGTGGAAAACATGTCAGTTTAAAAAAGTTTTTAAAAAATTTTCTAAATGTTTATGCTTATTTCTTGGTGTTTTTTAGTTTCACTTATTGTGATGTTGTTCCTTCAGTTTAGTAAGCTGAACTAGTGTAGAGGTCAGGTGCAGTTTTGTGTTCATTTTAAATGAATTTGTTGAGCCAGGTCTGTGGAAGTCAGGACTGGGTGTTCTGGTGTTAGCCTTTATGTTAATTTGGTATCAGATTTTGACTCTTCTTAGTTAACTCTCTTTCTCTTTGGAAATAGAAGAACTTTCTGCCAGTTCTGAGAAATGCCATTTTGGGAAGTGCATTTAATAGTGGCTTCTGTGTCTTGTACCTGAGTGAATCATTGATCTCACCATTGATGCCTTTCCTAGAAGGCTCCTTTTTTAAGATTCTTGGTAAATGTTGTGGTATAATGGAGGAAATCCACTTATATTACCTTCTTCCTCCTTTGCAGAATATGGGAAGAAATACAAAAGATTGAAGCTAATGAATTTCACTACCAGGAACAGGTATTTATCCGCTGTTCTGACATAGGTAAACCATGAAAAGTAATTACCTTTTCATTCTGAAACACATTTTCAAAGTTCTATTTGAGAAGAAATACATTGTGCCCTTAATGAGGCTGTATTTTGCTGAAAGGAGATGTATTCTAGGCAGAGAAATACTGAGATTTTTCCCTAAAAGAATTTAATGTTGATTTTTCATTCCTTACCTGCTAGGTAGGCTCTTTCAGTTTAGACTGTCTTACTCCTACTACATTTAGCCATGTTCTGTTTCTTACTAGGTAACTTGTATTTTTTTTTCCTTGATTGTCACTGAAATTTCCTTTTGGGAAAATAAATCCATCCATACAAATACTACATACATCAGGAATATAGATTTCTGTGTGCTTTTGTGACAGGGTTGTGAATCCCAGGGGCAGGAGAATGACTTAGGCATGGCACCCCAGTTTTCTGCTTGGTGGATGGAGCTGTGCTAAGGAATGATGGTCTCCCAGGCAGGGCTTGGCATAAATGGTTAGGGGGTGCCCAGGAGAGGTTTAATGTTTCCTCAGGTGTTTGGTGTCTTAAGAAATCCTTGGGCTTGTTTCCCACTACATTTGCAAGACAGAGATGTGCCAAACTCAGCTCTTTCCAGGTGTTCTGTGCTCTCAGTCTGACCCGGGATCTGTACAGTCCTGTGCTGGCTGCTGCAAACACCCAAAAGACTTAGCAAGAAGCTAAGCAGCCTGGTCCTCCAGGCAGCCTTACCCTGCTAAAAGGCAACATGTATTTCATGTTCAAACAGGAGAACCTCCCCCTCCTCACCCTGCACATCATGGCAGGGAGCTGGGGAAAGGAGCAGAGCCAGAGGTACTCGTGCAGCAGCAGTTCCTTGCCTTGTGCTTTCCAGGTCACTTTGAATCTTGAATTGTTGCAGGGCTCTGCTTGTGTCCCCTGGAGGCAAGGAGTGCAGTCTGCTGGGCCTTTAACTTACTAGATTCCATGACTGTAAACTGCATAATCAAGGTTTCTTCTACAAAGATGATGTGTCTGAAATTTCAGGATTCTCAGAGGAGACTGAACATTAGATGTGGTTATGAAATATATTTAATTTATTAACTGAAACAAAATGCTGTAACAAGCAGAGCATCCAACACATGCTCAACATATCTGACTAGTTAAGCTCTTATCAGAACAGAAAATTGGTATCTTGGGTTTCTAATTATGTGACAAATAGCTTTATTTCTTTGCTTGCAGACAGATCCAGTTGACTATGTGGAAAACCTTTGTGAGAACATGCAGTTGTTTCAGAAGGAAGATTTTCTGACAGGAGACCAGCTCTTGTTTGAATACAAGCCAGAGGTAAATGTTCTTTGAACTCTTGATTATATGTTTTGTTGTAAGGAAAACATGTGCATACTGTGTAATACAGGCATGTGTACAGGCATTTGTAATTAAACATAATGCAGGCACAGGTTTTGTATTAATTGAAACATTTGTTGTATTCAGAAAGCAAATCTGTTTTGTAAGCTTGTTATGTCTTGTTCCTCCTACATTCCAACTGAGAGGTCTTAGCTGGCTCAGGCAGTCAGAGCTGCATTTGAACTGAAATATTGTCTGGAACTTGTAGATCATTGCTGATGCCCTGAACCAGCTCAGCCCTCAGAGAGCCAACCTGGTTTTGCTGTCTGCTGCCAACGAAGGCCAGTGTCACCTCAAAGAGAAGTGGTTTGGGACTCAGTACAGCATGGAAGGTAAAACAGCAGCAGGAGCTGGGAATGTCTGATTCCTGCATTAGGGGAAGTGAAAGGATGACAACACAAAATACAAGTGCATGGAAGTGGGGAAATGAATCCTCAGTGCTTTATTGAGCTCACCATTAGTCTCTGTGCCACCCAAACCTGCTCTTTGTTTGGTGCCAGTGGATTCCCACTCCTGCAGTTCCCTTGGGAGGCAGAGGTCCAGCAAGCTCCACTTGGCTGCCATTCAGGGGAAAGAACAGCAACGGAGCACGGGCTGTAGGGGGAGCTGGGCTACTGAGGCAGACTTGATTTGCTTTTTAATAGGACTGCTTCAGTCCTGCTCCAGAAAATTTTGTAGGAAGGGATTTAGAAAGAGTCCTGAGGAATGGGGTGATGGTAAGAAACTCCTGTGATACTGCAAATCTTTCTGGAGATTCAGAAAAGATGTCTGGAAATAGGATGGCCTTCCCTTCCTGTTGAACTAATGCATTTCTTGGTTTTTAACAGATATTGACAAGTACTGGAGTGATTTATGGGACAGTGACTTTGAGTTAAATCCGGATTTACACCTTCCAGAAGAAAACAAATACATAGGTAAGGCACCTGGGCATGAGTGAAATCTTCCCCAGTGATTTATTTGAGAATTTGCTGTGGTTTAGAAGCAACCTAAACTGGTATCAACCGGTTTTTGCAAATTAAAAATACATGAACACTCTGTTCAGCTGGATTTTATTTACTATTGTTTTATTTATAAGCTTAAGAACTGAGTTATTTTAAGGTATATAAAATTACGGATGATATATTCATAAGAGAGCAGGCCTCACAGTCAGTGAGAGTTAATACAGAGCTCCAGACACCTTAGAAGAGAATTTTATTTGCTTCATCCTCCTGTTTCTGAAAGCATCTAAATACCATCTGGCTTTGTTGCCAAAAGCAAATGAAATGAAAGCCAGGACTTGTGTCCTGGATGGAATGTGATGCCACCACTTCTGCTCTGCTTCTGAGCCACTGTTCTGGTGTGGGAGTGAAAAAGAGATGTTCTTTGGGTCCAGGAAAGTACTGTCACAAATGATTTAGAAAACTGGAGGGGAAAAATATATTTTTTCTTTTGAAGACTTAGATGAATTTAACCTGATTGTGTCTGTGAAGCACACTAACATGTGGTTTTGGTCTGCTTTTTCTTTTTATTAGCCACTGACTTTGCTTTGAAAGTTGCTGACTGCCCTGAGACAGAATATCCAGTCAAAACACTCAGCACACAACAAGGCTGTCTCTGGTACAGGAAGGATGATAAATTCAAAATCCCAAAAGGTAAATGCCTGAGGGCTTTCTGAATAGCAAGACCCTGCTTTTACCAGCTGGAATTTATTTGAAGGCAAATAACTTGTGGTAGTGTTCACCATTTAAACTGAAGTGCTTGCTGTCAGCTCTTCCATGGTCCTTTTGATATGTTTATTAGCTTCAATAAAAGAGAAGCAGGTGAGCTGAGGCAACAAAGACACCCTGCTGATATCTCAGGTTGAAAAGTGGAATCACTGAAATTTACTGACTTCTGAACAGTCTGTGTGGGGACAGGATTGGGCAGACAGAATATGCTGCTGACACAAGGGCTTGAGAAGGAAGGAGCACATTAATTAGAAGGGACATAGTCTCTTCTACAGAAAGAGAAAAATACAGCCTGGAACAGACACAAGGCTGTAAAATATATTGCTGCTTTCAAGCAGAATGTCACAGTTTTTAGTGTATCTTAAACAAATGTTCTGTGAAGTTTTCTTTTTCTATTTATAATGGTCATGCCATGGGAATATTCTGCAAAGCACAGCTTTGTTTCCTAATATTTGGTACTTACAAGGGGAAGATTTTTGGAGTAAGAAGGAGAAGACGTTTAATGATGACTTAAAATAAGGAAAAAAGTCTTATAGATGAATGACCATTTTCATTAAACTCGAATTGTCACCAAAGAGCAGCCTGATGGAAATATATTTGACTTCAGAAAGTTGTCACATTCTATGCAATTGCTCATTGAAATTTCCTTTTCCTCTCCAGGTTACGTTCGATTCCATCTGATCTCTCCATTGATACAGCAGTCTGCAGAGAAGTGAGGATTGTATTATTTATGCTTACCTTGCAGAGTAACTAAATTACCCTACCTAGTGAAAAACTGGGAAGAGACTTTCATTTTAAGCAGGAATAGAATAAGGTGTCCTTTTCTCATGTCCTTCCACCTTCCTTGTGGTTTTATTTGCAGTTTGGTGATGGTGGTTCTGCAGCAGGTCTTGCCTGTAGCCAGCAGATGTGTAAGGAGTTCATGGTGTGGTATTCCCCAGGGCAAGTCTGGGGAAAAGCAGTGTAACAGCAGCAGTGCTCAGAGAAGGAGCTGCTCCTGAAAAGAACAGTCCACAGTCATGTCCTGAGCATGTCCCAGCATCCTTCAAGAGCAGGAGGAGAGGCTGCAGCAGCCTTGAGAAACCAGCTGTGGGTGAGGCAGAGCTCTGGGTGCAGTTCTGGGTCTGCTGCACTTGGCTTGCCTCAGGCTGCCATTGCCCCTTGTAACCAGTGTCACAGTGCTGTTACCATAAGCCTGCCAAGACCTGCACAAATCATGTTTTGGGAAAGCCTTCTAAAATCTGTTTTCATGAGGTGTGTTAGTTTAATCTTTGGAATCCAGGCAATAACAAAAACCTGAAAGCAGGGACTGCAATTTCCAGGTTGTGTAGCCTGCTTTACTTTACCTTATTATTATTTTTACCTTGGTAGATAAATAATCATCTCATTACTCAAGTATTGAGCATAACTGAGTCTATCTGTCCCCCATGCCTTTAGACAAAGTAAAATAATTTCATTTGCTGTGATTTTTCCATGTTTTGAGCATTGTCTTGTTAAAACATGCATTCTTACCTTGAAGAAACCTTAAATCTTGTGAAGTTGGAATCTTTCACATTGAAAGGACATCCTGACACATTGCTGAATGTCCAGATAATTTTTAAGTAGTGTCATGTGCTTTTTGCACAAAGGGAAACCTGCATTCTCTATTTCTGTTTTTTTGGAAAACTTATTTTTGAATTTCATTTTACACAAATTCCATTTCTGTTGGAATTCACTGCATGTACCATCAAGCTCATTTATCTTAACTTTCATATTTAGTCCATCCTTTTTTTCTTTCTTTTTAACCCCCTGCCCTTTTCTCCCTCCAGCATAGTGTTGTTTGATACATTTGTAAACATCCTTTCCCACAACCTGGGGGAACCAGCTTACGAAGCAGATGTGGCTCAGCTGGAGTACAAGCTGGTGGCTGGAGAGTATGGCCTGATCATCAGAGTGAAAGGATTCAATCACAAACTACCTGTAAGCTCTGCTCCTCTCCTCACTGCTGTTGTGCCTGCAGCTTTGCAGTGTGTGTTCTTTTCTGGAGCTTTGAATGGTTGGATGAGGTGCTTTAAGTAGAAGAATTGGTCTCTGGCAGGGTAATGCAGCAAATGTGCTGCTTTTTCTTATGCTTACGTGTATAAAGATGGAGTTGTGTGAACTTACACAAGCTCAAATTACTGACTTCAGGCTGACTTAAATCTTCCTTTTAAGTAATAACTGTATCTCCATTAGAATTTTAACAGCTTTTCCTATAAAAAGAGCTTTGTGTCTCCTATGGCCATAAAGAGGATTGGAGCCTTTCCATCTCTAAGTTGTGCCTATTTGCATGATGTCTGGAGAAGGGTGTCTGGAAAGAGATTTTGGTTTCAGTTTGACTTGGGAGATCCAGCTTCTGAACATGCTCATTTTGGGTGCAGATTTTCTGTGTTGGCTTGCTGAGAGGATTGGGGGATCCCTGTTCCCATTCCCTAAATGTTGGCTGTGTAAGACATGGCAGGCACAGAGAGGACACAGTGAAGAGGAGGCAACCATTAACTTCCATTGCAAGAGCTTTACTGGAGCTTTAAGATCAGTAATCACCTGTCAGACTTATTAATAGGAGTTTTAACAGAAAAAGCCAAATATGCAAGCAGCAGGGTCTGAATATTCTCTTTTTAAATCCTGAATGATATCTCTGTTGTGATGTCATTGTGCCGGTCAGCTGTAAAAGGCAAAAATGGAATATTGAATACAGAAATGTTGGGGGCTCCATGGTAGATTTGTTTCAATAGAATGTGGAAACTCCTATTGATTTGGGATATTGAGCTTATTCACTGTGTAAAAACACTGCCCTTCTGAAAGTCATTTGGGATAGAATTGTTTAGTGAAGGAGGAATGCTTTAGTAATGCTCCATGTCTCAATAATGATAATTTTATTAATGATAATTTTATATTATTGTATGGCATTAAATGAAACCAACAAAAACCCCAACTTGAAACTGTTCTCTTCACAGCTTCTATTTCAGCTCATCATTGATTACTTGTCTGACTTCAGCTTTACTCCAGCAGTTTTTGAAATGATAACAGAACAGCTGAAGAAAACATACTACAACATCCTCATTAAACCTGAGACTCTGGCCAAGTGAGTTCTGGGGGAGGGCAGCAGTGGCTGAGCAGCAGGGGCTGAGGCTGAGCTGAGGAGCTCAGGGATCCCTGCCTGAGGAGCTCAGGGATCCCTGCCTGAGGAGCTCAGGGATCCCTGCCTGAGGAGCTCAGGGATCCCTGCTCTGTGCTCACAGTGCTTGCTGCAGGCTTTGCTGGTAGCTTAGGGAGCCCCAGCAGCTGAGCAGCAGCGGGTCAGAGGCGTGGCCGGAGCCGACAGCCGGCAGTGCCCTGGAGCCAGCAGGGTGCTGGGGGAGGGCCCAGCCAGCCTCGGGCTGCTGGGAGCCTCTCCCTGCCTGCAGTCAGGAGTGGCACCTCTGGCAGCTGCTGATGAGCTGTGCTTGTGTTGCCGTGGCCCTGCAGGGACGTGCGGCTGCTGATCCTGGAGCACGGCCGGTGGTCCATGATCGACAAGTACCAGACGCTGATGAAGGGGCTCTCCATCGACGCCCTCTCCGCCTTCGTCGCCGCCTTCAAGGCACAGCTCTTCGTGGAGGGTCTGGTGCAAGGGAACTTCACCAGCAGGGTGAGTGCAGCCCTGGCAGCTGAGTGCTCACACTGGGCTGTAGCACGCTGAGCTCTGATGCTGCCTCTCTTCTGGCAGTCTGGGGTCTCGTGGGTACTGGGCAGCTTCACCTCCAGCACCTCAGGAGTGCTCGTGGGGATATGCCAATGGCAGTCCACAACTGCCAGTTTGGACAGAAGTTTCCAGGAATTTGGATTTAAACTGGGAAAAAATGTAGTAAATGTCTGTAATCTATTTCTCATGTTGTCACCATTTTTTATATTGTTTGGTGTATTGATATATTTGATAAGGAGAAATTCCCACAGTGGTGCCACAGGAGGAGGCTTCCCTCAGAGCACGTTTATCCTGGGAATTTGACTGACTGCATGGTTTGGTTAAACCTCATTGAGTGCCAAACACATGGAGTAAGGATAACTGGTGCTATTTCTTTGGCTCATCCCTTCTCCTTCTGGAGACATAGCAGTGCAGAAAGCAGCGTGGAGACTCTGCAGTGTGGTGCAGAGGAGGCTGAAGGGACTGGGGACAATGTGAGGGAGCAGGGATGTAGGGAGCAGGACAGCTCAGCTGTTCTTTGCTTGGGGCTCACTCTGAAGTGCTGCACTGGGATGTGTGGTTGTGAATTGGGGTAATAATTCTCTTCTAAATAAATCTGATGTCTTTGCTTTCTTCCCTAGGAAGCAAAGGATTTCCTGAATTATGTTGTTCAGTGAGTATCTCTTGACACTTTAATTGCTTATTATATGGAAACTATAATCAAGATTCTTTTCTGGAGGAGGGAGTCAGAGTAGGAGTGCTGAGAAATTCCCTTCTTCCCTCTGGTGTTTGCAGGAGGTGGCTGTTGATGGTGGCAGTTTAAGCAGACGTAGTTCTGGGTTGGGGAAGGGGAAAATAACATCAGACCAAGTGTGTAAATGTCTGGGTGTTGCTCTGGTTTTGGCCAGGGTGTGAGCAGGTGTTTGAAGTTGTGCTGTTTGTGCTCCCCCCAGAAAGCTGCACTTTGCTCCCCTGGACCATCCCTGCCCTGTGCAGTTCCGGGTGGTGGATCTGCCCAACACCCACCTGCTCTGTAAGGTGAAAACTCTCAACAAGGGCGATGCCAACTCCGAGGTGACAGTCTATTACCAGGTGACGTGTGCTGGGGCTGTGCTGGCCTGGTCCCTCTCACCCCTCCTTTGAAAGCAGGCTCTGCACAGGGATGTCACAGAGGGGACACCTCATGTGAGCACATGCCCTTGCCCCAAGGCTGAACCCAAATGGAATTCCCTGTGGGGGTTCCCTGAAACCAGCACCTTCCCTTCCTGGACTGGTGCTGGGAGCTGGGTTCGTGCTGTGGAGGCTTCCTGGTGTCCCCAGCTCTGATCCTGGGGGTTGGGCTGGGCCTGTCCCCTCGGGGAAAACCAGAACTTCCCATCTGTCCCTGCTGTGAATTGTCCTTCAGTGCTGCAGTCCAGGCTGAGGTGTGTGCCACAAGTCACCTTGACCTGAGCTATCACATTAAACCCACGCTAAATTCTTCATTCTCTTTCCAGTCAGGTGCCAGGAACCTGAGGGAATACACCCTGATGGAGCTGCTTGTGGTAAGTTTGTGTTTGTGCCTCCTAACAGAGCACAGTATCTCCCCTGAATACTGCTTGGAGCTGAGGCCACGAGGCTGACTGGCCCCAGCGTGTTCTATTGCTGCCCCTGGCTGAAATGTTTGGGTGCTGCAGTGCTGAACTACAGGAGCCTGTTCCTGTAGCTCCCAGCCCGCAGGACTGAGCTCTCTTAATGCAGTGGTTGTGGCTGGCCAGGGGCACTTCAGCATCCTCCTGCTCTGTGTGGAGCCCATGAGGGGCTGCAGGGCAGTGTCACCCCTGCTGTACCTTTGTGCTGTTTCAGATGCACATGGAGGAGCCTTGCTTTGACTTCCTGAGGACCAAGCAGACCCTTGGGTGAGTTCACTGAGAGGAATTCTCCTGCACCTGCTCCTGCACTCCTGTTTTGACTGTTCTCTGGTGGTTTTACTCTGGGAATCCTTCCTGCACAGTGGCTAATTCTGTTATTGTAATGGAAACAGCAACATCAACACTTCAAAACCAAAAGCACCCATCAATACAAGGTGCAAGCCAAGTAGCTTTTGACTTCTGTAAGAATTGCATCTATTAGCAGCGTGTTAACTTGGAATTATCCAGCAAAAAGTTGTTCCTTGCACTTCCACACTCAGCTCCCCCTTCCCCAGGGCTGTTTTCACAGCAGCTCTGTGGTGCTGAGCAGCCTCCCTCAGAGGCACCCTGCTGCCTCAGGAAACTGGAGCAGGCTTTTCACAGCTCTGGGTCTCTCACTCTGCTTGGATGAGTTTGCAGGAACCCAAATACGAACACTCCCAAGTTTAAAAGGATTTCCTAAAGCTGAGAAACACTGAAAAGCAGCAATGCAGAAAATAAGACTATTGCAAATTTAGATCTCAGATTTTTCTGTCTAAAGTACCAACACTATTTTAACTTGCAGCATGTCCTGTAAATGAAAAGTTAATTGTGCTTGTGGTATTACTTTATTGTTTCGTTCTTTTTTCTTTTAAGCTACCACGTGTACCCCACCTGCAGGAACACTTCTGGGATTCTTGGCTTCTCAGTCACTGTGGCAACCCAGGCAACTAAATACAAGTAAGTGCTCTGGGGGGAAAGTTCTTCACTACTCCCAGCCCTGGCTGTGGGAGTCACCACTTAAGAGTTCCCTCCTGTTTCAGGCCACAGAGGGATTTTTTAATTCAAGGGCATGTCAGAAGGGACACTGCTGACAGTCACAACATCCTGCTCAAAACCAACACCTGAATAAAACAGTAGCCTTAGGCTTCTTAAAACTGCAGTTCTCCTGACTTGAATAGTGAAAAATAATCTCAAGACTAAGTAAAATATCCCCCTGCCCTTTTGAAGCTATTCTGCCAGGAGAGTTAAAATCCTGTAAATCCTGTCTGGCTGTTCTTGTGGCTCATGTTCAGCAGGCACAGCACTGTTATGGTTTTGTTCAAACCTGGGCCTTTGAACTACAGGCATTTGACCTGCCAGAGTTGAAGGGTTGTTTGAAAAATGTGCCACTTGTGAAAAATAACACTGTGTCAGAGAAAGCTTAATTAGCACAGTGCTGCTGCCTCTAATTTTTACATTGGGACACTTCCATTATTTAGGTCTGTGTTATCAGTGAGAGTTTTAATGTGTCAGAAACCTCAGGAACAATCACATCACATTTTCTTTCAGTCCCGATCCTACAGCCCCTGACTCTGCAGGGCTCAGGGCTGCAGCTGGGGACACCAGAGCAGTCCCCAGCAGAACAGTCCCCAGCAGAGCAGTCCCCAGCAGCATCACAGCAGTGGCTCCTGGGGTGCCTGGGCACCTGAAGTGCCTGTGTACAGCTGAAAAGGAGAGCACTGCAAAAATTGACCACCAGGTGTTCTCAGATGACTGAGCTTTTCAGGGGCTGACAGACGTGAGCCTGTCCCTTCCTCACCATATGGGGGCTGCTACTTTACCCATTAGTATTGTTTTGTGGATTTTTGTTTTGGTTTTTTTTCCTGCCTTATTTAATTATTTGTTTCTCTTTTAGTTCTGAATTGGTTGACAGGAAAATAGAGGAGTTTCTTTCTTGCTTTGAAGAGAAAATCAAGGATTTAACTGAAGAGGCTTTTAGCACCCAGGTAAAACTTCATCTTGAAAAGCTCTTCTTTGAACTGCATGATTCAGTTACAGCTATCTGGTGATTTTCTGAGGTTTTCTGGACAAAGGCCTCACCTTTTAAAACCTGCCTCTTGCTCTGTTCTGCTGTTGTTCTCTAAACATCCATTCTCTGGCCATTTGCAAGGAGCTACCTTGTTAATGTAATTCAGCTTTTCTTTCAGCTGCAGTGACTCTGATGGTAAATTAAGGTAGTTTTAAACCCATTAAAGCTAATTCTCTTTTTCCCATGTAGGTAACAGCTTTGATAAAACTGAAAGAATGTGAAGACTCCCACCTTGGGGAAGAAGTGGACAGGAACTGGAATGAAGTGGTGACCCAGCAGTACCTGTTTGACAGGCTGGCACGGGAGGTGGGTGTTCTGCAGCTGTGGGACACAAAAACCACACTGGTTCTGCAGCAGTTTCAAAAGCCTAAATGGGATTTATGCTACTAGTGACACACTGGGTCTAAAATTACATGTTATTTTAAAAAGGTTCTTTTATCCAAGGGAGTAGAGGTTGCAGAGGAAATATTTTTATGTTTAAAATTACTTGAATCACTACTGTGCTGCTAAAACCTTGTTCCTGTGGGTTTCAGATTGAAGCTCTCAAGTCTATTACACAAGCAGACCTGGTCAACTGGTTCCAAGCTCACAGAAGCAACCAGAGGAAAGTGCTCAGTGTACATGTGAGTGTCTGTCAGCTCCTGCTGCCCCTTCAAGAAGAAGGGTGCAGGAAGGGCACGGGAGAGGAGTTCTGTGATGTAACTTCCACTGTGGTTATCCACATTTTTTTCATTTATAAGTAGTGTTTGTGTTAGAATTGCATTTTAGTATCAAGTTAATTGTCAGGGCAGAGGAACACTGAATGAGATCCCAATTTCTCTTCTGGTACCTTTTTTCCAGGTGATTGGATATGGAAAACATGAAGGGGACTCAGAGGTGACAGCTGTCTCAGGACAGAACTCTTCATCTGGTGAAATACCTCATCTTGTTTTATTGCCCCCCTCCTCTCTGATGCGTGACATTACTTCCATCAAGGACATCAAAGCCTACACATCAACTCTGAATGTTCTCCCTTACCATAAAATATTGAAATAAAACTGATACCTTGCCCTGCCCTGCTGTGTAATACAGGTGCTTTCTGCAACATCAACCTTACAAACCTATTTTTATTAAACCAGAGCTGTAGTGGTAGCTGGGATGAAGAGCCCATTCAGACACTGAGGAAGCTTTCCTCAAGTTTCCAGCCAACCTCTCATCACCTTCCCAAGTTCATTAAGAAGAGGCACAGCCCTGACTTCCCACGGGTGCCACGTTCTCCTCTCCAGCTGTCTGGAGCTGTGGGCTCTGCCTTTGTGTCCAGCCTGGCTTGTACCATCCCTGCAGTGCTGCAGCAGCTCCTCAGCAGCAGTGACAGCTCCTCAGGAAAGGATCTGCAGCACTCCTGGAGCAGTGACAGTGGGTGGGAGGGGGAGAAAAGCCCAAGGCTTCCATCTCACACTGCTTTTTTAGTTTTTCTGTATGTGCAACATAGACAAAATTAAGATGAAATCAAATAAAAGCTAGACTTAACTGTGGAGAGAAAAGTAGTTTGATTGCTACATCTAGCTACTGACTCAGTCATTAACTGTAGCAAAAGCACACAATGCAGAGGTTGCTGATGTGCTGGCAAGCCTGGATGTAGAGTCCAGAAAACTTCTCCTATGGATGCTGCAGATGCTCATTTTGCTAGTTCATGAACTACTTTAAGAAGTAGGTTTAGCTAGCTGCGAGGATTATTCCAGTGGAAAAACAAATACTGCTAATACATTTCACATAATTAATTTATCATGACTCAACTGAAAACCAGTCTTCCTGCAAAGGTTTATTATGAAATAAATAAAAAGTCCATAAGAGAAGTTTGAAAAATCTATTTTATGAAGCTTTAAGATGCATTGGGTAGAATTACCTATGGTTACATTTCAATCTCAAAATAACAGTTATTTTGGGCAAGACGCTGAAATGCCAAAAGATTTGATTATCGTACAGGTGGAAGATAACATTGATGTAGCATTTTCTAACAAACTGTCCCATCAGAGGAATCCTCATATTTACACGTTGCAAACATCAGCGAGATTTAAATGACGCCTTGCATTTTGTTCCTTGCTTTTTAAATATGCAGGACCCAGGATTATTATGCAACTGCTCCCAGCGCCGTGGCCTTCACAGTGGTTACAATGTCCGTGCCCCAGGGCCCGGCCTCTCCCTGCTCCGGAGGCAGCAGGAGCAGGGCCTGAGCCTGGGCACCGCCACCAGAGCCAGCCCCTGCCCGGAGCTGCTGGGCCTCTGGGAACTGCTGTGTCTGTCTCAGTAAGTCGGGTATCCCTGAGATAGGCAGCGCTGCGGCCGGGGCTGAGCCGTGAGCTCTGAGCCGTGAGCCGTGAGCCCTGAGCTCTGAGCCGTGAGCCCTGAGCCCTGAGCCCTGAGCCGTGAGCCCTGAGCCCTGAGCCCTGAGCCCTGAGCCGTGAGCTCTGAGCTCTGAGCCCTGAGCCCTGAGCCCTGAGCCCTGAGCCCGCGCCACGGCCCGGCCCGCGGCCCTCCGGCCTCACAGCCCTCAGTGCTTGCCGGCCGCCAGGCGCTTCAGCAGCGGCTCGTCGTACACCCAGCACTCCCCATCCTCGTGGAACAGCTGCAAAGGATCAAGCGCAAAGTGTCAGCTTTGCGTGACTCGGCCAGAAAGGAACAGAGGCTGCAGGCCGAGCTTCACCTGCTGGAATAAAGCTCACCCTTGTTTCCCACGAGGTCTCGTTCTCCTTCCTGGCCCTGGCCTCGGCTCTCTGCCGCTCCTCAAGCGCGTGCTTTGCGGCCGTGGCTGCGTCGATGTCTCTGATCTTCAGGTTGTAGGTGACATCCTTCCATAAGCTTGAAAGAGAAAGGGCAAGGGAGACTTTTATGGGAGCAGAGTGCTGCAAGTTGGAGACACAGCAGTGAATAAAGGCAGATCTCAGGTTAGAGAAAGGGCAGAAAGGCCCTCGGGATATTTGATACTTGTTCTGTTGCGGCAGGAAGGAGGAGGCTGTGGTGGAGCTCTCCAGACCTCCCTGAACATTTGATCCCACTTAGGATGTGACTGAGAACTCCAGGTCCCCTCTTCCCCCTTAAATCCCCAGCCTGCCTGTACCTGGGCTCAGGGAGAGCAGAGCATGCAGTGCTTGGATCAGTGCAGCCTTAGTCCCTGTACTGCCAGCTGGAGTCTAACTAAAACAAAATCTTAATGTTCCCAGTTAACTGAAGTTCTTACCAGCGAGACTCAAAGTCGTCTTGGTCCTCCAATTTCCTTACCTTCTTCTTTATTGTAGGCATTTTCTTGGTATCTATAAAGACAGCATTCTCCTGGTGTGGAAGATGAAAAAGAAATAAACCTATTCAATTCTTTAGCTAGACTTCAAATTTATACACCCTCACACTCTAGTGCACTGGTTAGCAGGAAATACATGAAACATGGTAATTCTTCAGATTCTCTTCTTGGATAGAAATCTAGCTTCCTTCAGAATAAATGAACAAGTTTTATCCCCAGTTCACCATTCTTTTGGAGAGCCTCATAGGAGGTTCCAACTACTAATGTTTGTTTAAAATAAAATACCAAGCCTACAAAACCATCCCAAACCCCCCTTTCTAAGTACAATCTTATATTTCTGATGAAAAGAGAAAAAAAAGAAAGCAAGCTGTGTTACCCCTGTGGAGTACTTTGCATACATGACCCCATTCCATTCTCCTTCAATGGAGCAGAAGGGTTTCTTGTCATTTGGAGAACTAAAGAGAAACAAACAGTCATTTCTCAGCTGTATTACAGCATCTGAAAAATCCTAAAGGATCAAAACTTGGTCTTCTGTAAAGCCTGGTTTATATCAGCCAAAGTGTCCATGCCCAGCACAGAAGAGAGGAGGGTTCTGTTTACATGGGGGCAGTTTGGCACGAGTGAGTTACATAAAACTTAACAGGAAGCCCTGATCAGGGTAAAACAGGCCTTGCCCAAGGGCTGGATCTGCATTTAGAGTTCAGGAAAGCAGTTACAGGCCTTCCACACAGATTTAGGGTGGTGAGTTTAAGCTTAAAAAGGTTTCCAGACTACTGGGAAACACAACACACCAGTTCTTAAATGGCATCTATAAATGTGTTAATGTTTTAAATCCAAGTTAAACCTCATTTTGTCAGCACCCACTTGCTGGCATCACAGCACATCTCCAAATATGAGAGAAATCTTGATTCCTGGGTATGTGCACAGGGTTTAACCAAAATCCACCAAACCACAGGTAAAAATATGTGAAGTTTGCAAGTGGCAGACTGTGAACAGTATCCCAAGGCTTGCTGCAGTATTTGTATTTGCAGGAAAGGTAATGGTGGAGTCACTTTTGATAACTCAGGACAGCAAAGCTCCCTTTGGGAATCATCTGAGGATGTTTTCAAGCAGCATAAAGTAGGACACGGGCCTGTGCAGCTTCCTCTACAAATTTGGCTATAAAATGGCCAATTCCATGACAGGTAATGATGAGCTAAGTTCTTTTGGGTGTTGCTGCTTCAGCATTTTACACTCTTGACTGTCTTGTTAAAACTGTTGGCACTTAAGGAAGGAAAAAGTGAGATGAAGGAAGCTGCTTACAAAATTTCAGCTGTAATTCTGTGCTTCTTTCCTCCATAAAATGGTTTTGTGTGGAAGACGATGGAAGCGTTGTAACCTGTCTTTGAGCAACTGATGCTGCACTCCCCCCCAAGCTCTATCCATGGCACAGTGAGAATAGACCTGCAGTTAGAAACACAGAAATGCACATCATGATAAGCTCTTGGCCAATAGATACTAAGCATGAAACTTTACAAGGCATTGAAAATGAAAATACCAATTAGAGCATTTACTTGCCTTCCATAGCCATTAGGAAAAGTCAAAATATAGTGTTCATCATGATCTAGGCATGTAACACACCCTGTTAAAGAAAAAAACAAATAGATTTGAAAAACATCAAGCAAAACCTCTACAGAACTTCTCATAATGATCTCGTGAAATATGCCATTAAAAACAGGTACCATGAAAAGGAAAGGGGAGGAACTTCATTTTTTATGGATGCTGAGAATGCCCAGCTTCTGGAGGAGGCAGGGATGGCTGTATTTTTGGGAAAAACTGGGCCCTAGGTGTTTTCAGCACACAGAGAGTGTGGAAGGAATCTCTAATTCAGATACATAAGCTCCAGTTACATAAATTCAACCACTGCTTACATTTACTATGATGACTTAAAGTAATTTATGTAAATTATTCTATGAAAAATCCTAGTTGCAGAATTTAATTTCTCCTCTGCTGTTCAGCTTACACACACATACCTTGCCCTATGTTATGAACCCCAATAGACATTCCTAGGAATTTGGACTTGGTCCATATGTGAGCATTGAACTGTATCCTCTTGCTAAAACACTCTGCATAAAATGCTGAAACTGAAAAGAGAGGCAGGCATTAAAAACAGCAGCACAAGACATTGATACCTTTGTTTCCACATTCATTCACTGGGAAATATCCCCAAGTGCCTCACACTTATGTGGCAACAGAGTATGCAATTAGTTTCTCACAAAAGCAGTTTATAATTTTTCAGCCTTTATAAATATTCAGCTTTTAAATCTGGAGAGAAAGTGTAAATCCAAGATTTAAGCCAAGAGCTGATTTTCCTGTCACCCCTCTCCAGCTGCCACCTCTCCAGGCAAAGGCATTGTCACAACTTACTTGGAGGATGGTGAGAGACCTGCTCTGCCACAAAGGTGACGTTGCTTTTACTGACCCAGGGGACTGGTCCTTCAGAGACTGGCTCCTGTGGGACAGGGGAGAGGATTCCATCACTCACAGTGCCTGCAAACACTGCAAGCTGCCTCCATCTTTAAAGGCTTCTAAAAATGTACTGCAGGACTCCTTTGTCCTGGAACTATGATCCTTTCTAAAGGATAGAGTTTCTACTATCTTATTTTTAAGTATAAATGTCTTTGTTTTAATTGTCCCCAAAAAACCAATCAAATTGAAATTTTCGTGTATAAACCCAATTACAAAATAGTATTTAGGTGGGAGAAACAGTTTTTGGTTTTGCTTCTGAAAAAGTCTGACCTGCATATTAATAATGATCAGATTTCATGTACCACAAAGCCATAAACTAATATTCATTTCCTGTGGCAAAGAATGCAAAGTGTAATTAATTCATGGTTAGAAGCAGTGGAAGCCCAAATACAACACTGCCTTTATGCCAGCAAATCGCAGTGCAAATATTCACCTCAGAAACAAGGTTTCAGCAAACAGACCAGTGGGAAGCAAAAGAAAATGGGAAAAATGCATGGCTTATACCCAAATAATCACATTGACTTGGATGTATTGAACTGAGGCTACATGAAGCCCCTCACAACAGCACTTCCCACACCATCACTGGCAACTTCCTGAGGCAAGAAGCCCAAATGAGGGGCCAAAAAAAAACCCAACAAAAAAAACCCTCTGGGCTGCACTGGTTTAAAAAATAAAAGCCAAAAATCAGAACTTTGGGAATAAAGAAATTCATAATCAGTGCTACGAAACAGTTCAGGGAAAAAGGACATTTTCAGCACGTCAAGTAGTTCTTTAAAAATCAAATTTTGTTATGCAAGATTTTTTAATTCTGTCAAAAGAAAACAAGGAAGGAAGGGGGAGAATTGGTTAAGGGGGAGAATTGGTTAAGGGGGAGAATTGGTTAAGAAATTGCCAGTTTGTTGATTTGCTACTTAAGCACAGCATAATCCATTTCAGTCAGTGACTTAAAGTCACTTTAGGCTGCCTCTCTGCACTCTGGGCCCCAAACAAACACCACGAGAAGCTCACTCACCATGTCATCTTCAGTGCCAGGCAACACCCAGTGGCACCGGAAGATCTCCCCCAGAATGGGATTGTAAGGCTTCTTAGCAACTGACCCTTTCCTTCCTGCATGGAAAGCTGAGAGGTACCATTTAACCACCTGAACCATCCTCTCCTTGGGATCCTTCTGGTCACTAATGCTACAGAGAGAGAGAGAAAAAAGGACAGGCAGAGTGAAATACAAGCAGGGACCTTGGATACAGGAAAGTTTTATGGGTGCTTGGCTGTTTTACAACTAGAAGTTTGGCTGATTTGACTGTTTTTTGAAGTTTTGACCAAAATCCAAGCAATATTCCTTAAAACTACCAATTTCTGGCAGCCCTCAAGGGCCACAGCCAGTATGAGAACCAGTGAATGCTCCTGTTCAAAAGGGAAATACCTGACAAACAAGTCCGGGTGTGCAAAGAAGTCAGCATACATTTCCAACAGCGACCTTCTTTCCAGGATAAACGTTGGAAGAACAACCTGAGTGAAGAAAAACAACTCATCTAGCTAATGGTATTTGAATATCCTGTACAAAAGCCAACTGTAAATAGCAAACAGAGCACCCACAGCATTGTGTGCTCCCAGCTGATTGTGAGCTCGAGCTCACCAATGAGTTCTGACATAAGCAGGTCAGTTGGCATCTTCTCCAAACCCTAAGGTTCAATAGGAACAGCCTCATCCTACATGGATTCCAGTCCCACTCAGAGCACATCAAAAGCTGTTCTGAATTACTGTATCACTGCTGATTTAATTTCATCTCTGTGAACACTGTCAATTTTCAGTTACAAACACTCACTTGCAGTCCTGCTACATATCTGTGTCAAGATGAAGGCTAAGCTCTTCCCTACCACCTCCCAAAGGTCCATCCTTGTGGATCTGCTCAGTGTGATCCACCAGCAATTACTGTTGCTGACAAGGTACATGCTCATAAAGATTCCTGGCAGCCTAATTTGAGATCAGCAATTTTCAGCTATCCCAGGAATTCACAGAAAAGACACAGTTTGGATCAATTCCTATTCAGAACTGCCAGAAACCTTGAGCAGTTTGCTTGTGAGCTGCTGGCTGTTTCCCCAGAAAAGTGTTATCTTTTTATTATCTACTGTTCATTCCAGGCTGGACAGTTCATTTCATCCACTTAAGGAAACTTATGGGTAAGGACTGATCTCTCCTGCCCTTTCTCACTTTGGAATTACTTCTTTAAATTTATCCAAGCTGCCTGGAAAGACCAACACCTTCAGAATGCTGCTCATTGTGCCTGCAGACAGACACCAGCATGAACCTCATTCATGAAGAACTCAACCCTTTCCTTGCCAGACATAAGTGTAACATTTCAAAATACATATGCAACTTTCATTTACTCACTAAGATCCCAACTAAGCCAAGCTTTTCACTATATGGTTACTTCTCCCTTTCACTTTATGTTTCATTAATGCCACCATACCTTGGGATCTTGTAGCTCTTTGTTCTAGGAAGCTAAAGACAGGAGTAACACTTAGCATTCTCCCTATGCCAGCTTCATAGGCACTCCCAAGAATTAGGTTCAAAGAGAACAAACAGCTACTTTCCATAGCAAACTATTTTCCCAAGCAGATTTTAGCATCTGGATATACTTATTCTGCAGCTACTTTTCCCCTTCCAGTAAGAACTCCAATTCAAAAATACCATGCTGAAGAGATTACAGCTTAACTAGCTCTTAGAACAAATATGTAGCTAAATTATGCAACCTTTTTTTACACAGAAGTCTGGGTTTACTGCCCCTCCCATCCCCAGGAGCACCAGCAAGTTTACCTTGGTGAGGTCCATGCCTAATCTCACTTGTGACAAGAGATGCATGATAACACTTTTGTGCTCCTCCACCGACTCTCCTTCCCCATCATCTTCTCGATCATCAGGAGGATCAAAGAGATCTGAAAGACCAAATAAATGGCTTTTGTTTTTCTCTAAACCTTCAAAACCAGACTGTATTTCATTAGCATATATATTAAAAAATAGAGGTTTTAAATCCTACAATTCAGCAACCTTCCATTAGTAAAGAAACAGTAGATGAACCACTTCCCATAAGTGTCTTGCCATATACATATACACACATATATATAAAATCCTGCATATATTGACTCAATTTACACACAGATCAACAATCAATAACTCCTTACTGGAAGTTCACACAGGCCACTTACCAGCATCATTTGTGCCATTAGACATGGAGGAATTGAGGGACTCTGTGGTATCTGGACGTTTCAGGCTGCTCCCAGTGCTGCTCCGAGTCAGGACTGCAGCAGACCCTGAAGAACTGAAGAAGAGTAATAAATTCTCACAGTTCCAATCAAGAATTCAGACCAAATTATTTGATATTCACAGACAAGGAATTTAGTGACAGACATCAATGTATGTGCAGTGGCAGACATTAATACACATGGTGCATGCTAATGCACAGAAAGCTCAGAATGGATTGCAGCTGAAGGAATGGGACAGCCTGCAGCCTCAGATAACACACGAAGGCAGAAAACTGCTGACTAATCCCTCTTTGGAATGCATAGCATCTCTTAAAATTAGTTTTTCAATTAATAAAAAATGAAGAGTAAATAGATATTTTGGGAAAAGGGTGCCAACTTCAAAGAATATCTTTTAGCAAATGTGTGATGGAATTGGCCATTTACCAAAGGCTGCAGCAAATGCATGTGAAATGCACCATGCTCTCAGACTACAGATCTGAGCTGGGGGCTTCCAAAGTTCAGTTTGTTAGAGTTTGTGAACACATATCTGATGAAATGGGAAGGAGCAGAGGAAGAAAAACTGCCTCCCTGTCTGAGGTGGCTGAGGGCAGGGGTAATCTCACTCTGTGACACAAAGTGGCTTTTGGACCTCCCCCACCTTTTTAAACCAATTTCTGCAAGCAGACAAGCCATGCCCTTGTAGATGCAGACTGCACACACTGCAGGCCATCAGCTACTTACTCCATACATCGCTTTGGGGAAGAACTGCTCTGGTAGAACTCATCAGCATCATAGAACTCATCCTCACTGCTTGAGTAAGAAAAATCTGGGACTGTATTTGGAGACAGGTTGACATGGCTTGGAGAGGTGAGACTGCTGCTAGGTGCTGACTGCCCACTCCCTGTGGAGTATTAAAAATTACAAAATCAATAAAAATTAATTCTTTCAAAATCTACTTAAACAAGAATTGTTCAAATCAATAAAGACTGATGCAAACTCAGAAAAGGAACTTACAAAATTAAAAGCAATAATTAGGCAGGTTCATAATGAGTTTAACAGTTGACAAAAAGGAAAGTCACAAGGAAAATGAAGAGCACAGAACACCAGTAAAGTTTAAGGGACATGTTTTCTCCAATTACTGCAAGACTGCAATGCTGGGGAGACAAAGTGAAGCTGGTGTATACATGGTGGGGAGAAAGAGCAGCATTACTGGTGTTAACAGAACATTGAAATTAGTGCTGATTAAAAGCAAGATGCAGGCCAATAATATTGTTGTTTTAATGACTAATTACAGGGTTTCTTGTATTTCAGTGAAAGTTACCCAGAACTGTACCTGTACTATTTGGTGTTGGAGTCTGGTTCCCGAGCGATGCTACCACAGGTCCCACTGGCAAAGAGGAGGGTCTCTGCTCTGACTTGCACAACTGAGCAGGTTCTAGGGGATATTTTGATATGTTAACCCCAAAATTCAGAAGGAGATTCCACATTATTTCACCTCACTTCCAAAAATAAAATAATTTTCTACAAAAGCCGTACCTAGGTCCTTTTTTTACTAACCAAAGATGGCATTAAAAAAAAAAAAAGCAGTTGTTTAGCTAGAAAGCATTTTCCTTTTCTGAAAATCATAGTTTCATTTTTTAAAAGAGTGTTAGAAATGCAAGCCAATAACTGAGAGTAAATAAAACACATCAGCTTATCCCCAGAACCAGGTGGGTGAGAATGCTCTGTGCCTCCCTCCCCTGCCCTTGCTGAGCCCATCTGAGCTGTGAGTGCAGTCACAGCTCTGGGTGCTCCCATCCCACCTGGAATTGTGTGACAGCCTGGGAAGGGGGCTGCTCCCATCCCACCTGGAAGTGTGACAGCCTGGGAAGGGGGCTGCTCCCATCCCACCTGGAAGTGTGACAGCCTGGGAAGGGGGCTGCTCCCATCCCACCTGGAAGTGTGACAGCCTGGGAAGGGGGCTGCTCCCATCCCACCTGGAAGTGTGACAGCCTGGGAAGGGGGCTGCTCCCATCCCACCTGGAAGTGTGACAGCCTGGGAAGGGGGCTGCTCCCATCCCACCTGGAAGTGTGACAGCCTGGGAAGGGGGCTGCTCCCATCCCACCTGGAAGTGTGACAGCCTGGGAAGGGGGCTGCTCCCATCCCACCTGGAAGTGTGACAGCCTGGGAAGGGGGCTGCTCCCATCCCACCTGGAAGTGTGACAGCCTGGGAAGGGGGCTGCTCCCATCCCACCTGGAAGTGTGACAGCCTGGGAAGGGGGCTGCTCCCATCCCACCTGGAAGTGTGACAGCCTGGGAAGGGGGCTGCTCCCATCCCACCTGGAAGTGTGACAGCCTGGGAAGGGGGCTGCTCCCATCCCACCTGGAAGTGTGACAGCCTGGGAAGGGGGCTGCTCCCATCCCACCTGGAAGTGTGACAGCCTGGGAAGGGGGCTGCTCCCATCCCACCTGGAAGTGTGACAGCCTGGGAAGGGGGCTGCTCCCATCCCACCTGGAAGTGTGACAGCCTGGGAAGGGGGCTGCTCCCATCCCACCTGGAAGTGTGACAGCCTGGGAAGGCATGGTGCTGATCCCCGAGGGCTCCAAGGGGCTGGGCTGATACACGGCGTCCACGGGGTTGATGGTGCTCTAGGCAAGAAAAAGAAAAGCACATTTTTTCCCCTCAATTAAAACAAAATAAAGCATAGATAGCAAGAACATTGTGAGCATGAGAAATGCCCAAATGCAAGAGAGCGAATCCCTGAGAGAGGAAGTAAAACACAAATTGACAGTTGAGGACATGAGAAATACTTTTGAGGTGGGAATATTTTGATTCTTTACACAGACTGCACAATAAATTGAATTTGATGCAGATTTGAAGCGTCCTATAAAGAATTCTTATTTCAGGTTCTTGCTTCTGGTATGCCACCCAATGTCCATTAATTAATAATGCATGCAAAGAATGGAAAGTTAGATGCAAATTATCTGGCCAAAATTAGGATAGGTAATCTGTATTTTCAAAAAAAATATTTTTTTTTCTCAAAAATTCATTTTGCAGATCAACCCATAAATCAAAACAAGAATCATCAGCATGCTTAGAGCCATGAAGCAGCTTTGTTGGCAAAACTCCTCTCAAAGCAAGCTGACAGTGTTCAGTGCAGCTCAGTAGAGGACATCTCAACCTACTTCTGAATGTGGGCACTTGGAAAATGAAGCACCAGGTCAATTCAAAGCTCCCAAAAGCCACTGACTTCAGTTGATGTCAGTCCTTGGTTTTTATTCATCAAGACCCTTGGGAATCTAAACTGCCATGTCTTTTAACCCAAAATATCATGTAAACACTGTTTGTTATTTATGTTTACACACAACCACCAGAATTTCTTGGTTGTTAGTTGAGTAAAAGGCACATAAAACCCTTTTCCAAACACCTTGCAATTTAAATATGCCAACACTATCAGAACTATGAAAATTTTTGCTCAGTTTGCTCAGAAATGCAGTCAGTATGCTCATCCCTATCCTCTTTTTTACACCAGTATTTAAAAGAAGTGTCTACAACTGTTCTCCTCTCCCTTTAGTCCATTAATTTCTATTTGCATTCAGACTGAGGGAAACAGGCTCATTTTAACCTTCCTCCCATTTTCCTACTAAAGGCAGATTTCTTTCTTGCCTTCTTTCCCAGTTACCTGAAATTCTGAACTTTATCCTACATTTGGATGTTTGGACAATGCTCTCAGACACATGGTGTGATTCTTGGGGCTGTCCTGTGCAGAGCCAGGAGCTGGAGCACTATGATCCCTGTGGATCCCTTTCAACTCAGGACACTGTATGACTCTAAAAATCAGTGAAAAGTTCTATTATTTTTTTTATAGCACAGGATTTCTTTAACTAAAAACAGAACAATAATTCTCTGCTTATCACTAAAAAAAATAACCTCCATTAAAAACATCCATAAAAGTAGCTTTCTACAGTTTCATTGGTTTTACTACTGAGTACAGAAATAATCCAGTACAGGAAATATTACTCCACTGTATTCCAGCATAAAGGCAATGTCCCTTACCCAGTACTTCACCTCTTTGTGGAATTATGTATTCACCACAGGAAGGTTCTTGTCCCACAGAGTTCACAGTTTGAAATTATGATCCCATCTCAAGAGTTAAGATTTAAAACCCAAGATGGTTCTATGGTACACAGGATGCTATTGCTACCTACATCTCCTTTATTTTTTAGGGAAACTAATAATCCACATGATACAGAACACTGGTATGATAAAGAAAGAACAAAGTAACTCTGATTTTGTATTCAGGATTGTAACCTCATCCTTAAACAATTCTCCATACTGCAACATGAACTGGAGTTTTATGTTGGATATTTTGAGGAATGCCTTCATGGGCTAGAAACAGATGAAGGCAGACCTGAAAGTCTCCTACTCTAGTAGAGTTTAATAACAATTGAATAACAATTACCCAGAAACAAGACTCATCCCACTGTGGCAGCAAACAATGATTATACTTCTGCCTAAGTTTAAAGTGAATCCTGACCTTTAGCCCAAGGTGATGTTGACCTCCACAGCATCACAATTTTAGACTTCACAACCACTGACCCATAGTTAATGTATTCTTACAGAAATATTTTTTCCTCCCCACTATAAGCCAACCCATAGATAATGAGATCAGTGGGTAGTCAAATTCAGACTACATCAAGCTGCGATATCTCTATGAAATTTCTGAGTTGCAGCCCAGATGTGCAGGTCACCTGTGCCCATGGAAGTGTCTTCCTGCACAGCTTCTCTTTTCCAGGGGACATCACAGAAGCTGTTCCCTCATACTAAGACCTGAACTATGTTCCATCTGCAGGGCACATAATAATTCACCTTATTTATGATAAGCACAAAACTGAAATATGCACGTGCATCTTCAGTCCAAGGTTCACATCAGAAAATCTACTGCTAAAGCTGTTTGCAGTGGACAAACAACCAAGGCCTGGGAATTACTGTCAGCTCTAATGAAAACACATTAGGATTTTTAGAGTTTTTACTGAAACCAATCTCATATTAAAAGTATCTGAAATGTACTCAAGTGACAAAAAAAGAACAAAGAAAGGGAAACCACGTGCGACCAAAACCAAAAATGACAGAAGTTACATTAAAAATGCAGAAGTTCTATTAAAGAAGAAACATTGCTTAGACAGACATTACACAACTCTGCATCAAAGGAGCAGCACTGTAAAAAAGACAAACTACTTGAAGCACACGGAGAGCAGATCTATTTCCTACACAAAGACACTTCAGACAGAACACAGAACTATTTCTACCCCAGTAAATTTCCCTTTCATCTGTTCACATGGCAGATTTTTATCTAAGTGTTCAGTCACAACACTGCTGTTCAAGACACTCCATACAAAACTGACCACTCTATCTTCTAAAGACAAGGGTGTTAGCCAACCTCAGAAGCTAAGGACTCAACAGGAATTTTAACAAGACACTGGAAGCAGTAAATTAGAGAAAGGAAGAAGCATGTTGCAAAGTGAGTGGAAATTCAGGTCTCTGTTCACATGTTCTGCAGAATTAAAAGGAGATAAAGATTAGATTTAAACTTACTATAAGTCCATTTGCGTGCTTCTCCTCATTATTTTGGTCCTTAAGGAAAAAATGTTAAAAATATCAACATAACAATCTTGCATGACTTATCAGTTCTGTGCTAAGTGAGAACAGTGAGTTTCGCTCAGGAATGTTCACATTTTCAGCCATAAAATGTTCCTCATCATGTGATACAGTAACTCAGCTTGGAGGACACAATTCCACACACACTCACTGCACCTCTGAAGATCAGCATTTTCTGAGGGCCCATCCACATGAGTACAGACAATTTAAAAAAAAAAAAAAAAATCCTTTCTCTACTCCAGAGTACAGTTCTGCTTTATAATGTGGGTGCTTCCCAAACACCTAGGAGCTCCCCAAAATATGCTCTGCAGCTCCTATAAGTCCCTGAAAAATGAAGTTCTCAGTTTCTGTGATTAACACAAGATTAGGCAGAAGTTTAAGCTGAAAGGTTTTAACTTTTGCTTTTTGGCATCCACTATATTTTAAAATGCTTTTAGATCACTCACTATCTCAGATTTTGGTTTTTTTTTTCCCAGAAGCATAAGTGAAAGAGCAGGCAATGTAAAAAACATCTGTCCTCAGGGGGAATGACACGAGCAGCAGACCAGCTAATGCCAATCTGTAGCCAGCACAGTTCTAGCACTGTGCAGTAACAGTATGAATTTTACTGAACACTAAGCCAAAACTCTTCTCTTCTGCTGCAAAGTTCATACTAGTCAGTACATCAATCCATAACTTTATCCAGTGTGAACCTCAAAATTTGTCTGCAGAGCATTCCCCTGGATTTCCAGTTACATTTTAAAGGAATAAGAAAAAAAAATGCAAGAAGTATAAAGAAAGTTGGCACATATTTACGTTTTTATACTTAATACATCCTTTCTTAGCTTATATGGTTGGCAGTAGGCTGTTCAAATTCTATCTCTGCTAGTTGACATTTTTGAAGTCTGGCTTTCCATGACAAAAAGAACACCAAGGACAAAAAGTTCCACTGGGTTGCAAATTTACAAAATACATAACTTTTTTTCCCAACACAAAATCCCCATGTTGTGTCCCATCATCTCTAAGACCTAAAAAATAAACCACAAAGATGCTGCATGAGCACTGATGCTTGTTATCCCACCTCAGAAATGCACCAGTAGCAGCATCAGGAAGGTAAGGAAGGCAGAAATTCCACAAAACTGGGCAGGCAAGACTGCCAGAAATGGAGTGAAAAAGAGAAGGGAAGGATGCAAAACTAAGCATCTAAATTATAAAAGATACTTAATAACACATATATATTTCTAAGACTGAGGTTTCCCACAACACTGGCAGAACATTTAATGTATTTTACATCACACACATCAGCAGAGCTGGACATCTTCAGCTGCCACACACACAAAGGGGACAACACAGGCCAAATGCTCCACCTGCCCATCCCACTTTGTTTATTTTGACTGCTTTTTGATAAGCAATGAATGTATTATGACATATTCCTGTTCAGCTGGTATTTACTTCATTATTTTGGAAATGTCATGAATCACCTCAATACCAGTGGTGTAATTACATGATTTACCAACAAGTTTAATGAAAATGTAACTGTCCAAATAATAACACAGGTAAAAATCCATGAAACAGAACAACTGAACACACAATTAAAAAAAAGAAACAAAACCAAAACTCCAACAAACAAAAGTCCAGGTTTGCCTCAATGTTCCAAAATAATCAACATAATAAATGGTTGTATGTTGGAAACAGAGAGTTCTAAGTATGTAGAGAAGTAGTAACACTATCAAGGTACAAAAATCTGTCTGCTAATGAGAAAGGCACTGTGGAAGTAAAAATGGGGTGGAGGGTGGTGTTAAGATGATTTATTTTCACCAGTGTCAGTCAGCAGCCATACTTGCCCTACAGATTTGGGGAAAAAACCTGCAGAATCTTAAAAGGTCTCTAATGGAGAGCACAAAGCTACAGTCAGGCACAACACATTTTCACACAGAGATTGCATCATACAGAAGCAACTTGCAGAACTGTGGAAAAAACCAACCCAAACCCCTCTGTAATATAAATTTTCTACAGCAGTAGGAAATCAGGATGCTGAAACAGTTAATGGAAAGATGTGGGGGGAAGGAAGACAGAATTCCCTTGTAGTCAACAAGTACAGTTGCCTGAGAGACAAAGAAGGTGAAGCAGAAGAAGAAACAGAAAAGAGGTTATTAAAGTACTGGGAAAATTCTTTTCACTGTATGTGGATCAACATCTTGCAAATAGCTGTGCATAAGGCACCCCTTTAACCCACCTTGCCTCCAACAGCTCCAAAAGAGCTTCAGATATGGTTTAACAAATAACCAAAACAATAAACCCCCACTCCTTAGTGGATAAGCTCACCTATCTACACTGGTTAATATTTAGTGGCACTGAAAGAAGGACTTCAAGGTCTGATTCAGTGCCATGAAAAGCAAGTGTTAGCACCTTTGGGAGACTCAAATTCCACCTGCCTTTACACTCACATGGCAGCTGGAGCAGTAAAGTACTGAACCTGATCTAAATGACTGCATCTGTCACTACCAGTTTTGTCCATTATCAGCAAACCACCTAAAGAACTTCAAAATATGCTTAGCATCAGCATGAGTGGTCATGTTTGTCTAACTCCCAATGAACTCACACAGAGCAGAAACAGGAATTGATATTCAACAGAGTCAGAAAAGATAACTCAGCCACCTATTGCCAGCTCTGATCAACAGCCTGAAAAGCAGATTATAACTCTGCAATTTTACATTTGCTAATTACATAGCAGAGCTTTTTAAAAATAGTAAAATTTCAGAGGAATTAAACCCCTGTGAAAATAAGAACTATTACATACATTTATACAGTAATTAAGAAAAATGAGCTAGTAATTCCTTGCAATTTCTCCAACAGCTTCCTCAATACAGCAAATCACATATAGATAAAATCAGCATATTACCATCTAACCTATATACAACTGACTCCATCAAATCCCTAAAAAATGACATACTGTCAACTGACTTCACAGTACTAAAACACCTCTAAATATACCCAGGCCTAAATATCAGCAAATTAAATACTGAAAGGCTTTTTTTGCTGGCATGACAGGGAAGGATTGAAGTAGCATCACTGCATGTTAAATAAAGACTGTACTAGCTCCAAATTCATGTGGCACAAAACTATTTCAATGTTTCAACCCTAGTGCTTGTAAAAAAGTTTTGGTTTTGTACAAATGTGTTAATTAACAAGCATTTTCTTCACAAATTCTTAAGTAATAGAGATGAAAATTGAATTTCACAACACATGCAATGATCCTTTCAGTGAATGACTTTTGATCCTGTAAGAGTCTAAATACTTCAATTTGCACTGCATTTAAAATTTTGTATGACATATCTGACATCTAAAATGAGGACTAACAGCAGTCTTGCATTCCAAAGCCACAAAAAATAGCTGATCTAGATTACAGAAAAAAAAAAAAATAATTGAGGACCCCGCACCTACTTCTGGATAAATCAGAATGTGTTCTGAGTAGATTAGCCTGAAATTCTCAAAATACCTTTATTTCTTTGCAAAATATCACCTCCCTCCACTTTGGTCACAAGGTACAAATCAGCAGTTCATAATTCACATATCCTAAATATAGAATGTTAAACCTGTAAGGGCAGAATCTGACAAAAAGTAAATCCAAAGCTCCCCAAATTTTAAAATCTAATGAAACATGTAGGTGAAAAGCACAAGTGCATTACCCACAGTGCATTTTCAACTAAAACAATTCTAACTTCAAGAAGTTCCAACATCCTCATGCACTTCAGACCTGTGACAGACCTTACCAAACTGGTTTCAATATTTCCATCATCTTTCTACCCTTTTTACTTGTTAGCCACACTCTTAAATGAAGCAGAAATAAGAGTTTTGTTAAGTTCCTGTTCTGTCAACCTGACATTTGCCTAAGTTCTTCTTTAGTCTAATAGCAAACTCTGCAAAAGAAAGTTTATCTGAAAGAAAACTTGAACCAATGTGACTGTTACCTGAGCATTAACAGGCCTGTCTGCTATGGCACTCAGTATTTCAGAAACTTCATTAAAATAAAAGCAGAAATCAATTTATAATTGTTTTCCTGTTCCTGGATTATACAGAAGGCACTTGTAGGTTTCAATTAGATTAATGCTGCATCACTAAAATTCAGAATAGTTTACAGTGTACTTACTTTAGCAATCTGTAGCAACACAATGCAGTGTTTTATTGATTCTACCATGCTCTAGGAAAAGAAAAATATCAGAAAAGATTGTGTTAATATCCCTTAATATTTTGTATTTATTAGTTATATAGACTATTGGGTGTGAACTAAATGGACACTCAGTTCTGTTGAACTCCTACTTTCCCTTCCCCATTTTTTTTTTCCTGAGACAAAAGCAGAGCAGCAGCAAACTGAAGTTTCCAAAGCCACACACAGTATAAAGCCAGGCTGTCAGGGTGAAATGGAGGTCAGCTCCAAACTCCAGATGCTGCAGGCAGGTAAATTATCATGGGAAGAGAAGCTCAGAGAGCTGGGCTTGTTTAACCTGGAGAGGAAAAGGCTCAGGGAGACCTTTTCAAGTGGGATCAATATCTGACTGGGAAGGCAGGGGAAGCCAGAGCAAGACTCTTCTCAGTGGAGCCCAGTGACAGGACAAGCAATGGCCACAAACAGAAATACAGGAAAATCACCTTAAAAGGAAGAAAACACCTTTTATTCTTTTATGGATGATAAAACACTGGAACAGATTGTCCAGGGAAGCTCTAAAGCCTCCAGCCTTGGAGTTACTCAAAACCCAAACTAGATTTGGTCCTGAGCAACCTGTTCCAGCTGATTGTGCTCTGAGCATAGGGTTGGACTACAGACCTTCAGAGGCCCCTTCCAGCCTCAACTATTCCATGATTCCAAGGTGCTGGACAGAAACCTGAACACAGCACCAGAACCAGGTTGCCTCTGCCATCACAATGTTAGACCTAATATGGATTCTCATTTTTCTGTAAAAAGGTTTTAAAAACTTCCTGAAGAAAAGAAGGTGAATTTCAGAATCAGTGTATAATAGTTACAAAAATTAAAGAAACTTACACTGGTTGTTTCTTTGAGACCTTCAATTTTCTGTAAAAGAAAAATCAAAACAGTATGATTAAAGACAGAATTTCCAGCATCACGGTTGACCTAAATACTGTATAAACACAATATTTAAATTTTAAATTGGGGGAGGGAAAAAAGCCCTTAACCAACATGTTAAAGACTATTTCCATGTATAGACAATTTGCAAGACAAGACTGAAGTCAAACTGATAATTCAAGCTTAAAGATGACAAGGTTAAGAATTTCTTAACAGTGACATTATACACATTTACCCAATAAAATCTATACTTCCTTTTTGCATAACATCAACAAAAATGAAATGCAGCATGAAGATTCTAAGTTAATTTTGTATCCTTATAAAGTGCACTGAATGGTGGCACATTTCAACACTATTACACAAAGTGACCATCACTTAAGTACAATAAACATTTGCAGTTAAGCACAGCTTGAAACAAATCACAGAAAATAACAGTGCACACATGTTCCTGCTCCTCCTACGCCTCCAGTAAAAGTGCATCTGGAAATGTGCCTGCTGAATTTTATCTAGAAACACTGGTTCATAAAGATTTCCTGTGTGGAACTGCACCTCAGGCATGCAAAAGACATCTGCATGCCATGTTCCACATCAGCATGACCTGGTTCAGGAGCAGATGCTTCCTGTTGATGTCCTTGGCTCTGTCTGCAGGAGGCAAAATCACTAAACTGGACTCTGCAGCACTGAACCTCTACTAATGCAATTACAGGAGCTCTTTGTTTTGATTAATTTGAGTGTCTCATGTGACTTGAGTCACAATCTTCTTGATTGTTGAATAATCCAAGTGTGTAAAGGATCCTTTCCCTGCACCAGGCATTGCAAGGAAAAGCCTAAAGCATAAGAGAAGAACAGGCAGCTATAAATCCACAGAAATGAACAGTCCCAATTTGTGGATTAAAAAGAAAACAAATGCAGTGACAGCCTCTCAGGCAATTCCTGGGGGGAGATTTTCAGCTATGCTCAAGATATATTTCTTATGCTCTAGATATTACTCAAGGGATGCTGTACATTTTCTTCAGGATTAATTGGCAAGAGGTGGCCAAACAGAACCCAGACTCAGCCCTTCCTACGAAAAACTGAAAAAACTGGACCATGTTTATCTAGGATTTATCATACAAGGGATGATATATCATGAAGTTATGTTATATTTACTCCTGCTGCTAGCAGAGAAACATGCCAACAGCTAAAAATTCCTTGGCTTTGTTTTTGTTTGTTTTTCACGTCTCTACGAGACTCCCCGTCTAAACTTTATCAACACATATCAAAAAAAGCTTTTTAAATATGACAGCATAGAAGTTTTGAGCCTTTTAGCACCAAAATAGAATAGGCAATGCACCCAAACACACAAATCTTGTTGGATGAAAGATGATGCAGCTGAAGGAGATCTTGCAGTCTCAAGGCTGTACAGCCAGCTGGAGGCAGCCATCAGCAGCTTTGATCATTCTTTACTCATTTTTTCCCCAACTTGTTATAGAGTATTTATACACCAAATAAACTGAGATCTCAGTCCCTTCAGTGACATCACCTTTGCTGAAAATAAGAAAGTGACCTCAGGCCATGTGATGCAATTCAGTGATGTTGGTTTCTCCCCACCCATCTATAATTTTCCAAACAGTTCACAGAGACATTGTTATTCTTACACACAGGTACAGACAATGGGGTAATTTTATCAAAGATCACATGGAAGATAGAAAGGGAAAAATCCTCAAGATAAGCAGATTTCTAAGGCCTTTCAGCAAATTATAGAACCATAGTTTTTTCCTATTTGGACATGAATCCTTTGTGAGCTGGCCAAATTAAGCAGTGATGATTTACATTGATCCAGTATTTTTCACATTTGTGGTCTATGACCACCTTGCAAGAACACAGCACATGGTACTTTGATAATTTAGACACTACAAAATTGTAAGGAAAACCATAAGCAAGTATGTTGAAGATAAAACATAACACCAATAAAAAAAACCCCAAAACCCCATAAAATTTACTACTAACATTTATCACAATTTTCTCTTTTCATCATCCCTACTCTTTGAAAAGTGATTAAGATAAAATTTTAGTAAGACAGTTCCCCTGGTTTCAGTAATGAATACACATATTTTCATCTGACACACCAATTTCCTGCAGATCTACATTTGCAGAATGCAGATTTACAATTGCAGAACACAATTTGCTATATTTAATCTAATCAAACTGCAGGCTGCTGCTGAAACTACTCCCGCTACTTGCTGCTCACTGCATCTCCTTGACATCTGATTTTTTAGGAAATCACTGAGAAAGCTAATTTTTTCTCATCCAACATGATTTTTGCCTCATTCAACAATCATGTGACTACAGAGGGATCAGCTCATCCAGCACAGAGAGGCAGCAGAGACACAGAGGGGGAGCTGACTCACGGTTGAAATCTGCAAGGTGCAACCCAAATCTGTGTGCTCAGCCTTGGATTTACTTCACAAAAAGCACTTGTTTTGAACCAAACAGCTTAAACAGGCTGCATTTGCCTCCCCAAACCCTGTTAAGTAATGTCAGCTTCGTTCCAGCCTGCAAACATGCACCTCTTTGCTGTTCTGATGCCTTTGAGTGCCCCAGTTTTCTTCTCCCTGATGTGTGGTCAAGATAACTACACAAAACTGAACAGAAAAGCTGTGTTGGAGTTCCAACCAGTAATATTGGTAACACTGTAAGAAAGCAAGGTCCTGTCTTGTCTTCACCTTGAAACATCAGCACCCTCAGATCAGATCACACCCCCTCCTCCCCTTAAAGCCAGCTCATCCAATGCTCTGTGAACTTGCAAAAAAACCAGCTCAGGTTTGAAATCCCTGGTCATAAACAGTTGCAGAACAGCACTCAGCTGATTGGGAAGCACTTAAATATCCAAAACGTGTTTCCTTGGAGGAAAGAACTATGGGTTTGATGGAAGCACCCTGCAGATTACACTCAGTTCATAATCTGATAGCTGAACCATACTTCCATAAACAGGGAAAATGCTAAATACTGTATCAAAAAACCTCTCAGTACAGGCAGAGACAAAAGAATGCTTTGTCAAGTCTTTTTCATTTTTAATAGAGAATAAATGGAATTTGTAGTAATAGCAATCCTCATCAAGATTTAAAACCAGAGGATGCCAACCTCTTCGAAATGAGCCTCCTCCTTTCTCTCTAAAGTGAATCCATCTGTCCCAAAGATACTTTGCACAGACAAATAAAGTCAGCACAACATGTGGAAAGTCTCTAGGGATTAGGAGCACTACCACAGGAAAAAAGAAAGAACTGCCTGATCTGCAAAGTAGCATCTGGAGGGAGGTTAAAATTGAAGGACAACTCTTCCCAGTAAAACACACTGAAGGAGAAATACAAAATCCTTAGACCTAACTCTCGTGGTCAGCTGTCTACAGGCTAAACACACTGACAGAGAGGTACTTCAAAGTTCTTTTAAAAGCCTGTACATGAGAAAGAGCTCCCCAAGACACCACCTAACACATCAGGTAAGATGAATAACACTTGAAAGGTCACAACCATTATAAAGAAGTAAAAGTAATCACAGAAAACATCAAAGAGTCATCAAAACAGGAACCAAACACCAAGAGAACACAGCTTGTTTTCCACAAGAGACACTAAGGGAGGGAAAAAGGATGAAATATATCACTACCTCATGATATTAAAATTACTGCATTTGCTGAAGGAGAAGCAATTCCTCTGTAACAAACTGTTCATAAGGAATTGTTAAATCCCTCCTCCACACACACAAATTAATATATGAAACCAGCATGACACTTAATGCCAAACCCACACCACCAAAGTATGTGCCAGCCTTTCTTAAACAGTGCTTGAACTGACAGAGCTGACTTTGGGATGGAACAGGAGGGGATGCAAAGAACATAAACTATTTAATTGAATTACACCCTTGCTTAAAGAGCAGTGCTCCCCATTTCTACTACATTTGTACTGCATTTCTGGCACACTCACTTCAGTGGATGAATTGTGGTATTCTCAGACTTTCAATGTGTCACAGACTTACACAGGATGCAAACTGATTATGTGAAATACATGATTAGGAGTATTATTTTTTTGCCTTTGGAATAGCTTTGTAATTCCTACCAACATTTAACACTCATCCTTGTTAAAGATTGAAAAATAGCAAAGTTAAGTTTAAATGCTTTCAACACTGTTGGAAGCATTTCAATATATGGGATAGCAGAGGAGCAATTATTTCTGACAGACTGAAGCCTTTTTTAATGTTATGACTCCCATTATTACTAAAATTTTTTTGGAAACTTAGTCACAACACAACTGTTCTAAGTTATTCAAATTGCTTGAAATGATTTTGACAACCCAATAAATGTGTACTTAGTATTTCTACTACAGCAAACTGATGCACAACACCACCTGATAAACAAGCAATTTTTAAGACAAAGTGTACTTGCTTTTCTCTGTTCATCATCTTTGCAGTTCTGGAGTTTTTCATCAAAGAGCTGAAAGAAAGAGATACTTGTGAAAATACTGAAAGTGTTATTTTTCCATATAAAATCAGACAGAAACACCGACATTTCAAAACCAAAAACATTTAATTAAGGATAAGGTCATACAACCCTGGTGTTAGGATCCAAAGCAGTATACTTGGCCTAGTATATTTCTTTACAGCATTTGTGATACAAAGATTTGTAACTAATTTCTCACATCATCCCATCCTGCAAGAGACCAAATCTCACAGCTAAGCCTGACAATTCTACCATGAATTTCTACTTGAAACAAAAAGGTGAGGTTGAGTAACAAAACTGAACTCATCAGAACACCTCCAGCTGCCTTTCTTCTATTTCAGCAAAAACCATTGGGGCACATGAAGCATTTAACCAGAAGAGCTTTAACTCTTATCAACCCTTCCAGGTACCTTGATTCAGGTACATGATCCAAATCATGTAAGATTTGTAAGCACATTTTTGGGGGAAGATATTACTTCCTAGCATTAACTTATGTTTATTGTCTTAAAAGTGGGATATGAGATGCAACAAAACAGATTGAAACAAACCCCCATTGAAAAGCCTGCATATGCTTTTAACACAAGCTGAGCTGAAAGAGTTAACAGAGCCTCTGAGGGCACTCTGAGGTGCACACACAACCATGAAGCTGTTCAAGGAAGAGAAAAGACTATGGGTAATGCTGAAAGTTCATCACATCCACCCTTGCAGCTTCCAGAAGAGGATGTAATTTTTAGGAAGTGAGCTGCAGCTCTTCACTCAACTGCCTGCCTCAAACCTACTCATGTGTTCCCTTTCCCTGGAGGGCTGATTTCTAGTTCTAAAAATAGACTGTGATCTTGGTCACTGTCCATGCTCAAACTGACTCATCTTTCATTATTAATTAATTTCTATCCCCCTCCCCCCAGCTGGCCTGAAATAGCAATTAGAAGGTGTAAACATTTAAATACCTTCTGTCAGTGAAGTGATGGCTCCAGAGTGGCAGACAAAGCTCCTGATCAAGTCTTTGCAGGGCAGCTCTGAATTTTGTTTGCATCTCTTCTGCCTACCTTCATTTTTGCTGCTGTGCTCATCCCCCTCTCCACCCTACCCTCCAACTGAATTTTTGCTGAATATCCCACATGCAATACTTGCACATTATATCAGGGGAAAAAATCCAACCCAGCAGAACTGAAGCCATTTAACAGCAGTTTTAATCAGCTGAGTCATGGGAAAAAGGTGTCCTAAGCAGCAGCAAAAAGTGTTTTTCTCAATAAGGTGAGTACTGAGAGATATGACCTCACTGTTCCTCGCAGTCCCATCTATTCTTAAAATACAAAGTTTAAAAGAGCTGTATTGTACAACATTCCTACAGAATGTTTTCACTGAAGGACAAAGCATAAATTATCCACCACCACTGCAACAAAGTCTGAAACTCTCTGCAACTGTAGTTACATATCACTTGACAAAATCTTCTCAAGATAGATTCTAAAATGCTAAGAGCAGCACAATGATTTAATTATGTTTCAAAATGAAACTTAACACATTTAACCTTGCCATGTTTTATAGAAAATAGAATCTTTCAGTCATTGTAAACCATCTTATATAAATCTGCTTGAGATATTCTAATTTCGAACAATCCGAAGAGAAAAGCATTTCCATCCTGACTGACTCTCTGTGTTGAGCTTCCTTTCAAGCTGGCCTTGAAATCCAGCCTGACAAACAGACCCCCAACACAGTAAATGTAGCATTTAAGTTACCATACCTTCAACTGGTCTATCAAGATCTGTAAGTAAGCATCAGCCTCAGTAAGTTTCTTGTCAAAATCATGAACGCTGGGAACAAATCCTGAATCCACACCCTAGAAGTAAATAAACAAATAAAAATGAAATATTTAATTAGTGTTTCTGAGGAGAAAAAAAATACAACAGCAATATGGTTTTGCCTGCCATCTGACTGAGAAAATGCTGCCTTGCCTCTCATCCTGCCACATGCAAACACAGGCACACAGCTGAACACATTCAGCTTCTATTTGCAGCTAAATCAGTAGCAGTAAATTGCTACACATTTTCAGAGGGGGTATAATCATCACACACCAGAGTATTTCATTACTTATGATTGAACAAATCCTCTTAAATTACACTGATTAAAGTTTCTTTATAAAATATAAAGGAGAATTCACATTTTCCTGAAGACTGTCTTGTGATTCCATATCCTTACACTTTAGCTAGGAAAGCCCAAATCATACCCAATGGGATAACTGCACTTTTCACACTTCAGACAGTATTGCTCAACTCACAGCTCCCTAGCTAAAAACTGCTAAATCTTTTCTTAAATACCTTTGATCTGAAAAGCTCAAAATTATTAGTCCTACTTGCCCTAGTTCCTGTACAGCTATACTGATTTACAGCCTTATCACTGTATCTGGATTTTGACACTTTGTTGCACATACACCACCAAGGGCAATGCATCAGTGCAGTGAGAATGATTACTTTTGTATTTTCTTGGTTGGAAACTTGTTTCTCCTAGTAACTCAGAGCACACTTCTGTATATAAAATAATCCCTATCTCTAAACTGATACACCATTGATTTAAAGACCCAAACAAATCCCCGCTGGGATATACCACATCTTTAATTAGAGGAAAGAAAATAGAGGATTCTTGATGACTTCTGCTTTCATGCACATATGCTATGTGAACACATCAAAGGTTTATTTATATAATACCTTTAATGCAAATGGAACTGAGAAACAAATACTGAAGCACACCCAGTACAAAAAATTGTACACTGTAGGATAAACATATATAGGAGGAACAACCCATGAAGGATAAAGAAGCAAACATCAGTTGTAAGATAACATAATCCTGAGAACATCACAGCAGTGGCAACTTTGCTACCAGCCTCAATATTTTCACCTCTGCTCACACTGATCTCAGACAGGATAACTCCAAACTCTGCTGAAACCACCAAGTGCTGTTTGAACTGCTAAGGATCTCAAGAGTCTGAGCATGTCAAGATCAACCAGTGGGAAAAACATTCCACATGGAGGAAGACAGGGAACCTGTATTTGTAAAATTCCACACTAGTGTAACACTTTCTTTGGCATTGTTTGCTCTGTCAGAACAGACAATTTCTCTTATTTTTGTATGATATTGGGCCATTATATTAAGAGTCTTATTGATGGCTCTTTAGAGGTGTGAGCATTTTTGTGCAGTAGTGGAATGACTTGCACAGTATCACACAAAGCCTAAAACATAAACCCACCTACTGACTGTAGAAAATATTATTTTTTATTATTAATTTGCTACAGATGGGCATGCAGATCTTGACAACAGCTCTACAGGAGTACATCTATCCATACAGATGGGTTTGTAATCAAAAAAGATACTTCACCTGTATTAGACAGTCAACACCAGTCAAATTTAGAAATAGTGTTGTGAAACAAGGAGGAGGGAAGAGGAGAAGAAAATAAACCATTTTGACTATGACAAAAAATAAATTCAAAAAGCACTGAGTGTAACAAGTTATTAAAACAACTAATAGGCAAAAGGGAGAGTGCTCTCCACCCAGCAACTTCTGACTCTCCTCAAACTAATTACACTGAAACTACATCTGAAATGATGTGAAATTAGTATTCAATTTCCTTGTTGAAAATGGAATTGTCTGTACAGCTACCAGCCAACCTCATCAGTTCAGCAAATGGTCTTGCAAGCTCAGTTAAAAATTCTGGAGGTCGGGTTTCATACACCAAACCACATCAACTATACAGGAAATTTCTGCTGAAATTCTATATTCTATACACAGAAATATAGTTTACAGTGCATGTTATCCGTATGCTGCATCAAAATGCTGATTTTTATTTCAGTCCTCACTCTATGACTACTAACATGTAACTATCTGGTATTTGAGACTTAAAGATAAAATGCCATTCTTAAATTTCAGGCTCTTAGAACTAAGGGAAAAGCTGATCAAAACATTCAGTGTTAAACTGAGCAGACACCCACACAATACACAGAGTGAAAATTGTAACCTAAGAAGTTCTATTAGAAAACTAAAACTTCAAACAATGAAAAGAGAAAGTCATAAAAGCAGGTAAAGTGTCAAGCTGAACATAACAGAGATGAAACATGAGAATAATTTTGCAAAGCACAGGTACTTAAAGCTGCAGCACCTCTCTAGCCTGCTCTTGGGTAGTTAAGATGAAATTTGATAATCTTCTCAGCAAATTCAGTAATCTTACATGAGATTAGGTTAATAATTGAAGTTCTCACATAGTTTTAGAGTTGAAAACCAAAAGATACTTGAAAGTTGAAAAGTTGAACAATACCATAGAAAAAGCAGCCTGCATAAATAGCAAAAATCAATCAGTATTTCAAACCCAGCAGAAATTTAGAAAGAGGAGATCTACGAAGTGCAGATTTGCATAACAAATGCTTATTTCTTGATTTTCTGGTCTCTCAAAGCCACAGTAAACATAAAAGGGGGACCTTTTCTCTCCTTCTCTGCCATGAAGGAAATGAGGCTCCAAAAGGAACAGGTGAGCAGAGTCACTGGAATGGCATTTAACAGCTTGGTAAACTTGGACATTGGAAATCTGCACATCTCAACGAGCAATCAAACTTTTATGAGAAACTTGTAAAATACACTGCTCACCTAGTCACAGGCTGAAAAAATAAGTTGCCTGCAGATATTGTTGAACCTCCACCCTTGGAGGGCAGAGCTCCAAACTCAACTGGATTTGACCTTTGACAACCTGATCTAAAGTACAAGTTTGCCTTGCAGTGAGGAGGTGGGAACAGGTGATTTCCAGAGGTCTTCTCCAGCTGAAGTCATCCTGTGATTCTAAAATAAGTATCTTCAAATTATGGAAAAGAACAGGAATCCAGACTATTTCTGATCTTCAGAAATACACTGACTCTATCTTACTGTCAGTAGCTATCTGAAGTAGTATAACTTGTTTTTCCACTGAGTGACTACATCTATTTGTAAGTACACTTTATTAACCTCAAATAAAGACTCTGTGTTCATGTAAGTTTAAAAGAATTAACAGATGAAACAGCTCCAGAAGGGAGTAATTTAAAAAATTTTAGTCTGACCACCACCTTCCAAACCAAGAAGTTTGGTGTCAAATTTGATGTCTGACTGTTCCCCACCAAAAAAACCATACTGATAAGAACTCTAGAGAAAACAGAAAAAGGTACCATAACATTCTTTCCCTCATTCTCCCTCCCACAACTTCTGGAATGTCCCTCCCTTCAGGACACAGCAAAAGCTTAAGGCCCAGACTCTCCAGGGCACATCTCAGTGCCAGTGTCTGCAGGAGGAGGCAGGGCCCAGCAGCACTGAGCAGTCTGAGATCAGTGTCCCTGTGGGATCTCTGTCAGAACAGACAATTTCTCTTATTTTTGTATGATATTGGGCCATTATATTAAGAGTCTTATTGATGGCTCTTTAGAGGTGTGAGCATCTCCCAGAGATGTGGAGTGACCAGAATGGATGGTTTTCCTAGGAAAGGGTTTCCATGCTGCTCTCGAGTTGAGTAAACAATTTGCATGCTAAGAGTCCTGAAAAATTATTCCCTTCATACATAACCCTTTCTTTGGAGGAGGTAAACAGAAGGGCAACAACAAAACATAACCTAATTAAAAATACATATTATGAGCCTTATTTTCACTACAGAACTGCTAGCACCAAGGGAGTTTCATGTTGTTTCCTTGTCCTCCAAATCAGAAGTCACACATATCTCTAATGCATTTGTATTCAAAACTTGTCCATGCTGAGAAGTAATTCAGCCTAATTTAAACCAGTTCTTTCAAAATCAGATGGGATGAAAAGATTGCATCCTCCTTAGAAGACACATACCAGAAAAATTCAACTGTATTTCTCAAATAAAAGCATTACAATAATAGCTTTCCTGGGGGAGGAAGACAGAAACTGTACAGAGTGGAATTTCTTATCTTTTTGAAGACACTTCTTCCACATTCTTCATCTAATTAGGATTAATTCCAAATCCAACAAAAAAATTCCTGTGTAAGTTAGTTTGAAGGACTGAATAAGAATGTTTTCCTTTCATCCACAACATCTCATCAGAAACATATCCCCTGCCTACATCATGCTTGATTTTGATGAGCTGGACGTTGCCTGTAAGGACCAGTGATAAAAACTTGAAGAAAACCAAGAAATGAACTTGTAAGCCACTAAGCAAGGGCACTTTGGTGGCAAAAACAACTCTTCTTATTTTGTTTGCTCTGCTAGATTTTTATGCAATATTTGAAGCTCAGAATGTAAGTGTTTGAAGACAAACATATAGGTTGTGAAAAGCATATGACCTTTTCAAACAGAATACTGCAATTCTTACAGGGAAAAAAAAAAAAAGATTCTACTTTGCAAAACACAAAATGCTTAGCAAAAACTGTGTACCTGTAGATACTATCAGATCTTCAAGGACAACAGAAAGTTCAGAAGACAGAAACATTTACACATGGATGTAAAATTCTGTCTTTAAAGCATAGGTTACAATTCTGAAACCTCACAAATACTAGGTATATCTAAGAGTCCCATTCCTTTACCTTAAACTATGTGAGAACTTCAATTATTAACCTTTACCATCTATAATCAGTGCAGATAATGCACATGTTCTAGGGTATTCAGGCACTATCCTGATTATTTCATTAGCAAAATCTGAAAAGGGCAGCATGGCTGCCAACCCCATGCCCTCCCACTAGCACTTGAAAAACATCTACACTGGATATAGTCTCAATCTAAAAGAGCCTGGGTTTAGTTTTATGCAAGAATTCTTGTCTCACAACAGAAGCAGCACTGAAAAGCCAGTGAATAACAATATAATATACTTTAGAGTGTAATATACTTAACACACAAGAAAGTTTTACTCTACCTTGTGTTCTGGCTCACAGCTTTAGAAAGGTCAGAAAAAATCCTGGTTAATGTGATACTAAGTAACTGCTACTATCAACATTTCATAAACACTTTGCACCAGCATAAATGAACGGGAAACAAATCAGTTCCCCTGTTGTTTACTCTAGCCTTCACTCTGCTCTTTATTTTGAGTCAGCATAAACATTTACCTTGTCACATAAACAACTCAATGTGGAAACTAATCAGGGTTAAAAATAAACTCAGAAAGAGAGAACAGCAAGAAAAGCAATTTTAAGTTCCAAATTCTACCCTTCTAGCCACACTGCCTCTTCCCTTTTGCCAGGAGAAGTGAGACAGGACTGCTTCCAGAAGCAGCACCAACTCCTACATTTTGGTGAAGCCATGGTGTAACTCAGTGTTTAAGCCATTGCATCTACTCTTCATAACAGCCAGCACAGACCCACTTATTAGAATCAAGTTTTCCTATCATTTGCTACTCAGGAAGTAAACATCTTGTCTAAAACATGGAATTATCAACCTACAAAGCAATTAATTTTCACTTAATTCCTTTCACTTTAATGGCGGTTAGAAATGGCCCACCTTAGAAATTTTAGTCCCTTTGTCTCTACGGGGGCCACTTAAAGGCTGAAGTAGTTTAGTGTAGATCAAATAAGGAAATTACTGTGGTCTTAAAAGACATGAGCTGTCCATTGTAACTCACAAGACAACTCCAGAGCCAAATTCCACTGCCCAAAGTACTTGTAGCACTAGGGGGCTGCCAGGGTGTACTTGACAGACAGCAAGGAAAGCAGGACAATTAGAAGCATGTCCTGTCTGAACGGGACTGCTGCTTGACATAAGATGCTGCTGAGGAACTGAAGAAAATGTGAGATAACTTATCTCCCCACACAAACATGAAACTTCAGCCACAACATGCCTTCACCCCACGCTCACCCTACCCCTTGGGTCCTGTGGGTATGAGGCAACTGCTGTGCTGCTACTGCAAAGCCACAGGCCTGCTAATGCCACAATAGTAACAGTTTGGGGGGATAAGGGAAAAAACTCTGCGGGGTTCAGAATGGCATTTCCAGTAGTATCACACCATCTGTTCAAGGACTTTTCCATAGACAAAGCTAATGCTAGAACTACTAGGTGTATTTTTAGCTATAGCTGGAATACAAATGCATATCAAAACACAGCACACTTCAGTTTCAAAATTCAAACAAATCAGGCTTCAAGTGTACCTGAAATATTTCCTCCCTATTGTTGTTCCCCTTGGGTACAACATTACTAACTGTCAGCCCTCTGGACAGTTTGGGTCCCTTTACACATTCAATGTATTTATGACTCAGTTCCTTGACTGTAGCTCATTTTAGGCTTGGGGGGAGGGGGGCAGAAGAAGTGTGTTTTATTCTGTGTTTCAAAACCACTTCCATTGTAAATAGTGAAGGACAGCACAGCAGAACATTTAGGCAAAAATAAAACCAGCAAGATTAGTCAGACTGGAGACACAAAGACACCACTTCACCTCTCCACCTCGCATTAACTCGTAATCCTTCCTGATTTGGTTCACACAGCACACGAACCACCGGGGGTTTGGTACAGTTTCTCACAGTTCAGATGAGTTTTTGGTACAGTGAAGTCAACTTTAAGTCTGACTTTCAAACTTGAACACTCCTGTACCAGCACAGGCACACTGAAAAGCAGCATGGAAATAGGTAAAAAAAATTCGGAAAAGATACAACATTTTGGGCAAAACCAGACGCCTAAAGGTATCAAGTGACTATGAACCATATGTTTAGTTAGCGACAGAAACTAAGAACCTAAGAAAATGCTTTTACAGAAAATAATCTCTGCCGCGGCACGCAGACCCCGCCATCCCGCTGAGCCAATAATCCCCCGAAGAACCCACTAGACTGTTTTGTCCGAAGGAAAAGGAAAGCGAAAGAACATCAAGTGCACGAAGCGCCGTTTTGTTCAAACGCTACCGACGCCAAGGGGTGTCAGTCATGCGGACAGCAGCATCCCAGCGGGCACACGGGGCCCGGCGGCTCTCGCTGCTGCGTGGAGCCGGAGCCGCCCGGGCGCTCC